>OY748314.1:9093257-9589789 GCA_963556515.1 Nudaria mundana
TGTATGACAATGCTCAAGGTTATGGACCAATCATATCTTCACTAAGTCAGAGTCTTTGTAGGTTTAATTTTGTTTATATGTAAGTTTTGGACTACTCAAGTGTCTCTAAGCTTTGGAACAGTAATGAAGTAATAATAAATAAACAATATTAATTTGTACTTTAAAAAACACTAACGCCAACGCCATTCTAAACAAACAGTCAAAAAAGTAGTAAAATCCCCGCCGTATCGTTTAATTCTCATTCTTCTTGTATTCCAATTGTTTTACTATAGTTAATTTAATTATTATTAACAATTTAAACATGTTGAAACTTTAAATTTGAAAAATAAATTGTTCATAAAATGTAGGTACTTAGTGTGACAGAGTTCTCTTTGGTTCCTTATACAGTAGCGCCTCTAGCGGGAAAATACAGTAACCTAATATGTAATGTATAAACCGGAATTAACTCCTCCGTGTTGACGCTTTTTACAAGTGTACGGTTTTTCGGTTAAAACTGAAAACTAAACCTAACCCTTTCAACTCTGATGGCGTTTCTGTTTATAAATACCGGTTTTTTGTATACCTAACTGTTCTCAATATTGTTCATTTCCATATTGTCAATGGAATTTAGTTTAAAAAAGGATGTGTAATGTTTAGTTGGTAACTGAGTATTTTTAATATAAAAAAAATATTGACTTATATTTTTCAGCCGAGTTTTATTTCACTTATGTACCTGAAGAAAGAAGACTGTTTTTTAGGTTTAAGTATGTACAACTAATATATATTCTAAAAAAATATGTTCAATATAAAAACCGCACTTTATCGTTATTTATGTTATTTAGTGTTAAATAAGTTTATTTTGTCTGTCCACAACGGTTTTTAACCGAGTACATATAAATTACGTTGCAGCTACTTTTTGTTTTATAATTATTCGGAATTTTTCACATTTTATTTAGCTTGGAACATGTTACGTAAACCGAATTACATTTTATAATGTATATTAATGAGAATATGTTACGTTCATAGATTCATAGTGACTGATCATCAAATCAAATCAAACAAATATTTTATTCAAAATAGGAGCTGTTAATACACACTTTTTGAATGTCAAGAAATCCGCCCATGCGATTACCACACACCCGAGAAAAAAGGGCAAGAAACTCAGCGGGGTCAACTTTTTTTTAATGTAATTGTACATGGTAAATTGTTATATCATAAGCTTATATTATTAATTTTTACACACATATATATATTTATAGGCAACATGTAAAGAATATTACCTATATCATTTGCAGGCAACTCTGTCATCAATATAATCTTATATAATACGCTTTATTCATTAGATACTTTTTAATAGTAGTTTTAAATTTTCCCTCGGTAAGATCTAACATAGATTTATTTATCTAACATAGATTTTATTGTATAACTAGTACGGCGTCCACCACGCCATAGGTTTTGGCCTAAAACTCTTGTAAAATTTTCGATTTTTTGGCTTGCCTCCAAATCGAGGGCTATCCATAGAGGGGTCAACCATCATTGGAGCATAAGCAGTTCTCGAGAGCTAAGGGGGGACAAAAATTACATACACCATTTCTATATATAGATGGGAAAAGAATTATCACTGGACTTGCTATATAGTCTTAGTTTAGGGACAGCTATTTTGTGTTTATTTCATTCATTATTTAATGCCTTAAACTAATTTGGATGGAAACAGAATCAGGAAAAACTTATCGCCCCTCAATTTATATACCGGGTGTTACATCAATCTGAATACACCTCCATCAGCTGGTCATCCAGAACGCATTGCAATATGTGGTGACCGCCAAACAAGAAAAAAAAGTTCATAAAAAAAAACATTATTACCGAATAAAATACTCTTGTTTGATCAACACTAGCTAAAATCAGCTGATTCGGTCATTGACATCAAGTAGGTAGTACAAATAAAGCGCGCCATTCAGTGCTTTGTGCAGTGCAGTAGGTAAATGGTTGTTTGGTGAGTTAGTAATTAATTTGCGAGTTGTGTCAAGTTGTGTGTGATAGTGTCTGTGTTGTGTAGTAATGGCTCTGAGTAACCGGAGAGTATTACGAGATGATGTTTATTGTAGGAGCATCAGAAGGCAATTTGAGCGCTGCCCGGGTGTTGTACCGTGAGCATTTCATTGTCAGAGTACCGCGAGGAAAGTCAGATCAGACGAGATCCTCAATTCGAAGAGGATGTTCTGGAGCATTATTGATGTGTTGCCAAAATTTTATTTACATAAAGTAAAAATCCTTCAAGGACGCCGACACCGTCGCGAGGGACGCCGCACCCCCGCCACCCGCTCAATGTCGATTAGTAGGTACGTCAAGCACTAGTGTTGGGACACGTTTGTTTTGATTTGAAATAACGTATATAACTTTTTATTGATGAACTATTTTTTTCTTGGTTCGTTCGTTCGTTCGTTTTCGTTTTTTCTGCGTTCTCGGCGAGCTGCTTATGGGGGTGTCTTCAGGTTGATATAACCCTTATGTAACATCCTGTATAAATGCGTCAAAAATATTTTTTAAGTACAAAAATATGATGACAAAATATACTGGTTACACAGCAAAACTACTAAAGTCTTGGGGGAAATCCCACTTGGATAGATTAGTATTTGCTGCCCAATCAGTATTTTTGCTTAGGAAAGGATTAGCAGTTAAATGACTACCCTTTTAAATAACTAGTTCAAATTAGTCGGAAATTCGAATAACCACATGGTATGGCATTTTTCATATTATCACGATAAAGTCCCGTTCAAAATATCAGTTTTATGTAAAACGTATAAGATTAAAAATAAAAAATAAAATGCTTCTACATTTACATTTACCGCCAGATTCGCAAGGCAATAGGTAGAGCCTGTGAGGAAAGAACCTGGCAAGAAAAACTCACGGCCACTCTTTTTATTCGCCAGTAAATACAATGATTCTGTTACAACAATAAAAAGAGGGCAAGGGCAGTACGTGACCATGTGTGGAACAAGTGAACTTAAAAATTATGAATCTCTGTTATTCACAAAAAAAGTCAAATACTAGTTAAAGGTGCCACATAATCTCAAAGTACCCATACCTTACAATATCATAATAATAATAATTTAACAATAATAAGTGAGTTTCAGCAATAAAACAACATTTCAAACAGAAGTACAGGTAAATTAGCTTGGAGAAATTTTTGCGTTTGTAGTAGTGAATGGTCAGCAAATAAAAAAAAACATTTTATTTTTAGTTTTTATTTTTTTAAAGGTAATATACGTTTGTGGCTGGAGCACACCAAATGCGTACACGTCTACGCATACGCACTACGTACTAATACGGACGTGAAAATGTGTATCCACTGCATTGTAATCTATGGAACTGTATGAGACAGACAAGCCAGTTCCAAACATTACAAGCAGTGAATGCCGGTTTTCAGTTCAGTGAAGACGTGTATGAATTAGGTGTTCTCCGGTCATAAATGTTTTATTCTAATAATTCATCAACCCCAGGCATATCACAATCATCCCCATACTCGCTTTCATCAGATGAATTATTTAAATTAATTATGATTCGTTCTGATATTGTGTCTAAAGCTGCGTCTCTACCCTGATATTTGTTTTCCTCCTCAATAGCATGCAGACAAACTTTTCTCCATTCCTCTACAGTTATGGCGTTCATTTTTTCTTCAGCTAATGACATTATAACCTTCATATTCATTGCGACATTCTTTTTTGCGACATATGTTTTCACTATCCCCCATATATTTTCTATAGGATTAAACTCCGGATGGTATGGTGGTAAACGCAGCACAGTATGACCGTGCTGTCGTAATATTTCGTCTATCTTGTACTCTACAAATCTCGCCTTGTTTTGCAGAATCAGTTCATATAATTGAGGCTTAAGTAACGTGGATGAATGCTCAATGTTTCGAAATGTCAGCCAGTCAATCATTTGCTGTTTTCTAGAATTACTATTCGGTGCAGGATTTTGTATTGAGTTATGATATGGTGCGTTGTCAACAACAACTTACAACACTATTTGGTTGTAAGTTGGGTATTAATTGAGTTTGAATCCACCTTGAATAGTTGTCATAGTTCATATTGTCGTGGTAATCTCCACTTTTTTGGTTGGCTTTAAACATAAGCAATGCATTTGGTATAAAGCCATCCATACCACCGGCATGAACAATGATTAAGCGGTTGCCTTTCGATATATGTTGCTTCAAACCTGAAGTGCTTCTATCTGACCAAGATTTCGAGAGGGCATGTGATGTATGTATATATGTTTCGTCGGTGTAAACAATTGGTCGGCGTTGTTCACGATATTCAGCAATTTTCATCAAATAATTAATTCGCAAGTATCTAATTTCGTGTTTTTCCATAAGAAGTTTCCGGTTATCTTCTGTTTGCTTCCAATGGGTGCAAAGGGGCTCTACCAACATCTATAGGGCCCCAGCGACCTCACCTGCTAGTGGCGCACCTGCTGATAAACGGACGAGGCTCGTTAATTTACGGTACCTATGGAGTGGCTTCGGCCCCTACGTGGGTACCAGGTGGTACAACAGTGTTGGTCCGGGGGGGTACCACCGTGCAGCTGTGCTAAAGCCCCCCAAGTAACCCAGCCCATGCTGGGTTGCGTTAGGGGTTCAGCAGCTGCACCGCCGGGCCCGGGGCGATGTATGGTGCAGCAGGCATGGGACCAGTGGGGACGAAACGGAGTCTAGTGTGGGTGGTGTGGGTCGATTCGCCGGCCAGGGAGACCCTTAGCAACGGCGTTGCCGCGGCCGCCCGCAACAGTCATGGGGCCCGCCTGGGGCCAACCACCCCAGGAGGCTGCCCCACATGTTGCGCATAATCCTGATGTGGGATCGCCGCTCCGGGTGGTAACCGGTGTGGGGTAGCGGCGGCCTTGCATCAGGGGGGTTTGGGAGCCCTTCCGTCCGGCGAGTCGGCTCCGACCTAACCACACGGTTCTGGACAAAGCTAGCCCCTGCGCTTTGTCACTTACTGCTGCACCAAATGTCGCCCTGTCTTCACGCTTATTCTTCAAAATCTACAATGGCAGTGCAACAAAAAAGAAATAAACGTTACACAGCGGCCCTAGGAAACCCCACAACTTCACATTTCGAGGTGGAGTTCACTAACGTCCGTGGACTCCATGCGAACCTCGATACCGTCCACCACCACCTTGAGACGGCACGGCCCGCTGTGATGTTCCTCACGGAGACACAAATACGCCGCCCTGACGACACGTCTTACCTGTGTTACCCCGGCTATGTCATCGAGGAACAATTTCGAGACAAAGCCGGGGTGTGCGTGTTCGTTAGGGCGGATGTTTGCTGCCGCCGGTTGCGCTGCCTAGAGAACCCCTCCAATTCCGTCCTTTGGCTGCACGTAGACCATGGCTCTATGAGCCAGATCTACGTGTGCGTCTACCGATCCCACACAGGGGATTCTGAGACAACAAAGCTCTTCCAGTACCTCAGCGAGACGGCTGATGAAGCGCAGGTGCGGTTCCCGAACGCTGATCTAGTGTTTCTGGGGGACTTCAATGGCCATCACATTGAATGGCTGGGGTCCCTCAATACTGATCATGCGGGTAGAGTCGCCCATGCGTTCGCTCTCTCCCACGGTCTGACCCAGATGGTATGCGGGATCACCCGGATACCAGACAGGTCAGATCACGCGCCCGCTCTGCTGGATCTACTGCTGACGAGTCGCCCAGCCCAGTACAGTGTTTCGGTAGGAGCCCCACTGGGTAGTTCCGACCACTGTGTTGTTCACGCTGGCATGAAGGTGTCACCTCCTGCACGTCCTGTACAAATGTCACGACGACTATGGCACTACTCGTCAGCGGATTGGGACGGTCTACGCGATTATTATGCGTCCGTCCCCTGGAGCCAGCGCTGCTTTGTAGGAAAGGCTCCTTCGGATAGTGCTTCTGCTATTGCTGGCGAGATCAGTTTAGGGATGGATTATTACATCCCTTTCACTGATGTCGCCAGTATCCGCAGAGCCCGTCCCTGGTTCGGGCGAGATTGTGCCAAAGCTGTTCGACAAAAACAGTCGGCATATCGCGCCTGGATCAGGGCCCGGGCTGTGCGCGACCCAAACGTGGGCCACCTCAAAGCAGCGTACAACCGGGCCACAAAGTCGAGTAAGAGGGCCTTTAAGAGAGCGGATGCCCAGCGCGTCGCGCGGCTTGGTCAGGAGCTCACTTTCCATCCCACGGGCAGCCGTGGATTCTGGCAACTGGCCAAAGCCGTGCAATCTAACTTTTGTCAGCCCTCGCTGCCACCGCTGCGTTACCCAGATGGAACACTGGCTCACAAAGCCCAAGAGAAAGCGGATATGCTCGCAGACCTCTTTGCGGCTAATTCCCGGGTCGACGACCGTGGCCTGCAGCCCCCCGCCATCGCCAACTGTGGCCACACAATGCCTGATATTGTTATCAGGCAATGTGATGTACGGGCAGTGCTGCGGTCACTCGACACGCGGAAAGCCAGTGGCCCTGACGGCATTCCGGCGGTGGTGCTACGAAAATGTGCAGCTGAGTTGTCTCCAGTATTAACGCGTCTGTACCGCCTGTCATACTCTTCAGGGCTCGTGCCGGAGGTCTGGAAGGAGGCGAACGTACAACCGATCCCCAAGAAAGGGGATCGGTCCGATCCAGGCAACTATCGACCCATAGCTGTCACCTCAGTCATTTGCAAGGTGCTTGAGCTCCTTATAAATAAGCAGCTCATGCAATTCCTAGAGGATCACTCGCTAATCAATGATCGACAAAACGGCTTCAGGCCAAAGCGATCAACGGGTGATCTTCTGGCATTCGTAACGCATGTCTGGGGTGGGGCTATGGAAAGGCACGGCGAGTCCTTGGCTATTAGCCTGGACATCGCCAAAGCCTTCGATAAGGTCTGGCATGCTTCGCTCCTTTCCAAGCTTTGCATATGGTCTACCTTCTCAACTGTGCAGCTGGATTGCCAGCTTTTTAAACGAGCGCCCAGTGCGGGTCCTCTGCGATGGCCAGGCTTCTCGCTTCTTGCAAGTGAATGCCGGGGTACCGCAGGGGTCCGTACTATCACCAACTCTCTTTCTTCTGCATATCAATGATATGCTATCCCTCGGGAACATTCATTGCTATGCAGATGACAGCACACTGCACGGGAGTTACTCGGTTCGTCCGACGGCGGGGCGATCTGAGATTGAGGAGGAGAGACGACGACTCGTGGCTGATCTCGACCGTAACCTCGACAGTATCTCTCAATGGGGTACCGAGAACCTGGTCGAGTTCAATGCCCGCAAAACACAGGCGTGTGCATTTACTGCGAGGAAATCCCCTTTCCTTCCCCTACCCTCTCTTCAGAATGCATTATTACCAATGAAGGACAACCTTGATATCCTTGGCATAGACGTTCGTCGAGAGCTCAATAATAAAAACTACATCGAAAGATGTATAGGGCTAGCTTCGCGGAAACTAGGAATACTGAATAAGGTAAAGAGATTCTTTACAAAAATACGGTTGATTCTACAAGATTAAGGGTATCACCGTTCAAAATAATATTAGTACCGTAGTTCTGAACATTAGGCATACTAAATCTAACACACTTCGTCTTTTTTGCGTTCAGAAGTAAATTGTTGGTTGTAAACCAATCTAGAACTAGTGCAAGTGAACTATTTACTTCGTCAAAATTCCTCAGCTTGCGATCAACTTTAAAAATAAGTGATGTATCATCGGCGAATAGAACAATGTCGCACAAGTTCTGTACATAGATCAGATCATTAATGTATATATAAATATATATATATATTTAATATTAAGAGGTAAAAAAATAACGTAGTTTTATAAAAAACCAATGTTTTATAAAAATAACCGGTTTTTTAAAGAGAATACTGGAAAAATACCGTTTTCGACTGTGAAAACTAAATTTTCATGCAGATATGTCGGTTGAACAACTTTGATGGATGTTCATTATTTTGACGAATACTAGCTTGGCTGACTGTGATACCTTCATTTTATTGCAAATATACTTACATGTGATATTAAGAGGTAAAATAATAACGGTGTTTACGAGGGTGGATTGAAAAGTAATCGGCCTAACCAAGAAAATAAATACATAATGAATGAAATATATTTTTATTTTTCAACGTAATCACCATCAAGTTCAATGCACTTTTGCCATCTTCCCTTCCAAGAATTTAGCCCGTTGAAAAAAAAATATTCTTCCTTAGAGTCAAAATATGCGTCTACTGCTGCTTTGACCTCGTCATTTGTCAAAAATCGTTGACCTCTCAAGTGCTTTTTTAGGTTAGGGAAAAAAGTCTGACGTTGCCAGATCAGATGAATAAGGTGGTTGCGGTAACAGTTCAAAGCCACAGTTGTGAATTTCTGCCATTGATTGGACAGACGTGTGAACATGAGCGTTATCTTGATGAAACAGGACTTTTTTTCTGATCATTCCTGGACGTTTTTCTTTTATTTCCTCTCGTAAACTATCTCTCTAATTTTTAATCTGCCGTTTCTCATAATTAAGTCGAGTATTTTTTTAACATATTCGTCAGTAGTGGACGTCGAAGGCCTTCCAGAGCGTGGTTCGTCTTTCACACTCTCTACCACGCTTGAATTCTGCTATCCATTTTTTGACGGATGAATATGAAAGAGCGCAATCCCCTAATGTACTGACCATATCATCATGGATGGCTTTTGATGACAGCCCCTTCTTATGGAGGTACTTAATGACGGCACGCTGCTCGATTTGCCCCATTTGCGGAAATGATGTCAGATTGCTTTGTTAATAAATTTATAAAATTAAAACTAATTATCGCACACGTTTCAAACTTCACACAATTAACAGGTCTGAACTGAACTAAATAATGTGGGTAGATTTGAATTTTAGAATTTAATGGATAAGTGTTAGGCCGACTACTTTTCAATCCACCCTCGTATTTGAAAGTAAAAACTGGTTTTTAATGAGAATACCGAAAAGAACGGCTTTCTTCTGTGAAAACAAAATTTTCATGCAGATTATGTCGGTCGAACAACTTTGATAAAAATTTAAACGATTGAAGACCGTTTATGTTATAATATGCATTATTATTTTGACGAATAATAGACGTTAGTCCGACTGTGATACATTCATTTTAAAGTAAATATACCGCTCGATCCCTCAGTCAAACCATTGACTCGGTTTCGGGGGACAATGAAATTGGCTTATTTTTATTTTACTGTAATAAATAAATAAATAATAGAAAAAAAAATAAGAGGAACATTAATAACGGTGTTTATATTTTACACACAATACCGATTTTTTATTGAGAATACAGAAAAAAAAAATCGAAAACTACGGTTTTCAGGCCGATAAATACATATTATGGTCGATTCTTAATAATTACGGTCTTTATGTTTTTAACAAAATACCGGTATTTTTAAAATACCGGTAAAAATCGGTTTTCGGCTGTGAAAACTACAATTTTCATGCTCATACAAAATAATATTGTCGTCGCCCGGCACCCTTGACTTTCTTTCATCCCGGGTACGCCTTCTGAAGGATAGAATCCCAGGGCTTTTGCATTGGCATCATGATAGTGTTAAATAAAACAAAACAATAAATTAATTCATTTTTGTTTATATTTTAAAGTCACATTGAAAATAATGTACTTTTATAAAATATTTTAATATATTTTTGACTACATGAAATTATTTCAATTTTAGGGTTCCGTACCCAAAGGGTAAAACGGGAACCCTATTACTAAGACTCCGCTGTCTGTCCGTCCGTCCGTCTGTCATCAGTGTGTCTAGTAAATAATACTAATCATACATATCACACCAGCTCGCAGCGCCCCTAGCGTAAGCGTCAGGGAACTGTGTGAAATGTATGGAGCAATACGAAAACGTATTTCGAGCAAATTAACGTTAGGAACCGGTACTAGACACACTGGCTGTTATCTCTTGAACCGTGACAGTTAGGAAGTTGGAATTTTCACAAATGATGTATTTCTGTTGCCTCTATAACAACAAATAGTAAAAAACAGAATAAAATAAATATCTTGTATGGGAGCCCCATTAAGTTCCCATACAACAAACGTAATATTATTTTGCCCTTTTTTTATAGAAAATGGTATGGAACCTTCTGTATATCATCACAGTTTTCCTTTAGGCAACAATCTCGAAGCTTCTCTATGTCCAGTGTCCGTGGCTCCATGTACTGTTGAGAAATGTTTGCTATCTGTCGCCTCGCCAGCGAATAGTACGCGTGGGGCGCCGCTACTGTCTAGAAGGGGCGCTGCTAGAATCTCGCGGGCGTTTGGATGTAATGGGGTTAGAACGTTGTCGTAGGTGTAACTGCCACGGGTATACGGGTTCGAGTACCAAGTTGATCTGTCAAAAAAAAGATAGAATTTTTTTTTTGTTTGGCCCGTAGTAACTACCTACATAACTACCCTACATAATTGAGCGAAGTTAGCGAAGCTCAATCTTAGGCGACTCATGTATTTCGTTTGTCCGCATACTCCTCCTAAACGCCTGAACCGATTTCCTTCAAACTTACTACAGTGATAACGTGTGGCGTGAGGGTGGTTTAGAACAAAAAAAAATGAAAATCGGACATACCATCGAGGAATAATCACCGAAAAAAAAAAATTAACACTTCGCTCAGTTTTTTGCAACAGCAGCATGCATTGCATACCCAGTATTATGGGTTTTGGGTGGGATTCGAACTCACGAACTTAACTTGAGAACTACAAAATAAAATAAAATAAAATAACGTTTATTATCTTTGAAATTTTCAGAAAATTATTTAGATTCGTCAGAAGTTGGTGTGACTCTACCGAGGGTTCCAAAATGCAACGAGACTGAGAAGAGCCCTCAAGAAACTCAGCTCGGCTTTTTTCAAAATATTTCATCTTAAATCTAATACAGAGTTATTTAGAAAGGAGCAATTCGTTACGTTGTTACAACCAGGCCGCCTTGTCATCTAAGAAATCATTAATACTATAATAAGCTTTATGGCACAATTTACTTTTTATTAGTTTTTTAAATTTATTGACAGATAAATTTGCTATTTCGGTTGGCAATGTATTGTACATTCGAATAAAGTTCCCCGCAAAAGAATTACTCACTTTATGAAGCCTAAATTTAGGAACAGCCAGTTTATCCTTATTTCTTAAGTTTAGATTATGATTATCACTATTTTTCACAAATTTACTTTTGTTCTTGTGGGTATACAATAAAATTTCATAAATATACTGTGAATACACTGTAAGGATGTTAATATGCTTAAACTTATCTCTTAATGACTCCCGAGACCCCATTCGATAGATAGTCCGGATAGCCCTCTTCTGCAACACAAAGATGCATTCAATATCGGCAGCGTTACCCCACAGTAGTATGCCATATGTCATGATACTGTGGAAGTAGCTGAAGTAGACAAGACGCGCCGTTTTAATGTCTGTAAGTTGTCGGATCTTTTTGACAGCATAGGCTGCTGAACTAAGCCTGGCCGAAATTTTCCCGATATGAGGCCCCCATTGCAATTTGGAGTCTAACGTTATGCCCAGAAAGACAGTGTCATCGACCAATTCTATTATATCATCCCTAACCTTAACACTGGTTTTAACAAGTCTTACATTAGGTAAGGTGAATCTTACACATTTAGTTTTATTTTCATTTAATAATAAATTATTAGCACAAAACCAGTGGACTATCCTAGAGAGGGCAATGTTTACATCGTCAAGTTCGCGCTGTCCACGTTTAACTTTAAATATTAAAGAAGTGTCATCAGCAAACAAAACTACCTCGTGGTCGTCTCTTATGAGGTGAGGGAGATCATTAATATATACTAGAAACAGAAAAGGTCCCAAAATTGAACCCTGCGGTACCCCCATTGCTACAGGAGAACCAGGTGACTGTTTACCATTGATCACTACTTTCTGGACCCTATCACTTAAGTAAGAATTGACGAAATTCAAGGCCGTCCCCCGGATTCCGTAATGATCAAGTTTCTTAATTAAAGTCTGGTGCTGAACGCAATCGAAGGCCTTAGATAAGTCACAGAATACACCATAAGCATCATATGACTCATCCCAGGCCCTGTATATACACTCTAATAATTTAATACCGGCATCAGTGGTGGACCGACCACGAGTGAAACCGAATTGTTTTGTATGTAATAGTTTATTAACGTTAAAGTGATTTTGCATTTGATTAAGCATAATTTTTTCAAAAATTTTACTAAATGTAGGTAGTACAGAAATGGGACGGAAATTGGACGGATCTGAAGTACTACCCGATTTAAACAGGGGAATTAATTTACTAGATTTCATTAAATCAGGGAACACACCACTATCAACACAATTATTAAATATTATTACTAGTTCAGGAGCAACCATTTCAATAAAAGAATTTACTAAATACACAGAGATGCCCCAGAGGTCAGCTGTTTTCTTGATATTTAAAGATTTAAAAGTTTTTAAGATAGTGTTTATGTTAACTTTACTGAATTTAAATATAACGTTACAACAAGGAACGTTTGCTTTTAACAAAGATTCTGCAATGGGGGTTGAAGAGCCTAGGGTTTTTGTCAAATCTACAGGAATTCGGGAGAAAAAATTTTCAAATTCGTTAGCGACCTCGAAGTCTGATGTAGTTATTTTACTTTTGATATACTGTGTTTTATGAAAGTGATTTACATTCGACTGCTTCAGTGACATGGTCGGTAGTACATCCGCTCTCGACGTCGGAGTCTCGGGTTCGAATCCCGGTCAGGACAAACTTTGTGTGAAGACAGATACGTTTGTACCGAAGTCTGGACTTTTCCTATGTTTTAAATGTATGTATTTACAAAAAATATATATATAAGTATTGATATCAGTTTATCTAGTACTCATATCACAAGCTCTGCTTAGTTTGAGACTAGATGGCGTTGTGTGAATTGTCCTAACATATTTATTTATTCGCTAGACGTCGCGTCGGCTTTCCATCAGGTGGACAGCGTCCCTTTAGCGACGCAAACAAAAAATAATGTGTCTTGGTTACGCCTGAGGTGAGATATCAATGTTATAAGACATTAACCAGTATTCATTTCAATAAGGCAGGTGACTGTCAAACCAAATTACCTACCTTCTTTTTATTAAATGTCAAAACGATACGCCTCATAGAAATTTGTATGAAAAACTCAACAATGACGTCACTATTATGTCGCGTCAAATCTGTAACTATTTATGATTCAATTGATGATTTTTTTTTTTTTATATATTTAGATCGACAAATTGACGCCACCCGCCTGATGGTAAGCTGAGGCGACGTCTGGCAATTGAGGGCGACTCTCACAGTACACAGGAATACTATAGAGAGTGGCCCTCAACTTGACGACCCAGTAATGTGCCTCTTCACGCTTCGCTTAAAGAGCCCAGGGTTATATGTTGGAGGAAACACGTGCGCAGGCAGGGCGTTCCAAGCCACCATCGTTCGGCAGAGAAACGATCGTTTAAAACGCTCGGTTCTCGCGAAGACGGTTTCCACGGTATGAGGGTGACATCTCTGCCCGGCACGCGTTGTTCGGGATCGGAAGGGAGAGGGTGGGATCAGGTTGAAGAGCTCTTCAGAACACTCACCGTGGTAAATACGGTAGAACGCGGCCAAGGAAGCAATTGTTCGGCGCTGGGCTAGCGGCTCAAGGCTTCCCGTTACCTCCGGACAGTCTATAATGCGAAAAGCACGTCGCTGCATAGCGTCGAGTGCGTCCAGCAAATACTTCGCGGAGCCGTCCCAGAGGTGAGAGCAGTATTCAACGCAGGGTCTAATCTGCGTTTTGTACAGCAGACACCTCTGGTGCGGTGTAAAGAATCGCTTTACCTTGTTCAGTATTCCTAGTTTCCGCGAAGCTAGCCCAATACATCTCTCAATGTATTTTGTGTTATTGAGCTCTCGACGAACGTCTATGCCAAGGATGTCTAGATTGTCCTTCATTGGTAATATTGCATTCTGAAAGTGGGTAGGGGAAGGAAAGGGGATTTTTTTGCTGTAAATGCACACGCCTGTGTTTTGTGGGCATTGAACTCGACCAAGTTCTCGGCACCCCATTGGGAGATACTGTCGAGGTTTCGGTCGAGATCACCCACGAGATGTCGTCTCTCCTCCTCTATCACAGATCGCCCCGCCGTCGGACGAACCGAGTAACTCCCGTGCAGTGTACTGTCATCTGCATAGCAATGAATGTTCCCGAGGGAAAGCATATCATTGATATGCAGAAGAAAGAGAGTTGGTGACAGTACGGACCCCTGCGGTACCCCGGCATTCACTTGCAAGAAGCGAGAAGCCTGGCCACCGCAGAGGACCCGCACTCGGCGCTCGTTTAAAAAACTGGCAATCCAGCTGCACAGTTGAGGAGGTAGACCATATGCCGGAAGCTTGGAAAGGAGCGAAGCATGCCAGACCCTATCGAAAGCTTTGGCGATGTCCAGGCTAATAGCCAAGGACTCGCCGAACTTTTCCATGGCCTCACCCCATACATGCGTGACGAATGCCAGGAGGTCACCCGTTGATCGTTTTGGCCTGAAGCCATATTGCCGATCATTGATTAGCGAGTGATCCTCCAGGTATCGCATGAGCTGCTTATTGATAAGAAGCTCGAGCACCTTGCAAATGACTGAGGTGACAGCTATGGGTCGATAGTTGCCTGGATCGGATCGATCCCCTTTCCTGGGGATCGGTTGTACGTTCGCCTCCTTCCAGGCCTCCGGCACGAGGCCTGTAGAGTATGACAGGCGGTACAGACGCGTTAATACTGGAGACAACTCAGCAGCACATTTTCGTAGCACCACCGCCGGAATGCCGTCAGGGCCACTGGCTTTCCGCGTGTCGAGTGACCGCAGCACTGCCCGTACATCACATTGCCTGATAACGATATCAGGCATAGTGTGGCCACAGTTGGCGATGGCGGGGGGCTGCAGGCCACGGTCATCGACCCGGGAATTAGCCGCAAAGAGGTCTGCGAGCATGTCCGCCTTCTCTTGGGCTTTGTGAGCCAGTGATCCATCAGGAAAACGCAGTGGTGGCAGCGAGGGTTGACAAAAATTTGACTGTACGGCTTTGGCCAGTTGCCAGTATCCACGGCTGCCCGTGGGATGGGATGTGAGCTCCTGACCAAGCCGCGCGACGCGCTGGGCATCCGCTCTCTTGAAGGCCCTCTTGCTGAACCTAGTGGCCCTTTTGTACGCTGCTTTGAGGCGGTTCACGTTCGGGTCACGTGCCGCCCGAGCCCTGACCCAGGCGCGATATGCCGACTGTTTTTCTGGACAGCCTCAGCACATTTACGCCCGAACCAGGGGCGAGCTTTGCGGATGCTGGCGACATCAGTGAAAGGGATATAATATTCTATCCCTAGACTGATCTCGCCAGCAACGGCAGCAGCGCTATCCGAAGGCGCCTTCCCTACAAAGCAGCGCTGGCTCCACGGGACGGACGCAAAGTAATCGCGGAGACCGTCCCAGTCTGCCGACGAGTAGTGCCATAGTCGTCGAGTCATTTGTTCAGCACGAGCAGGCGGTGGCACTTGGAAGCTGGCGTGCACCACACAGTGGTCGGAAGTGCCCAGTGGGGCACGTACCGACACACTGTACTCGGCTGGGCGACTCGTCTTATATGATATATAATATATATATCTTATACCGGGCGTGTGGTCTGACCTGTCAGGTATCCGGGTGATCCCCCGTACCATCTGGGTCAGCCCGTGGGAGAGAGCGAATGCATGGGCGGTTCGTCCCGCATGATCGGTCCTAAGGGACCCCAGCCACTCAACGTGATGACCGTTAAAGTCCCCCAAGAAAACCAGGTCAGCGTTCGGGAACCGCACCTGCGCATCGTCAGCCATCTCGCTGAGGTATTCGAAAAGCCTTGTTGTCCCAGTGTCCCCTGTGTGGGAGCGGTAGACGCACACGTAGATCTGGCTCATGGAGCCATGATCCACGTGCAGCCAAAGGACGGAGTAGGAGGGGTTCTCCAGACAGCGCAACCGGCGGCAGCAAACATCCGCCCTAACGAACACACACACCCCGGCTTTATCGCGGAATTGTTCCTCAATGATATAGCCCGGGTAACAGAGGTACGACGTGTCGTCAGGGCAGCGTATCTGTGTCTCCGTTAGGAACATCACAGAAGGCCGTGCCGTCTCCAGGTGATGGTGGACGGTATCGAGGTTTGCATGGAGTCCATTATAAATAAATAAAATAAAGATAACAACATTGAATACAATATACGTGCATACGAGGGTGGATTGAAAAGTAATGGGCCTGACCAAGAAAATAAATACATAATAAATGAAATATATTTTAATTTTTCAACGTAATCACCATCAAGTTCAATGCACTTTTGCCATCTTCCCTTCCAAGCGTTTAGCCCGTTGACAAAAAATGATTCTTCCTAAGAGTCAAAATATGCGTCTACTGCTGCTTCGACCTCGTCATTTGTCAAAAATCTTTGACCTCCCAAGTGCTTTTTTAGGTTAGGGAACAGAAAAAAGTCTGACGGTGCCAGATCAGGTGAATAAGGTGAATGCTGTAACAGTTCAAAGCCACAGTTGTGAATTTCTGCCATTGATTGGACAGACGTGTGAACACGAGCGTTATCTTGATGAAACAGGACTTTTCTTCTGATCATTCCTGGCTGTTTTTCTTTTATTTAGTAAGGTGCAGTAATAATCAGAGTTTATAGTCTGACCCCTTTCAAGATAATCAACCATAATCACACCCTTCGAGTGCCAGAATACTGAAGCCATCACCTTACTTGCCGACAAAATCGACTTAGCCTTTTTGGGGGGTGATGAACCTGGTCTTTTCCACTGTTTTGATTGTTTGTTTTGTTTCCGGTGTACAGTAATGAACCCATGTTTCGTCCATAGTAATAAAACGGTTTAAAAAAATCACATTCATCAGCTTCAAATAACTCCAAACAGTCGCGTGCAATAGTCAATCGCATCCTTTTTTGCTCAACTGAAAACAGTCGCGAAACCCACTTCGCAGACACCTTGTGGAAACCCAACACGTTGACTATTGAAATGAAATGAAATGATTTATTTATTTGTATAGGTCACTAAATGGCTCTTACAAACGTCAGTAAGTACTTAAAATAAAAAATGTCATTGCTTCTATATTTACATGTACTGCCAGATTCGCAAAGCAATAAGTAGAACCGAGAGAAAGAACCTGGCAATAAAACTCTCGGTCACTCTTTTCAAATAATTGACTCATTTACACATTTTCTTAAGACTAAATGTGGACGAATGTACATTGGTCTCGTGTCAAAATCAAAAAGAGTGTATAATACAACAAAAAAAATATTATAGTCGCCTAAGTACAAAATATGCTACAATTACGGCATTTTAGGAGGCGCCTGCACCATGCTCAAGCCAGACACTTTTATCATTAAGGTAATCAACTGTCTTATAATATGCTTTTTGACATAAAGTGGTCTTTAAAGTTTTTAAATTTATTGTCGGGCATACAAAGGACCGATTCAGGCAATTTATTATAAAAGCGTATACCTTCCCCCTTGAAAGAATGACTAACCTTGCTAAGCCGATAACACGGAGGGAGTAGTTTATTTTTATTACGTAGATTTCTGTCTGTAACGTCACTTACTTTAGTATAGCTAGATATATTTTTCCTGACATACAGTATGTTATCAAATATATATTGGGAAGCTACAGTTAAACTATTAATATCTTTAAATCGCTCCCTAAGAGAATCTCTTTTACCTAAACAATAAATGGCACGGACTGCCCTCTTTTGTAATATAAAAATTGTTTCTATATCTGCTGCATTTCCCCAAAGTAGTATTCCACAGGACATCGAGCTATGGAAGTAACCAAAGTAAACTAGCCTAGCAGTAGCTACATCTGTCAACTGCCTAATCCGTCTCACAGCATATGCAGCAGAGCTAAGCTTATTAGCTAAAATGGTGATATGGTCACCCCATTGTAATTTAGAATCTATTGTTATTCCTAAAAAGGTAGTGTTATTTACAAATTCTAACCTTTGGCTACCCAGCACGACATGGACGTTTGCTGGTCTGACATTGGGCATTGTAAATTTAACGCATTTAGTCTTTTCTGCATTCAACAATAGGTTGTTTGTAGAAAACCTGTATGTTTTGAGTACGTTCATAAGAGATGCCTATAATCTCGGCTATCTCTCTAGTTTTCAATCTGCGGTCTCCCATAATTAAGTCGAGTATTTTATTAACATATTCGTCAGTAGTGGACGTCGAAGGCCTTCCAAAGCGGGGTTCGTCTTTCACACTCTCTCTACCACGCTTGAATTCTGCTATCCATTTTTTGACGGATGAATAGGTATGAAAGAGCGCAATCCCCTAATGTACTGACCATATCATCATGGATGGCTTTTGATGACAGCCCCTTCTTATGGAGGTACTTAATGACGGCACGCTGCTCCACTTGCGGAAATGATATCAGATTGCTTTGTTAATAAATTTATAAAATTAAAAGTAATTATCGCACACGTTTCAAACGTCACACAATTAACAGGTCTGAACTGAACTAAATAATGTGGGTAGATTTGATTTTTAGAACTAAATGGATTAGTGTTAGGCCGACTACTTTTCAATCCACCCTCGTACTTTGGGAATCTTTAAGTTGTAAATACATTGAAATTATTTATTTTAGTTGTAGGCATCTACCCGTCAAAGGAGGAGTAAAATATACCTATACATTTGTAGTACTTATAATTTCTCACTTGCATTTAATTGGCGAGTTCAATTATAAGGTTCATATTCAAATATATTTATTCGCAGAAATATGGTACATGAGGTGTTGGCAATTATATTTATGTTTCACATATTTCGTCAATTAACTATGACATGCAAATATTATGTCTAAAAACTAGCTATTAAATTGTAGAATTTATTTGGAAAAAATGTCATGGAATGTCAATCTAATATACACATTAAAAAAAAGGTGTGGCTTATCGCGTACGGTTCACTATCCATTTGCATAAAAAAATAACCATAAAATATTTTGGCATATGGTAATTTAGACTACTGATATTTATGCATAATTTTTTTATCCATAACAAATTTAGCATATTTGTCTTAATCATAAATAAAATTAGCATAATCATATTTAAGCATAGCTTTATATTAGCAATGTTTGAGAAATCAAACGAAACAATCTCTTTTTTCTATTAATGCAACTAGTTTCTGGCACTCGCCGGCCGCTGCCGCGGCAACGCTCGCTTCGCTCGCTCGGCTCGTGCGTAGGAGGTCACAGTTTTAACCTAACCTAACCTACCCATTTTGTTTAAAGAAAAAAATATGCATAAATATATTAGACCTAAATATAATTATTCCACAGTACATATGCTGCTAAAAATCAATTATGACCAAGTATAACTAGGTATGCAATCCATTCTGCTGATGCAATAATTGAGCTGAGTTTGTCGATCCGGGTCGAACTCCTAAACGACTGGACCGATCTTTATGAATTCAGATATATGCACTCACGGTGATGGTCACTATGACCGTGCCAAAGGTTATCCAACGCTAACCTTAATAGCGCGATGTAGAAATTATGAATATGACATGAAGCAAAAATTCGATGTTGTCGGTAGTGGTCATCGTAGCTCAGTTGGCAGAGCACTCCCCCTGTTAGAGAAAGGCCGTGGGTTCGAGGCCCGCCGCCGATGACATCCGTTTTTGTGATCTATTTATAATTTCTTTCTTAATATTTTAAGAATAGTTTAAGCAAACTCATTGCTTTAAAATACAAAAATACATTTTAGGATTACATATATTATGTTAACGAAAGGTATACAATCGCGTATGCGCGGTTAGAAACTGGTAGAAGCTTGTAGAAAGGGACTAGAACCGCCTTCTCGTATGATGTGACGTCAGATGTGGTGCTTCGTTTAGTCTGTTTGCCTACTCGCTACCAACACACCCATCGCGTTGCCTATACCCATGTTCTTTTTATGAATGTTTTTTTGACAGCTCGATTTGACAGTTGATTAATGATATTTAACACAATGAGCAAAGGTCCAGTATAAAATCGCTAAACGTAGTATTGCGCCACGGGCAGGTATGGTCGTTAACTCACCTCAACATGTCGACGGGTTCCGGTATAGTAACGTTTTTGCCCATAAAACGTCTTATTAATTCCATGGATTTCCTCTTGACTACATCTTCAGGAAGTGTTTCTACCTAAAAATGGGGGTAGTATGAGAAAAATTACAAATATTGTACTATTTTAGGCCATTTAAACATGGAATCACGTCGTTTTCTTCGAAGGGGTAGAATAGACTCGCCCCTAAAATAGTGAGTGGCTAAATGTGCCACTCACTATTTTAGGGGCGAGTCTATTAGCCTTTCTCCTTGGGAGATTTAAAAAAGATCCGCTAGGGGCAGCACCGATATAATTATTTAATAATTTTAAAACGTACAGAATACGTTTGACGTTGTTGTCATTAGAGAATTCAAATGTCAGAGAGACAGACATACATAAATCACGCCTATATCCCGAAGGGGTAGGCAGAGGTGCAATACATACCCACACTTTGCCAGTAATGTTGGTCCCACGTGATAGGGTGCAAGCTTATATATAGTTGGGGGGGCAAGGAAGGTCCCGTTTTTTTGCTTACTTCTCGAAAACGGTGCCTTGTACGAAATTGTGTTGTACGACATAATAAAAGCTAATTAAATTCTCTAGAACTTTTCAAATTATTTTATTTCAGACAATGTCCATAGATGGTTAGTATCAAATATAAAATCTTATAGCCTATGTTAGTATAATTCTCAATTTAAAATTTTTAGTTATCGGTAATTAATAATTATCAAATTAATATTTATCAAATTTAAATTAGCACATTATTTTATTACATTATATTTATTTAATTAAATTTAAGTTAAAGATCAATTTTAGTTATAGTCACATAATGAAATATCAGAATTCATTTCACAATAATTCAAAACTTTGTCTTTTGCACTTTGTATCTATCTCCAATCATTGCCTAGCTATGAGCTTCTACAGGTGGTCGATTTTCAAAGCGAAATAAGAAATGATTTTGGTAAATTTGTACTGTTACAATGCACCGTTTTCGAGAAGTAAGCAAAAAACCAAAAAACGTGACATTCTTTGTGCCCCCCCTCGGGCTCACCTCGGAGGGGTCAGGACTTTTAGGATGTTTATCTCCTAACTAGTCCAAACAAGTTCCTAAATCAAAGTTTCTGCTTTCGACTTTTCCATCCACAAGTTATTCGTTTACTAGGCTAAAGCGAATTCAAATGTATGTATTCAATACAACATAATGTACGTATATGCTGCCCCAGCAGTTATTTTTTAATTTTCCCCGGAAAAATGCTCTTTTGCGGCTTTCGGACATAGGCATGTTTGCCCTGGCCTCGTCTGTCTGTCAGTCAGCAGGTGCAATGCGTGCAGGTGAGGATGTGATTCGAGTCCCTTAACCCTTTAAAATATTTCGACAATACAAAAGATTTTAACCTCTAACTAATTAATTACACCAATGAGCATATTATGCGTGCAACTTTCCCGATGCCATGACACTTAACAGCGATGTTATCCCGTTTGTACACCAGAGGCGCCACCAGCATAATATAGTTTATCTGTCAATTTGACATTTCAATTTTTTAATCTGCTTGTGGCGCGCTGTGTATTAGTCGGATGAAAAGTGAGGTTAAAATTAATTGCAAATTATATTTAATTCGTGTATTTGTAAAAGAGAAACGTCACGGTTAATGTTTAGATATAAATAATTACAGTATTATGTACAAGACTTGGGTCTTGCGTAAATAACAGTCGATATAGTAGAGAAGGCGTGGAAGATCGACCTTCACACATCTGGTAACCAGATGGGACACTGTTCTGATCAAATGTTGTACTTTGGCTAGTTCAATTATAAGGAGGTGTAGCTTATGGCGTGTGCGCAGCTGGAAACTGGTAGAAGCTTGTAGAAGGGACTAGAACCGCCTTCTAGTATGATATAGACGTTCCGTATATATGAAGTCAGAGCTGGTGCTTCGTTGTTTGCCTACACGCCACACAAACATGCTTTTTTTTTAATCCACGGGCCCATGCTGCAGCCCTCCCTACGCCCAGTGCCGGCGCCTCAGGTGAACACTCGGAAGTATTTTCAGTGGCACCGGATGATAACTATCGAAAAGTTTTCATGGCTGTTTTAATTGTTTTTTTTTCTTTTTTCATCACCTTCACTTCCTTTGACAACCGCATGAATTTCATCTCAACTGATGCCTAGTTATTTCTGTTCATTGCTACCTGGCAAGTAGATGAACAGTTAAGTCAATATAGGTAACTACACCTATCTGATAAGCAATCCAAATTGATATCATAAAAAAGATAAACAAATACTAACAAAAATCCTTAAATAATCGATGGGTGGTCCTTATCATAGGTATGGTTGTGAACGGTGTTTGATAAAAGTGTGTCCCATCCGGTTGCCATATGGGTGAAGGTCGCTCTTACACGGCTCTTAGAACACTAGGGAAATACATATTTCTTTGTATGGGATTATGTTAATATTTACCATTCTCGCCATACGACCATTAGTCCAAAGAGTCAAGGCTTTTTCCGACCCTTTAGGACTACTAGCACCAAAAACCGTGGTCACCCATTCATCTTCCTTTCGTATGCTAAATCTGTCCTCTTCCCTCCATAGAAAACCATAGACAGTCAAGTCTTTCGACCACCAAACTCGATCAAAGAGCAACACTATTTTATCGACTACGCCTATCGACATAGTATCGATTATAATCGACTTCTCGTCCGGCAGTGGGGGGTTAAATAACGTTGTGTATCTGCAACAACGTTGGTGACGTGGGCAAGAATGGCGGTAGGAAGTTTCTCGAAAAAAATGATATGGCAGATAATATAAAAAACACAAAATGCACATCATTGACATGTTCTGCGATATCATTGGTTATCGACTAACTCTTCCGATGCTTTGATCACGCTGCTGAAAATTACAATCGCGTGATCATAAAACTAATGGTCACGTGACCCTATCTTTTACGATATTCGTTCGACTAAAGTTGACAGCAATGAAAATATAGTAGGTTCGCGTTAAGAAAATAGTGACTTATCCGTAAGTACAAAAAATAAAGGCGTATTAATATTGGAGTCAACATTAAAACCAAACTTTGTCTTACAGTATTTTTATTTTAAAGTGATATTAATTGTTATAAATATTTTTTGTCCTACTCCTATGGAATATGGTTCCAATTTTGTTTTAGAGAATTAGTGAGTACCTATTCATTTTTAAAATTGACTCAGTCCACTGTCTAAATTGGTTTCAATGTGAACAAGTGTTCAAATTTACTGTAATATGATTTGATAAGGGGCGTGACTAAGCTGAGTGACAACGATGAGTCACTATATAGAATGACTATAGAAAATAAACTATAATGTTCATGCAAATCTTTTCATCGATTTATAGGTTAATGTAATATGATTCGATAAGGGGCGTGACTAAGCTGAGTGACAACGATGAGTCACTATTTTTTAACGCGAATAGACTATAATGTTCATACAAATCTTTTCATCGATTTATAGGTTAATCAGTGAAATGAGGTGTTTAATAAAATTATAGTGACTTTTTAATAGCATTTGAACATTACATGCAATCCGAATCATACACGTTAGGTACCGGGAAATAGGGTTGATAAATATTTAAGTGATGTCCCATACTATTATCACTAAATGGAATACGGTTGATATTAAATTAAATACCACTTAAAAAGTGCTTGGGAATTTTTTAGCCTGACACCTGACGAGCCTAAGCTTATTTTGACGTATCGATTCGGAATGGCTGTAATGTGAAAACACTTTTTCCAAATATGTTTCCACAATCAAAGTTATACCATTCGACAATTTTGCATTTTTTTTTTCAATTTATTTCGTGCATTCCATTTCATTAAAATGACATCTTGTTTGCGGAAGAGGATTGACGGCTTGTTTGGGGGAGTTGGAATGTGTGGATGAAGCCAGAGAACCGTATGAGACATTTAGATAACTTTGTATATAAATAAACTAAGTGTGCACGGCAGGTCGCGGTGCAAAATTGAGCTGAAGCGAGACTTTCTATCGCGGTCGACTTCAGAATTTTCTTTTTTTAAACTTTGATTTCTTTTTTTTTAACTGATGGTCTATTTGACCTCTTTTAAGGTCATAATATGTATGGCGCGCGCATTATGTGTAATTCTCTCGGTATAACTGTTCAAGTCCTCCTGGAACAGGTTTTTCGGTGATTATTACTCCGTGGTCACTTCGATGTTTCTGATTTCAGATAATTGCACTCACGAGCATGGTCACTGACACCATGCAAAGTTTGAGGAAGATCGGTTCAGCCGTTCAGGAGGAGTATTCCGTCAAGTGAAAACCCTCGAGCGTAGTAATAGGAGCTTCGCTCGCCTTCGGCTCGCTACAGCTCAATAAAGCAAGAATAACGGACACTGCCAAAACCATCACCTTGCACAGAAGAATAAAAAAAAAACAAATTATAACCCTTGGTATGCCTGGTAGGGTTATACAGACCCGTCACTAAATGTAGTGCTGAAATTCTTTAAAAAAAAAATTTCGCACTCAACCGTCTTTATTACCCGACCGTTATGTCCATACACGCCCGACACCGATACTCCCTACTTCAATCCAGGGTACGCTTCATTAAAAGAAAGTGCGCGTGTACCCGTTATTTTAGTACAACTTTTATAGAAGATGCAAAGTATAAACTACTTGCGTTTTATTATAATATAAGGAAAAGTAACAAAAATTGAATATTGATCCTGATTTATTTTTTATTAAATACTGGTACCTACTTCTAGCTTATCAATTAATATTATTCAAGTAAATAATGCAGCCTATTATTTTATTATAGGGGTTAATAATCCGGGTCCGTCAGACCCCACCAGGCAAACCTAGGGTTAAAGGTATATAGTGCCGTCACCAACAATTTTTTTTTAATATGGCATGCAAGATATTGGTCTCCAGACTAACCAGTTTAGTTGTTTCTCCTGAAGTCCATAAACAAACTGTAGAATTCAAACCCATAGTTAAAGAAAGTCCTTCAACTTTAGTTAACCATTTATCCTCAGATGGAAGATTTTTTTTATCGACAATCGTCCAAAAAAATTCACTCGAAGCAAATTTTGGGTTCCACCAAATTTCGTCAAATTTCAACACTATCTTGCCAGCGTATCCCATTGACATGTGGTTAATGGTATCGACCTTTGTGGTGGGGAGTGGTGGGGAGAATAGAGTTTTGTGGCTAAAACAAACCACATATTTATCCAATTTTACATACATCAAGTTTGTGAAGACGGCTTCGGTGGCGTGGTCGGTAGTGCATCGGCTTTCGACTGGAGTCTCGGGTTCGATTCTCGGGAGTTTGGGTGCTTTTCTATGTATATTATGTATGTATTTGGAAATTTATAAGTATGTTTATCAGTTATCTAGACCCCATAGCACAAGCTTAAAACTTAGTTTGGGCTAGATGACGTATGAGAATGTCAAAAAAAAACATTGTATGAGAATTGATTATGTGGAAGATACAACTATTGCAAGCTGAAGCCGGAGCCGTCAACTTGAAATATATCAAAGACTGGTCTCTATTCTTTTGGGAGGGAAAGAACAGAAGAAAGGGAAGTTATAATAAAAAGCTAAATAAGTCAAAACTATGTTCGTTAAATCGCGTGGTAATTAAAGTATTATCAGCCAAATGTTTTTCGTACGGCCCTTCTGACTGTGACAGGTTACCATGGCCTATAGGCAGGTTAATGTTAATCCAAATATTAGCCCGACATTTACCCATATAGATTGACCCAAATATTTGGCCCAATACTGACCAACTTGGCAATATCTCCACGCGTCCATAAAGTTACAGCATTCCTATTCGACATAGACGCTGTTGCCCCACCAATATCACTAGCCCAATCCCCTTCTAATCCTTTTTTATCCACAGCTGTCCAAGAAAAATCATAGGCATCTTTCGTAGTATTCCCAAGCCATCGGTTCGGGAACAAAAGTATAATTTTCCCTATAATACCCATTGACATATTGTCTATGGTAGAAATTTTTGATTGTGGCAACATTGGGGCGAAAAGGGTTGCGTGGCTGAAAAATGTTATTTCAAATAGTATTATAAAAAGAAGCAGAATTTGGTTGCTTGTCTATACACGTCAAATATTGACACAAAAATAGACTTTAAATTATCGGAATGGGACCAAATCGGTTCACCCAATCGAAAGAATTGATGTAACAAACAGTTTAATTGAGAACCTCCTCCTGCTTTTATCGGTTAAAAATGCAAGTAAAAACGCACAGAAAGTATAGTATACTATACCTTTCCTTGAGTACTCCAAGAGACACAGTGACGATGACATTCCTCGCCTTGTACACTGAGCCGTCCTCACAGCTCACCTCCACGTGTAGAGAGGGGTCCGAAGGGTACGAGATCTTAGTCACAACCTTTTGTAGCTTAAGGTCTAACGTCGGGTACCCTGGACCTCCTTTGTATGTGTTCTGTAAGCGTTATTTCGTAACTTTGACGTCTGTCACTTTTGACTTTGACATTTGTCATGACTTTTCCTGACATGCTTTTTTCACCAGTGCTCGGATCTCGTCCGCAATGCGTGTGGATGTCAACGTCAAATCAGTATAGCCCCGTTACCATAGCATCCGGCGTGCGGGCGGCCCGCGCGACATGAAACGCATTTCATTATTGTATGTAATTTGACACTGAAATTCGGACGCTAATGAAAAATGTCGGGACAGGAAAATCGCTCTAAGCCTATTTTAATACATTTAAGCAAAGGTTAAAAGATTACACACCCAAACATTGCCATTTTGAGCCCACTTAATAGGGGCCAAGCCTATTATCGTTACCGGGCATTATTAAATTTTCAAAACTTTCACATTTCCCACTAAAATTCCCACAGCCAGGACAGATGTTACATACCTACCACTAAATATAATCTCTGCAGTCCGAGCATAGTAAGTTGAGCCGAAAAATAAACATAAACAATTTTGGAACAATCTAAAAAATACTCACTAGTAATATTTCAAAGAGAGTCTTATAGCCATGTTTGTGCCAGCTCATGTGAAGATTCCCGCCCAAATCTTCATATTTCGTATAAGTTGATATGTCGTTCCAAGAATTACTCGCTTCATAATTGTCTATGACCAAATCCAAAAAGTGTAAAAGTTGCTCAATAAAATCTTTGTCCTTCAATAGTTCTGGATAATTGGTGTTCATATAGTCCATTATTCTGAAAAAATATTAAATCAGTATCATTCCCCCGAAGAGGTAACGAAACCTAGGTGTATAAAGGTGCGCTTACACGGGCAATAAAAATGCTCAATTATGAGCAATATGATCGATTGTGACAGCACGCAATTTATGGCGAAACAAGGCAAATCAATTTATGTTTTGCATATTAATTTTTCTTTAATTGCTCATAATTGCATATGAACGGTTCACATACAGTCGAAATGAGAGCCAAGTTTAATATGAGTAGATAAATATCAAAATTCCATAAGTCCTTGAAAGATGAAACGGAGAAATAATAGTTTTTCCGTATACTCTTGTTGGCGATATTTTTAGATTAATATTATTGTATGTTTTAGTTTATTTAACTAACATACAACCCTGGCAACACAAATATTAAACAAAATTGATATAAAAACGCAAAAAACCTCAATCCTAGTTTGGACATATTAGATTTTGAAAATAATCAGTGGATATATTTGAGTTTGAAAGAAAAATAGTTTTGGACATATCTGGCTTTAATTTAAATATAAGTGACGTCATCGTTACAGGATCGCGTAGGGTTGACACTTATTTCTTTATGTGATCGATATAATGAAAAGAAAAATACTGCTAGATTATTTATTCTGAAATAATATCACAATAATCAATTAAATATTATAATCATAGACCAGTAATTTGCAAAAATCGTTGCTAGTTAACGATCCACATGTCGAAGTTTTGGAGTTATGTTGGCAGAAAGGCTTTTTAGGCAGTCCCGTTGCTGAATACCTGAAAATAAATATTTATTCGAAGTACCAAGTAGGTATTTATAGCAGTAGCGGCTCGCATCAAAACGAACTTGCCGAAACGCCGCGCAAAAGACAAGCTGGCGTCCGATCAGCGATAGCACCATTCAGTCATTTTTCCAAATTATCTCTATTGTTCTGTCCAGTTCGCTCATGAATATGATGAATTAAATTTCTTCCCGTAAACTGTTTACGTAAAGAAAGCCATAATACTACTAATCTAAGTAGGCAGATACTTAATTGTTTGAGGGTCTCCGGGACTTACTCGCGATTAGTACACTTACATGTACCGACGTTTTGGAAGCATTGCAGTGACCACGGGAGCTGCTGCAATGTGTAAGTGTAATCGCGGGTGGGTCCCGAAGACTTCTAAATAATTATGAATAAAAACCGCGAAACTCTTAAAATAACATTAGGTAGATACTTGTACGAACATTACAACACCTATTACCAAAACAGTGGAAAATATTTACATGCAAAATAAATACTTAAAATATAATTATAATTAATTGGAGAACGCTTAAAAACTTAATGAAGATTAAAATTAAATTAGTTCATATTAAATCATTCCAAATTTGAATCATGAGCCGACTGACTATGAAAGCGGTGGCAACCCTATACTTATCAACTCGGTGAAAGTAGTTAGTAAAAGTTTTACTTACAATTTTCGCTTCTTCTCTGCTTTTTTTTTGTTTCGTCTTTATATTGTTCCTTTTCCTGGCCTTATCAGGTTTAACTATATTAATATTTGAGTCCATTCTATTTAGTATAACTTATTTAAAATGAATTTAAAAGCGGAGCTGTAACACATTTTCGATCGTAACGTAAACTTGAATGGCCGCCATCTTGAGCGATCGCTCCATTTAATTGGTCGGTTGGGACGTATAGGGTTTTAATTCAAATAGCTATGAGGACTTACGAGATTCTGATAAAAAAAAGGGTATTTAGACACGATTTTTTAAACTAATAACGTGGACGTACTAGAAATTGAAAAACGTCGAAATGTTCAGTATTTTACGTACTTTAATTTGACATCCAAAAGTCATTTTTTGGCCATAGTGGACATATTGAGGTTTGATATTCATCTACTCATATGAACTAACTGATTACAGTCCTCACGCCCAGGACTTTAATTGTCTGTACCACATCGGCTGGCACGTATGATTTTATTGCCTTTCTTTAACCTTTCATCTCAAGGCAACAGGTTTCATTTTTTTTTTTCAAAACTACAACATTGCTGCTACTTTTTATTAAATTCATTCGGCCATTTTGGACATAACCCATGATAATGTGTGTTCGGTGACGGCAATAAGCTTGGCTTGCCCCCTATTCCGTGGGATTAGAAATACTGGCAAATTTGTGTAACTGGTTACACCGGTGATTACCGGGATAGAGGTAGCAGCCTATTGACTCAAGGATAATGTAGCTACATATTAGTAAAAGAATTTTCATAATCGGTTCAGTAGATAACTTCGGAGCCTAAATGCATACAAACAAACCATCAAATATTTCCTCTTTAAAATATTACTAGTGGACGCCTGCGGCTTCACTCGCATGACAGATTAAATATACTTAAATCTTTAATCCCTCCATCAATAAAAAAACCACATCAAAATCCGTTGCGTAGTTTTAAAGATCTAACCAATCTTAGGGACAGGCAACGGGCAGCTAATTACTATGTTTAAATTACAGTAAGATGTAATCCACATTTATTTCCGACTGCTTCAGTGGCGTGGTCGGTAGTACATCGGCTTTCGACTCCAGAGTCTCGGGTTCGATTCTCGGGTCGAATCAAATATTTGTGTGATCCACAAATGTTTGTTTCCACAGAGTTTGGGTGTTTTCTATGTATGTTATGTATGTATTTAGAAATATGTAAGTATGTTTATCAGTTGTCTAGATCCCATAGCACAAGCTTATAGCTTAGTTTGGGGTAGATGACGTGGTGTGAGAATGTCCAAAAATATTTATTTATTTATTATTTATTTCCGGTCAGGTACCAACTATCACGTCACTAATGGTCAACTTACCTCCTAGTCAGGTACTGTCCCAGAGGCTCGGGGATCTCGGGAGGGTCATCAACAGCCTCCAGCATCACGTTGACGAACTCATTCACTAGATTACTATCTACGTCTGTACCATCGGATCTAGAATGAAATAAATTATATTACGAACTACTAGCGGACATAGTATAAAAGTATACTTTATGTACTTTTATTAAGTTCATTCGGCCATTTTGAACATAACCCATTATAAATGTGCCCGGTGACGCACAATAGGCTTGCCCCCTATTACGTGGGACTAAAAACACTGGCAAATTGTGTGTGTAATGCACCTCTGTCTAGCCCTTCAGGATATAGGCGTGATATGTGTATATTAAGATGATGCATTAGGCATATAAATGAAAATACTGCAATATAAACGTTTTGGTAATATAAAACTTTTGCTCCAGTATGAACACGCCTTTATTTTGCTATTGTACTAAGTCACTATTCTATTTATTCATGACTCATGCATGAGTCACTATTTTCTTATCGCGAATTGACTATAGGTTGTACTACATACCTGAACACCTGAAACGATACATCTTGAGGTAGCACGCTGACATTATTGCTTGTAGCTAGTTCATAGACCCGACTGTTGACTTCTCCGTGAATCCTGTTAACGAAAAAGGGGTTAGTTGAATTTCAGTGAGCATTATTATTTTACTTTTCGACCAACTTCCAATAAAGGAAGATGTTTTCAATTCATATATTTTTTTTTATAATGTTTGTTACCTTCATGTCTTTGGACTGGGTAAATGGATTTTTAAACTTTTTTATGACATCAGTTTTTGTGATCTATTTATAATTTTTTTCTTAATATTTAAACACTGAATTTTTAGATGAATTGTTATCAAATAATTTTTTTTTTCTATATTTCAAAGCAATGAGCATTAAAGTCACTCACCATTCAGCTCCAAGTTCCACCACTCCATCACCGAAAGCAACAGTATTGACTCTCCCCCCCACTCTGTCCTGTGCCTCCAGAGCCAGCACTCTCTTACCAGCCTGACACAACACTGAGGCAGCTGTACATCCTGCTGCTCCCATTCCTACTATGATTGTGTCGTATACTGTCATGGTTCTGTAAAAAAAGGATTAATAAACAACTAGTGACTTTCTTTAAAGGTGATGTGGTCAGTCAGTATAAATATGTATAAGTTATTTTCCAAGAATACATTCCTAACCAATTTTGAAGGTTTGAAATTTATATGGGATCATTTTGGGACTAAATTCAAATAATAATTTTATAAGAATGAAATATGATGACAATTTTTACCTTACAATAATATACAGTTTAGAAAATAATTGATTTATAATTAATTCATTCACTATTTTAATTACATCGTTTTTTAAGTGCACACGAAATTAATAAATATATTTTAAATTTTTTATTAAGTACTTACCTACCTAATACACAATACCTTGCAGTAGACAGAAATCATTTTTAAATATGTTTAAGCACCTACAGACAGACAATTTTTACATAATAAATCGAATAATATCTCACCTTATTTTAAATTAATACTTCGTTTAGAAGCTTCTAATAATACTGCTTTTTTTATAAGTTATGAAAGCTTGGACCTTGTCACAACCACAGAATAAGATCAACAAGTGTCTTATATAATTATGTGGATAAAGTGCCTCATAATTTAAATCTCCTGCAACTGGTTTACAACCTAGATATTTTTATTAATTCTCTTTGAGTCTACAATTAAATTCAATTCTTCGATATTTAATATTACATTAATCAAATATTATGATAACATTTTGACGTTTTACGTGTCAGGGATACCAGTACTTAGAATTTAGACTGACTTAAACTTATAAGAAAATCCTTTGGCTGTTACATAGCTTTCTTCTCTCCAGAGTTGTGTACCTACACTAGTGATGTTCAAAGTTGCTACAGAGCAAAAACTTGCTAAATGCTATTTGCAATTTTTTTTTAGCATGCTATTTTTCGTGCTATTTTTAGCATGCTATTTTTAGCAGGCTGCGTACGGCAAACACGTGTGCATTTCAATCAAGCTCGGCGACTGGTGTGTTAATTCGTAACTCGGACTCGGACTGACAGCAGTATGCAATGCATGCTGCTGTTGCATAAAACTGAGCGAAGTAACAATGGTAAGTAAAATTTTTTTAAGAAAAAACTTTTTAGCATTAATTAATAGCATTAATTTTTCGCAGAATCAAAAGGACAACAAAACGTCGACAATTGTTTCGCCTCTAAACGAGGCATTATCAAGACTGTCTCAGAGAGAACAGCACTGAGACAGTCTTGATAATGCCTCGTTTGTTGCGAAAAATTAATGCTATTAATTAATGCTAAAAAGTTTTTTCTTAAAAAATTTTTACTTACCATTGTTTTGTCATGGATTTTCGCCAAGTAACGCCTGTTTCTATCCAACACTGAGCGAAGTGTTAAATTTTCGAACGACAACGATTTATTTTTTTATGTTCAAACTTTTTTTTACTGCAAAACGTATGAAAATAAATTTTTCGTTCATTATTCCTCGATGGTATGTCCGATTTAAATTTTTTTTGGTCTAAACCACCTTAACGCCACACGTTATCACTGTGGTAGGTAAGTTTGAAGGAGATCGGTTCAGGCGTTTAGGAGGAGTATCCGGGCAAACGAAATACATGAGTCGCCTAAGATTGAGCTTCGCTCGCTTCGCTATACATCGGGTTTATGCATTTAATACAATATGATGCACATTTGCACAATGAACTTTCCTTCATACTTTTCAGGCTTAGGACTGTCTATAATGGATTCATTTATTAACTAATATAAAATAAAATATGATAGTATGTAAAGAAATTATAGGCGTATTTAAAAATTCATTGCTTGTAAATACAGAAATCAAAATACTGTTTATTACGGGAGCCGTCCGAGTCCGAGAATTCAGCGTACGCGCCTACGCGGTGCGTAAAACAATAAAACGCCATTTGACCGATAACAATCGTGAGCATGCGACGACATGAGTGAGTGGCGCGATCCCGTCGTTCCCAGTTGCTAAATGCTAATTTGCTAAAATACAACAACAATGCTAAATGAAATTCGCACGCGATTGGCTGACGTCGCGCGGCACCTGTGACGGCCCATCATACGATATCGCAGATAGCATTTAGCAATATTAGAAAACCATAATAGCATTTACTAAATGCTATTTATAAATAGCACGATGCTTTATAATGCTATATGCTATATTAACCACCACTAACCTACACTAGAAGACCTACGAGGCAAGGCTTGTGATTTGCGTCGCTGAACACTGGTCCAAGAGGTTTAATAATATTTTGACATATAAGTCAAAATTAAATATAAGACAAGATAAGGTAAGCATTAGCATAATATTTTTTTCAATCGAGGAAGGCCACAAAAAAAAGCTTAATTTTTGGGGCATACCTGCCCCGGGTGCCACCCATACTAGCTACGCCATTGTATGTTATTATAATAGTACGCAGGCCGTAGAACATTGCAACTTAGCAGGCTCATTTTTCGTAAGTAGCTTTTTTTTTATTTTTATATTGGGTTCGTCAAATTGACGCCGCCCGCCTGGTGGTAAGTCGTGACGACGTCTAGTGATTGTGGGCCACTCTCACAGCACACAATACTATAGAGAGTGGCCCTCAACTTGACGACCTACTGATGTGCCTCTTCACGCTCCGCTTAAAGAACCCAGGGTTATATGTGGGAGGAAACATGTGCACAGGCAGGGCGTTCCAGGCCACTATCGTTCGGCAGAGAAACGAACGTTTAAAACGTTCGGTTCTCGCGAACATGCTATCCACTGTGTGGGGGTGGCATCTCTGCCCGGCACGCGTTGTTCGGGATCGGAAGGAAGAGGGTGAGATCAGATTGAAGAGCTCTTCAGAACACTCGCCGTGGTAAAAACGGTACAATGCGGCCAAGGAAGCTATTGTTCGGCGCTGAGCTAGCGGCTCAATGCTTCCCGTTACCTCCGGACAATCTATAATACAGATAGCCTGTCGCTGCATAGCGTCGAGAGCGTCCAGCAAATACTTCGCGGAGCCGTCCCAGAGGTGAGAGCAGTATTCGACGCAGGGTCTAATCTGCGTCTTGTACAGCAGACACCGCTTTACCTTATTCAGTATTCCTAGTTTCCGCGAAGCTAGCCCTATACATCTTTCGATGTAGTTTTTATTATTGAGCTCTCGACGAACGTCTATGCCAAGGAAATTAAAAAGTAAATGTAAATGTAGAAGCATTTTCTTTTTTGACGTTCATAAGTGTTACTTTGTGACCTACATGAATAAAGATGTTTTGATTTTGATGTTTTCCTTGACTCGCAATACGAACAAAGAACCAACACTTTTGCTAGTTTTATTGTACATTTATGAAAAACTTACAATACGAGCGCCGGCCGACATATTTACCAGATTACCAGTTGAAATTATCACTATGTAGCGGTAAATGTTATTACTTGGCAACCTTGACATTTTTAATGTCAACTATTGGGTGCGTTCCATATGGTTATTGAGATCATTGGTGCGTTCCGTATTAAGTTTAAAAAACTTTCTACTTGTTATGAAGATTTTGGAAATAATTGTGCCACCATTAGAACATTAAATAATGAACCGCCCACCCAGCGCCACTGGAAATCAGAGACGTCCCCCAATGGACGTAGGGGCGGCGGCGAAATTGGACCGCGGACTTAAAAAATAAATGCAATGCTTTTTTAATAGGTTACCATACTCTCGTTTTAAGTAGGTACTAGAGCCGGTATTGTTAAAAAATTAGCTCTTAAAAAAACCAGTGTAACCTATTGAAATTAATTAATTCACTACATAATTAATTAATAAAAAAAATGGTCGGACACGGTCTTATAGGTTCTTCGAATTGGGTTCCGGATTATAAATAGGTTATTATCGATTATTATGTATTAAGAAAAAATTTGAATAAATAAACAAATATTTTGGACTCTTTCACACAGCGATGGAGACATGGAGGGTGCGACTTGAGCAACCAAAGTGGGGAACCACCGTCATCGCGGCGGCGGCGGTGAGACCGATCATGGACGAGTGGCTGCAAAGGCGGCATGGTGACCTCACGTATGGTGTGACGCAGATCGTTACCGGGCATGGATGTTTCAATAGCTATCTGTTTCGCATCCACCGTGAGGTCACATCCCGGTGTCAACACTGCGAGATTTCCGACGACGACACTGCACTCCACACGTTGGTGTGCGAGCGTGGGCGAGTCAACGCCGGGACCTCGTAGTGGGTCTGGGCGTGGATACCCTCTCGCTGGAAGCCATGGTCTCCGAACCGTGCCATAGGTAAAATTTTCGATTTTTTGGCTTGCCTCCAGATCGAGGGCTATCCATAGAGGGGTCATATTCTGTTTATAGAGTACTTGTTGTTATAGCGGCAATATAAACACACCATCTGTGAAAATTTCAACTTTCTAACTATCGGCTCATGAGATAGGTATACAGCCAGACAGCGGAGGTTAGTAATAGGGTTCTCATTTTACCCTTTGGGTACGGAATCCTAAAAATATAAAAAAGTACTTACGGATTCGAGCCCGCGAACTCGGCTAGGACCATCAAAAGAAGTGTGCGTCCTAACATGGCTGCCCTCTAACTAACTGTTATCATCACAGCAATATCATTTTATACAAAATAATAATTAAAATCCTACTAATATGTATTATAAACGCGAAAGTTTGTGAGTGTGTAAGTATGTATGGATGGATGGATGTTTGTTACTCTTTCACGTAAAAACTACTGAATGGATTTTAATAAAACTTTACAATAATATAGCTTATACATCAGAATAACACATAGGCTACAATTTATAAAGATATTGTGTGAATTGTTTAAAATATAACGCGGCGCGACGGGACCGGCAAACAATCCAAATTACCACGCGGACGAAGTCGCAGGCGACCACTAGTAAGTCATAAAGATAATTATTTACATTTAATGTGTAAACTATTAACCTTAATTAGAAGTTACCTTGTTGACATACAGTTATAATCGTCACATTAGTTAGTTTTAACGGCTACCTACTTCCCTATGGACTTATTTGAGTAAAATTTCCAATACCCAGATGTGATATGAGTACTAGATAACCTGATATAAATACTTATATACACATTTTATTTCGTAAATACGTACATATATACATAGGAAACATCCATTCTTCGGTACAAACGTATCTGTCTTCACACAAAGTTTGTCCCGACCGGGAATCGAACCCGAGACTCCGACGTCGAAAGCGGATGCACTATCGACCACGCCACCAAAGCACTAATACTCGTGGCTAGTACCTATAGATTAATGGTCTTTAAAGTTTGTATCTATAAGTGTCTAATAAGGTGAAATTTATTTATTCAACTATAACACTATTACAGCTTAGCCAATGAAATGCTATAGGTAAACGTTAGACACTCAAAACAATAGGAACTTATCTATTTATACTACTATTATAAAGAGGAAAGATTCGTATGTTTGTAATTAGTAAACTCAAAAACTACTATGCCGATTTCAAAAATTCTTTCACCATTGGAAAGCTACATTCACCCTGTGTAACATAGGCTACTTTTTATCCCGGTAATGTGTTCCCACGGGAACCGGGAATGAGTAAACTAAATCACGCGGGCGGAGCTGCGGCGATCAGCTAGATACAATAAATAGGCTTAGGTCTATTATACGTCACTGCTGTGGGCGGCATGTCTCCTAGCTTAGACTCAGACTAGGTGGTCTAGGCGCGTGGGGCGGTGTGTCGCCAGCACTCAGTCAAGTGGTATGTAACTAAATTCCTTTTTAGCGACCTTAATAGCGTGATCTAGAAACTATGAATATGATACGAAGCAAAAATTGGATGTTGTCGGTATTGGTCAATGTAGCTCAGTGATCAGAGCATTCCCCTGTTAGGGAAAGGCCGTGGGTTCGAATCCCGCCGATGCCATCAGTTTTTGAGATCTATTTATAATTTCTTTCTTAATATTTTAAGAATAGTTTAAGCAAACTCATTGCTTTGACATAGAAAAATATATGGATTTGGTAAAGATTCATCTAAAAATTCAGTGTTTAAATATCGTTGTAACACGATACACTGGTACCGTCAGTTCGGCAGAACTGCGGTAGGTGGATCCAACGCTAACCTTAATAGCGCGATGTAGAAATTATGAATATGATTTGAAGCAAAAATTCGATGTCGTCGGTAGTGTTCATCGTAGCTCAGTTGGTCAGAGCAGTCCCCCTGTTAGGGAAAGGCCGTGGGTTCGAGTCCTGCCGATGACATCAGTTTTTGTGATCTATTTATAATTTCTTTCTTAATATTTTAAGAATAGTTTAAGCAAACTCATTGCTATGAGGAAAGATTCGTATGTTTGTAATTAATAAACTCAAAAACTACTGTGCCGATTTCAAAAATCCTTTCACCATTGGAAAGCTACATTCACCCTGAGTAACATAGGCTACTTTTTATCCCGGTAATGTGTTCGCACGGGAACCGGGAACGAGTAAACTAAATCACGCGGGCGGAGCTGCGGCGATCAGCTAGTTCTTAATATTTTAAGAGTAGTTTAAGCCAACTTTTTGCTTAAATACAAAAATATATTGTGATTCTGTATCTAAATATAATTTAATATAATTACATATTGACATAATTAGTTTATTTCAAGTAACATGGACTCATCAATATTATTATCACAGTCACATTAAATTATAAAATGTCAATTAAATATCTCGCAAACGGATACTAAAATATAATTATTATAGTATCCGTTTGCGAGATATTTAGCTTTGAAGAGCATATTTTTGCGACAACAAAACGTCCCCCTTCTTAAATCTAAACGGCTGGCGTGAAGAATCTGAAAAAATTCATGATCGGTGTGTTACGTCACATCGCTGCGAGGTGCACCGCCCGCAAGAGTCGCCCCTCCAAGTCTCACGCGGCAGCTCTGCGACAAGGTCGTAGTATAATATACGAAGGACAAGCGTCACTTCGATCTCTTGCGCGTCCTACAATATTTCCAGGCTGCTGCTGTCTATCTTACAGCACCTGCCTCGGACCTGAAGCCTGTAACCTATACTAAACTAAATACCTAACATTATCTAGAATCATTTATCATCCACGACCCAAGTGTTCTTATTTATTATTATTCAGTGGAAATCACCCAAGTGAGTAGGGAAGGATCCCATCTTCGTAACAAACTAAAGCGGATAGTATTACTCTGTTAGTTCAGGAGTTATAGGGGCTTTTATGGGTAACTATACGGTTTTCTTGAGGTTGGTGATAAATTAAAGTGGACTGTATTTTACTGGTACTGGCGTCTTTGTGACTAATTGTAATTTATTGAAGGACCAATATACCAGTGCCAGTCAAATACAGTCCACTTTCATTTACCACCAACCTCATGGTCCTTCGAGCCGGATGAACGTAAGTAAGTGGGGCGGGACCGGCTAACAAGCAACGTTCCGTTCCCCCCGGGCGACCGCACGTTGTCAGGCGCTGGTGCGTCGACAACGGAACTTCTTATGCGTGCCTCGTATAGGTGAAGCCGTCGGCTAGTTATAAATAAAACACACCATTTCTCCAAAGTATTTTATTATTGGATTATTATACATTATGTCGTAACTTTATTTAATAATCTTGTTCCTTCCCTCAATCCTGTCTCCACAGCCCCATTTACTGTCCCGTAATGTATAGAATTAGTGGCTTCACCCGAGAATAGAACCCGCGGTACTCCAGAACTGTCAACAATAGGCGCCGATAGATCGTCCCGAATATTGGGCCGCTGAGATATTTTCAAGTTGTCGTAAGTATAAGTCCCTCGGGTAAAGGGATTTGAAAACCATGTTGTTCTGAAAAACAAGAAGATTATTCAATAGGTGGGTATTTTTAGGGTTCCGCACCCAAAGGGGTTCCGTAAAACGGGTACTCTATCACTAATACTCCGTCCGTCTGTCATGAAGCGTGATAGTTAGAAACTTGAAATTTTCACAGATGATGTATTTCTGTTGCCTCTATAACAACAAATACAAAAAAATACAATATAATAAATATTTAAGGGGGCTCCCATACCACAAACATGCCACAAACGTGATTTCTTTTACTGTTTCTTTTTATTTACATTACTGCCCCAACTGCCATTGTCAGCTGTAAAACGTCAGGTTTGACGAGTTGTATAAAAAAAATGAAATAAGTATGTAGTACATATGTAACTTTGTAAATAAATAAAAACAGAATTAAAACGATAACTATCGAACATTTGAATAAGCGACCACTATACCGATGTCACAGTAAAATTATAGATACCGTTAGAACATAATCTATCTCGCGAGATTGTAAACTGTCGAAAGATTGTAAACTCTATCACATAGTTTACAATTTAATGCATTAAATTGTGATATTTACAATTTTGCGGTGAGTCGGTAGTGCATCGGCTTTAGAATCCGTAGTCTTGGCTTCGATTCCCGGGTCGAATCAAATATTTGTGTGATCCAAAAATGTTTTTTTTTCGAAGGGTGTTTTCTATTTCAACGGGTTTCAAATTTCTTTTCAAATTTACAATGTAGCTACATTTTATTAAATTCATTCGGCCATTTTGGACATAACCCACTATAGGTGTGCCCGGTGACGGCAATAGGCTTGCCTCCCTTCGGATATAGTCTTGATATGTGTGTGTGTATTTCTATGTATGTTTATCAGTTGTCTAGATCTAATAGCACAAATTAAAATTTTTTTTGGGCTGTTTTTTTTGGACATTCTCATAATGTCCACATATCTAAATACAGAAATGGGGAATGTCCCCCTTAGCTCTCGAGAACTGCTTATGCTCCAATGATGGTTGACCCCTCTATGGATAGCCTTCGATCTGGAGGCAAGCCAATAAATCGAAAATTTGACCTAGCCCTAAGGGGTCAAAAGTTATAGGCCAAAACCTATGGCGTGGTGCGACGCGAAGCACAAGCCAGACACCGTACTAGTTATATTTATAAATGTTTTACCTCAGTATGTCTGTAGGGTCGGGTATTGTAGTCGTATTACCAACGAATCTCCTGAGGAGGGCCATAGACTTGTCTTTTACAACATCTTCTGGTAATGATTCCATCTGTAAAATGAAACGGGTGCTTAGGGACTCTAGGGGCACTTTCCTGTCATGCGTTTTTTCACCAGCCTGTCATATCAACGTCAAATCAATTCGCAACAAGCCCCGTTAACACAACAAATGGCGTGCGGGCGGCCCGCGCGGCATGAAACGCATTTCATTATTGTATGAAATTTGACATTGACATCAACACACATTGCGGGCGAGATCCGCACATTGGTGGGAAAATGCTTGACAGGAAAAGCGCTCTACCAACAGGATGCTAAGGGGCTAAATATGTCTTATAATCGTATTAGTAAAATCAGGTTATGAACAAAAACATCAATTTCTTATAATTTTTAATAACCATTCAGGAAATCTGTTTTATAAGCTGCTATATGCTAATAAGCTGTATGCTAACTAATTCTCAAATAATTTTACAATATGAATCACAAAAACGCACAGCCTACCATAGTAGTTAGTTCCCTCAACTACCGGTAGATGGCGCTGTACCGACGGTGTAAGTCGCGATATTAACACAATGTGATCACAAAATTAGATGTCTTGTGCTAGTGGTGTGTTAGTCAGTTGGTAGAACGTTCCTCCTGGAAAGGGATCTGTCGGTAGTTCGAGTCCAGCCCAAGACTACAGTTTTTGTAATTCATATTATAAAATTATTTAGGGAACAGACATAACCAAGGTTGTGTCTCTAACAAACAACATTATTTCTTATCCCCCTAAAGCAAATCTTACAGTCGATCGGAACAAGTTTATGATTTTGATCAAAAATCTAGATTTTTTTTTCGGTTTATGATAAATAGTCCGAGACGCCCAGGACTTTAATTGTCTGTGCCACAGCGGCTGGCACGTAAGATTTTGTTGCCTTCATCAACATTTCATCGCAAGGCAACGGGTTTAATTTTTTTTTAAGTTACATAATAGCTGCTAAGTACTTTTTATTAAATTCATTCGGCCATTTTGGACATAACCCATTATAAATGTGCCCGGTTACGGCAATAGGCTTGCCCCCTATTACGTGGGACTAAAAATACTGGCAAATTGTGGGTGTGTAATGCACCTCTGCCTACCCCTTCGGGGATATAGGCGTGATATGTGTCTGTCTGTCTTATGATAAATTCAAGCATACATTTTGTCTTCCTTCGGCTTTTGATATAAAACACCTAGGTTATTGATTGAAAACCTGATTTTACTATAAACCGGCGACATTTTGACTATTTTTGACTAACCAACTTAGCCGCATCCCCATACGTCCACAGCGTCAATGCGTTCTTGTTACTCATGGGAACGCTCGCCCCAACAACAGTCACAGTCCAGTCTTCCTTCAAAGCTTCCCTATCTTCCTTTGTCCAAAAGAAATAGATCTCGCCCTCTGTAATCGTCTCCCACCATGGGTTAGGGAATAATAATACAACTTTGGCTATCAATCCCATAGATATGTTTTCAATTGCTGTCACTTTTGTTGCGGGAAGGGCCGGTGAGAATAGCGTTGTGTGACTGTAATGAATACTACAATGGTACAATGGTACATATTATAGCGGCTATATAAGCGGCTATGTCCTACGTGCACGCGAATCGTCTCGCACAGCCGCCACCCACGCTGCCTGCCGTTCAGTGGGCTCTTTGCATTTGTCATGGACGGACGGAAACAAATCTTATGGGAAAATTCTTAAAAATCAAATACTCAAGAAGTATGTACGGCGAAGAAGTGGGACTAATATTGTATACTTAGAAAGGCATATTTATGGAGAATTTCACAATTTGTATAAGGAATTACGGACTCAACCCTTGTTATTCAAAGAATATTGTCGAGTGTTGCCTACAACGTTTGACTATATTGTGCAAGCACTAATTAATATTTATATTTCCGACATTAAAACGAAACAAAAACACGACGGCACCGCATCCAGTTCGCGCGAAAATCCGCACCGCACCCCACGTGCGTTTGGCCACGTAGGCCATTTTAATGGCTTAGGTTTCGATTTCGACTGTTTGCTGGTTTCGCGACGCTTCGCGTTCGCGTCTAGATCGCTTACGCAGGACGTCGCCTAATGAATAGTGGTTTTCGAGGAAAGTTTTAGTAAGTATATACTTTGTCAGGTGTGAAGCCTTGTGCGTCCGCTAGTAATTTCTGTAATATAGACCAGAGCGACCTAGAGCGACTGCCACTGCCGCGCGCACTTTTACACCGCGTCTCACATATGGATAATCTGCCCGAATCTCTTGCTGGTCTCTTCTCAGGAGAACCAACTTACCGAACAGCGAAAGAATCATTTTCAAATGGTTATTTATGTACTTAATTTAGTATTTTTATAATATTGCTTGAAATTTTAAAATTTGTAAAATTGTAAAATTTTGACATTCATATGTGTTCTTTATATGCGTAAACTGAATAATTAATTCTTTGATTCTTTGACACTTGCTCTTTGCCGTCGTCGACGAGTTTACTCATTTATAAGTAGGTATTTATTGCCCTTTGTAATATTGCGTTCTAAGTTTGATAGTTATTAAAGCAAGCAAGTCCCTAAATGTTGCCAATTCATCTACCTTTCCTTGAGTACTCCAAGAGACACAGTGACGATGACATTCCTCGCCTTGTACACTGAGCGGTCCTCACAGCTCACCTCCACGAGCTGTGAGGGATCCGAAGGGTACGAGATCTTAGTCACAACCTTCTGTAGCTTAAGGTCTAACGTCGGGTACCCTGGACCTCCTTTGTATTTGTTCTGTAAACAAAAAAGTTGTTGTGCAGATAACCTGTGTCAGAGGTGGTAAAATGGAATCCCAATCAGGAGAAATCTTGGTGCGTGGGTGAGTCAACGTCGGGATACGTGATACGAGAACGACGGCGTATTCGCAGTAGTTCGGTGGTTAATCCGGTATACCGAACGTAGTCCGGTTAGCACAACGCACCGTACTATTGCTACATTTCTAGTAGCAATAGTTCGGGAAGTAACATAAGCAAAGAAAATACAATAACAATATAATTATTTTAAAACGAAAAAGTAAAGAGAGCCACTTTATATAAAAATAGCTCCTTTGTTGCCCGTCGTACTTTATAATATTATCGTCAGTCTCTCTAATCTTGAAGGCTCTTATGTTGTTTTGTATTCCTGGTACATTTGAGGTTTGTGTCTTTTATAATGGACAATCATTTTCATCTGTACTGCGAATAGGCCCACAAAACTCATTCAATCGCGACGCAAGGCACACGCTCGTTTGTTACACAATCATACATACTTCTCAATATTAACGCCATTTTGTACGCGGTTAAGAAATATACCAGTTTATACATAACATAACATAAACATAACATAGCATCACGCCTTTTTCCCCGAAGGGGTAGGCATAGGTGTGCAAACACACCCACATCTCGCCAGCTATGTTAGGTCCCATGTAATAGGGGGCGAGCCTATTGCCATTTACCGGGCACAAGTTCCAGACTCTGGGATAATTATCTGGGTAAAATTCTAAAGAGAATTATACATTATACACCAGACCCGGGAATCGAACCCGAGACCTCGAGCGTGGCAGTCCGTACATAGTACCATTGTGCCACCGAGGTAGTAGGTAGTTTATACAGTCTACTGCATTTCATTTGACATCTAACTGAGCATCGTACGAACAACGACATTGGTATGGTTTGTCATGTGTCAAAAATCTAATAGTACTTAGGTATGTAACACTTTTGCTCTAAATGATGGCTAAATGTTTATTTAAAAAAGTGCTTATGAAGCCTATCAACATCTCCAGGGTCCAAATTATCCTCAACAGCCAGCAAACTCGCCTTTTAAACCTTCCCTGAGTTTTCATAAATATTTCAAGACCTCAATCAGCCAAATGGATGACATTCTCAAGTTTTAACGAGACCAACGAATAAGAAGAAGAAGAAACAGAAGATAGATGAATAGATATACCTAGACATACAATATAAAACATACAAGGTAACATGTATGACGTTGCTACCGTGGAAGATGGGAAGGCCTACATGCGTTGCCTCCTTAGAACCTTCTAACCTTCCAAGCATATCCGGATGTGTCAGCGCTGCTGCTGCATCGGCTTAAGGCCTCAAACGGCGTAAATACTAACCTAGCAGGTGATTACATATTTGAGCCGTTTGGAGTTGAGACACTGGGGTCATGGGGTCCGAGTACTCACCACCGCGTATAGAGACATTGCTAAACGCTTAATCGATACTTCTCAGGACCAGAAGGCTGGCTATTTTCTGGCCCAAAGAATAAATATCGCCATCTAACGTGGCAACACAGCCAGCATTCTGGGAACTTCCCAGTCGGCAATGACGCGTTTTAAACGATATTTTGTAATGTAAATATTTTTCGTATATAATTAAGTATGTATATTGTAATTCTTATTGTAAATAGATAACATAGATTTAGAAAAACTCACCAATAATATCTCAAAAAGAGTCTTATAGCCATGTTCGTGCCAACTTAAATGCATGTCCCCTTCTGGATCCACAGAATTGCTAAAAGTGCTGACATCGTTCCAACTGTAGGAACCCTCGTAAGAATCTGTGAGGACCTCCAACATATGGAATAATTGCTTCATAAAATCTTTGTCTTCTAATAATGAGGGGTGCTTGTTTGTTATATATTCTGTAATCCTAATAAAAGTTATTCGTTAAAGTTATTAGAAGGGGCTCGTGGTCTAATGGTATTCGACTATATTAACTCATTGCAAAGGTTAAGCAACATCAAGCTAGATCGGTGTTAGGATTGATGACCATTTCTAACATTAAGATCTCTCCGTGCCTCAGAGAGCACGGCATCAGTCCCGTTTGTCAAACAAACATCTATGGCAGTCGTTATGGGTAAGTTGGTATAACTACAGAACTCCACTCCATATCGCCCGTGGGTTTAGAGGTCAGATGACGGTCGATTCACGGAAAATATCGAAGTTGATCGGTGGATGATTACCTACTATACGAAATACACGATTTCAGTTGCGTATATTATATAAAAAATTACTATTTTTATGCATGTTATCCGATTACGGATACTCTTAATCTGGCCTTTCGACAAAATATCTCCGATATGGTCGAATTACGGTCGCCTCGAAGTAGACTCGACCCTTACCGGCCTGTCCTTTCACACCCGCCTTATGTATATTTTTCGTCAATCTCTTTTCATTCATCCTCTCTACATGAGCAAACCATCTAAGCATCACTTTTTCTATCTTGGTCACTATATCTTCTGACACACCACAATGTTAGACTTAATAACATCGCTATCTTCAGTATACAAACTCCAAATTAGAAGAAGAAAGAAAAAAAAGACGTTTATTTCACAAACACAGAAACGACATAAACGAGATACACATTACAACAAAAGTAAAATAAAACCATGTGTAGGAAGGTCGTCGGTGTATGCTAGTGCACACCGCATCTGCGTGGAAATTGGTCTCCTCTCAGCATATGCTGACGTGGGTGGTGCCACATTGACCAGCGCTGAGGAGGCCAGTGTATACACTGAAAATGGTTGAAAATTCACTGAAAATTCAAACCAAACTTCAAGTTATTGCTGTAAGAGTGCTATATCTCTATAATACCTCCATGGTGATAATGCACTTTTGGTCGCTACTGTAGCTATGTTAGGGAAAAAACATAAAATTTATTGAACTTACTCTTTAGTGATAAACTGTCCCAATGGTTGTGGTTGCTCAGGGGATAGCTTCGTAAAATTATCAGCGACCATAATCAATTCAGTCAAGACATCCTTATTTAAGTCAGTTCCATCGGATCTAGGATATAGAAACAGCTTAATACAGGATAATGAACTCGCTTTCGGAGATATTAGGCTTTTTTATTATTAACCGCCTTAACATCTATCTCTGTCCGTTAACTTTTTTTGACGGACGCTCCCTGGGTATCTTGGAAGTATAATCCCAGGGAGGGCGACGGAAAAATACGCATGCGGACCTACGCCCGCGTATAATTTGTCCGCAATCAATCCGCAACCCGCGCGCATAATAGAAAATACAAGTATTAAATAATTAACTGATAACGTTGAATAGTTTTCTCGTTCGCAATTCCCATATGAACATATTACAGGCATAAAACTAGCCTACATTATTCTAATGTGAAAGCTATATTATTGTAATATGTCTTTAAAATTCATACTTCTACTAAATTAATCATTCAATCAATCATTTATTTATTGCTGAACGCAGGTAAATATTGTAACAAGGTTATCCTAGATGTTACAGGAATCTACATCCGCAGTGCTCTGCCTCACCGAGCATGCAATAATTATAGGACGATACAATAATGTCATATACTTAGATATTTGAATAAATTGTCAAAATTACAAAATAATATCAATAATTAAGTAAATATATAAAGAGTATCAAATATCCATCCTAACAAATTTTCAAGTTTATAATATTATTTGGATATAGCTAATGCGGATGTTCCGCATGCGGAACAAACCGCGTCGGTAAACGGATAATAAGCATTAGGTACTTTATTTCTTTTTACTTTACCTCAAGGCCTTATAACCAAGATTCTGGGACAATATAGAGATGTTATTTTTCATAGCCAGATCATAGACAGGACTGGGACGCTCTCCGTGAATCCTGGAATAATAATAATATTGGTAAAGATACGTAGGTATTAATTAGGTATTAAGATTTACGTAGGTATTAATAATAGATAATTTTACAATATGCATCGCAATAACTATGACATCAAGCAACTTACGGCGATGATGAGCATTGATTTATATTTTCGAAAACAAATTAAGCGATATGGAGCAATTTCAAATAGCCTAACTTATAAAGGTAGCAATTTTTCCGAAACAATTGCAGCAACTTACGAGTATTAACATTCCTAAATTTCTTATTAAAATTACTCCTAATTGACCAATTGGTGTTTGTTTTATCCCGGGCAATTTTTAGAGCAATAATTGCTGGACAACACAAATTTATCAATATTGAGTAATTTTATCGGGTATACAATATGTACCTAATACATAAATTCTTGTCGCCTTGTGTTGCCGTGCATAAATTGTTTGACGTCACAATCTACCGAGTCGCGCACCTTAGAAATGTAATAGCAACTCTCTCACCACTCAGCTCCAAGTTCCACTGTACTGTTGCCAAAAGCGACAGTATTGACTCTCCCTCCCACTCTGTCCTGTGCCTCCAGAGCCAGCACTCTCTTACCAGCCTGACACAACACTGAGGCAGCTGAACATCCTGCCGCACCCATTCCTACAATGATCGTGTCGTATACCGGTTCTATGCTGTGGAAAGGAGAAATATTACGATCAATATCAAACAAACAAATATCATGGGACATTTATACAATCTAGGCTTGTTCATGGTTTTTACAACATACGGCTTGTTTGACGCCGCCGTATGTTTAACAAGCTCTCATAGCATTCAATACTACAATGTCAACCGTGACTGTCTAACCATGACAGGCCTATGTCACTCGCCTATGCATAGAACATAATTCGGACGTTAGGGTTGTCAGGAAAGTGCCAGCATAATTTGACCAATAATTATGACGTTAATGCCTTAATATCAACGCTATGGTCAATGCCGTATCACAAACAAGAGACAACCCTTACTGATTTACAACTTCAAGTTGTCGCTGACGTCACGTATTTTTTACGGTTGTTAGGCGAGTGACAAGGCCTGCTATAATTAATAGGTAGGTACTTTTTTATTTTTAGTCCTTGGCCCAATGCACGTCCATTGCTGGGCGCCTCAGGTAAACACTCGGAAGAATTTCCAGTGGCGCCCTGTGGATAAGAAGGTAGTACGTTTATTGAGGACTTCAAAACACCGCACCTCCGCCCTCGTGATTTAGTTTACTCGATCCCGGTTTCCGTGGGAACACATTACCGGGATAAAAAGTAGCCTTTGTTACTCAGGGTGAATGTAGCTTTCCAATGGTGAAAGAATTTTTAAAATCGGCACAGTAGTTTTAGAGTTTATTCATTACAAACATACAAAAATACAAAGCTTTCCTCTTTATAATATTATTAGGTATAGAGTATAGACCTATGTCGACTTGAGAGATACTTATCTTAACTATATGTCAATAGTTCAAGATTTAAAATTCTAAACATTACGTTATCTATAGCTAGGTTTATTAATATTATAATCAATCAATATCAATACATATAATTAAATTGTAAGTGGTCGATGTCTGTACATCGAAGATAATATAATAGAGAAACTGTTGTTGTATGAACGCAATAGAACTCAAAACAATGGTTTTTAGAATTTTTGTCTGAATGTTTCAACACGCTAATCTCAGAAACGGCATAACCGATTTGAATGTGGTTTTCAGTAATGCGTTGTGGTTTATTCAACTTAACATGTGAGGTTTGTTTTATTTCAATCGGTTCATAAATAAAAAAGTTATGTCGATCTAAAGTAACACGCAGCCGGAGCTGCGGGCAACAGCTATACATAATAAATTAGTAACTGGTGTTCAAGAAAACTATAACACGCAGGCGGAGCTGCAGGCAACAGCTAGTCTATAATAAAGTTTCATTGGTTTGTTTGTGTTGCGTATGTAATATTTTGTTGAGCGGAGCGAAGCGAAGCTCTATCTTAGACGACAAGTGTAAATCGTTTGTGTGCCAACTCCTCCGAAACGGCTCGACCGCTTTTGACCAAATTTGTCATGCTGGTCGACATCATACCCGGGAGTGCATATCTCTGATTTCATGAAAATAGAGCATAAAAAAAAATTAAGAAAATTTGATCCGCTCAACATTTGCAATTAGCATGCATTGCATACCTAGTTGAGCGGAGTTTACGAAGCTCTTTCTTAGACGACTCGTGTATTTCGTTCTTTATCGAACTCCTCCTAAACGAATGGACCGATCTTGTTGAAATTTGGCACGGTCATAGTGACCATCACCGTGAGTGCATATATCTGAATTCATAAAGATCGGTCCAGTCGTTTAGGAGTTCGACCCGGATCGACAAACTCAGCTCAATTATTGCAACAGCAGAATGTATTGCATACTAGTTTATTTTTAATTTTAACAGTATTTACGGCCAGACTAAGCAGATACTAGTTATCCCAGCGAACTTTGTATCGCCTCAAAAAAAAAAATTATAACATATATATAAAAAAAAAAGAATATTTTAATATTTTATGCAAATGTATGTAAATTAAAAAACGCGACGGACGGACAGACAGACAGACAGACAAATTGTCGTATTAAATATATAGATACTATAGTATTTACTCACGGAGTTGTATTCCCAAAGGCGAAAAGCGCCAACAAAACCACAACACGTTCCAATTCCAACATGGCTGCCGCTGGACTGACTGTGTCTGTCAATCTATTCTGCTATTAAATAGACGATTTATCATAATTTGAACTTGCGGCACACAGTTTATCTCTAGAGTTTGTCTGAGCGTTAATAGGTAGTATAAATAGTACGGGAGACGTAGAAGAGCGACCTTCACCCATCTGGTAACCAGACGGTACTCGTTTCGGATCAAATGTTATGCATTATCAAACATGATAACATGCCTATCGAAAAGTGTTAATGGCTAGTTTTATTTGAATTAATTTGAATCAATTTTCTTTCAACACCTTAACCTCTTTTGATATCCGAATGAATTTCATCTAAACGACATAATTTGCAAGGCTCTTTCCAGCGCAGGTCTTCCGGCCGTACGTGAGCCAAATGAGTTATCACGAAGCGATGGAAAGTGACTGGACGTTATGACGTTGCTACCGTGGAAGATGGGTGGGACCTTTGGTGTGGGACGCTACATGCGTTGACACCTTAGCACCTTCACACCTTCCAAGCACATCCGGATGTGCCTCAAACGGCTTAAAATAAAATAAAAAATAAAATAACGTTTATTATCTTTGAAATTTTTAGAAAATTATTTAGATTCGTAAAAAGTTGGTGTGACTCTACCGAAGGTTCCAAAATGCAACGAGACTGAGAAGAGCCCTCAAGAAACTCAGTTCGGCTTTTTTCAAAATATTTCATCTTAAATCTAATACAGTTATTTAGAAAGGAGCAATTCGTGTTACAACCAGGCAGCCTTGTCATCTAAGAAATCATTAATGCTAAAATAAGCTTTATGGCACAATTTAAATTTGATAAATTTTTTAAATTTATTGACATAAATTTGCTATTTCGGTTGGCAATGTATTGTACATTCGAATAAAGTTCACCGCAAAATAATTACTCACTTTATGAAGCCTAAATTTAGGAACAGCCAGTTTATCCTTATTTCTTAAGTTTAGATTATGATTATCACTATTTTTCATAAATGTACTTTTGTTCTTGTGGGTCAATGATTTTAAATACAATGGATTTCGGATCATCGCTCAAAAGTGTCCGAACTAAAAGAGAAACAAAACGCTAAAAGAGAAACAATCGCGCGCCAGTCTTGATTTTGACAACTGAACGACAACACGTTGCACAATGCCGTACTGTATTGTAAAAACGTGTAAAAACTACGAAAAAAAAGCAAATTGAAGACGGTGTATCATATTTTCAGTAAATAAGCTTTTGTTTTATTATTTGCAATTTATTATTTCACTTAAAATACAGTATTTCGTCGAAAATAAATTAAAAGACAAAAGTAAATATTGCAATCCAGTCCAATACCGAAGTACCTATCTGTCTCTTTCGAACTCATCCCAAGCTCAGTAAAAAGAAAGAGACCATTTCATTTTCACTGAATAATGTACTAACAAAATGACCATTCAGATTTATTCGGATTACCGATAGCGATAAAACTATTTGGAACAAAGATTATAGTGGAGACGCCTTGGCTCTTTATGATTTTTTTTTCGTTATATGAACCAACATCTATTTCAGTTTTCCTCGGGATCCAGTACACTGTGCACAATGGAAAAATATTATTGCCCTAGCACGGCGAGAAGAATATTTTGATCCAAAAAATAACAATCTTGTTTGTTCGGCTCATTTTATGGACATAACAAAAAGAGGTCCGATCTTTATGAAACTTGTACAAGAATCCCTTGATTGAATGGAGGAGATAAGCCCAAAAATGTTTTTAATTTTCACAGGGTATCATTGTTTTGTCATAAATATAATTACACATGTCATTTTATTTCGTGTATGTACTGTTATTTTCTTTTTATTTGGATTCTCGGTAATGTATTCCCACGGGAATCGGGGCCGAGATAACTATATCTCGCGGGCGGAGTCACGGTGATCAGCTAGTAGCCAATAATTTCGTATCCCAAAAATTAACCATAAGATAAAAATAAATTAATGATGCGCAGTTTTAGCAACTAATTCAGTCACTTGAAACACGGCTATCTTGTAGTAGACGTAGCGACATAGCGTTATGAAAATAGTAATGAAAGCGGAAGAACTTTGACACCCGCAAGAAGTTTGGCATTTATAATATTATAATTAGTTAAATTCATTAATTCCCTTTTTGTTATTCATACACTACAGTTACTTATTATGAAACTGACTCGAAAAAAAAAATCTTTGTCAGTCGTTAATTAGTTTTTCAGCTTATTTCGTCTAACATAAACAAGTAATTACAATTTATAAGATTATGGAATTTATTGTAGTCTTACATTAATTATTACGCCTACGTAGGTACATATCATGGAATCCTTAAAAGACTTTAACAAAATAAACCTACTCCATTGTTTCTATGTTCACGTAGTTCAAGTATAAGCTGCATAAGGTGAATTAGTCAGGCGGGCAGATAGAAGCTACGTAATGCGATAAATTAGTGCAAACAAAAGTGAACACTATTCCGTTGTATCAAGGTTTAAATTTTAATATGAAATTTGTTTATATCTATGTATGCCTATGTATAATGTATAGGTCGACTCGGGACATTATTTTCTTGCGATTTGTTCTAGATCCTATGTCCGTTGTATTATAAGGTCTTTGTTGTGGGTATACAATAAAATTTCATAAATATACTGTGAATACACTGTAAGGATGTTAATATGCTTAAACTTATCTCTTAATGACTCCCGAGACCCCATACCATAGATAGTCCGGACAGCCCTCATCTGCAACACAAAGATGCATTCAATGTCGGCAGCGTTACCTCACAGTAGTATGCCATATGTCATGATACTGTGGAAGAAGCTGAAGTAGACAAGACGCGCCGTTTTAATGTCTGTAAGTTGTCGGATCTTTTTGACAGCATAGGCTGCAGAACTAAGCCTGGCCGAAATTTTCCCGATACGAGGCCCCCATTGCAATTTGGAGTCTAACGTTATGCCCAGAAAGACAGTGTCATCGACCAATTCTATTATATCATCCCTAACCTTAACACTGGTTTTAACAAGTCTTAAATTAGGTAAGGTGAATCTTACACATTTAGTTTTATTTTTATTTAATAATGAAATGAACTTAAATATGCTAACCTAGCAGGTAACATATTTGAGCCGTTTGGGGTTGAGACACTGGGGTCATGTAGTCTGAGTGCTCGCCGTCTTATAGAGACATTGCTAATCGGTTAATCGATGCTGTTGTTATTTGGTAAAATGGCATTGAAAATAAACGTAATATGTTTTACTTTACTTGTTTTAATCACTAGGATATTAACATTAATATGTTTGACAAAGATGGCGCGACAACAACAACTTTTTGGTGTGTTTTTATTTACTGTATAGTGACGTTCTTGACAGCTGCGGTAGTGATGGGAATGAGGTATGATCGTGTTATAGAAACATTCCTTTACTCCTCCTCACGGAATACCGCCTATTTCAATCCTAAGCTTTTGCGGCAGTCTTCAAAGGCCGAGGCAGCGCCTTCGTCAATATATCTGCGACCATGTCTTCTGTCCTCATATAATTGACATTAATTTTTCCACTTTGTATCGCTTCTTTAACTCGTTGGTCTTAAGTTTATAAAGGTAAGGCTGAAGTTGGTTGAAAATCGTTGATTTAAGTGACGGGTCAAGTGATTGACACTTTCTGAGATATCATTGGTAAAATGTTGTCTAATATCGATATGCTTTGATTTAGTACTTATAATTGGATTTGTTGCTAATTTTTGAGCAGCTTGATTGTCGTTATAAATTTTAATTACATTTTGACTTCTTCCTAAGTCTGTTACTAGTTGTGCTGGGTGCATTGCCTCCTTCGCACAATCTGTTAAGGCCATGTATTCTGACTCAGCTGTAGATAGGGCCACGGTTCTTTGTTTTCTAGATTCCCAGCTGACGGCAGCACCATTTTTTAAGAAACAGTGACTGACCGGTGTACGATCTTCGGTCCAGGGAACAAGATGCCCAATCTGCATCAGTAAATGCTTTTAATTCAGCATCTTCATCTCTTAAAAATGTCAACTTTAGGTTACTAGTTCCTTTTACATACCGTAAAACTCTTTTTGCAGCTTTCCAGTGTTCGTTGCCATAGTATGCGTTGAATTGGCTCAGGTAACTCACTGCATGCGTAATGTCAGGGCGAGTTGCCACTGACAAATACATAAGGCCTCCAATTAAGTTCCTGTAAGGTAAGTTACTATTAGGATTTTCTTCCTTCTTTAATTTCAATCCAGTTTCTAATGGAGTTGAAATAGGTTTAGCATTTAAAATTTTTTAAGCATCTCATTGATGTATCTATTTTGGTCCATTGTTATATATTCATTTTCACATTTAAAATCAATTCCCAAACAATGTTTTAGTTCTCCTAAATCTTTCATTTCAAATTTAGCTTGAAGCATTTTCTTTAATTCTTTTAATTTCTGTTCACTTGAATTTGATATTATCAGATCATCAACATAGATTGTGATTATGATCTCATCTCCTCCTTTCCTCCATGTGTAAACAAAAGGGTCTGCTTGTGATGGTATAAAACCAATGGCTCTTAATTCATAATCCAGTCTTTTGTACCACTGCCTTTCTGATTGTTTTAAACCATACAGGGATTTTTTAAGTAGACATACTTCATGTCCTTTGTGATTTCTTAAATCCTCTAGCATTGTTTTTGCTTTATTGAAAATATCTTCTGTACTTTCTTCGACCATAATTTCAGTCACATATTTTTCTAAGTAAGTAGGTACTTTCATTTGTATCTTTTCATCCAGTTCACCATTCAAGTAAGCTGTTGTGACATCTAATTGAGCTAGTTTCATTTCTTTTTCTACTGAAATTTCAAAACTGACCTAATGGAACTTAATTTGGCGACAGGGGCAAATGTTTCTGTATAATCTATTCCAGGTTTCTGAGTGAATCCCCGTGCAACAAGTCTAGCCTTTTTAGTATCTTCGTCATTTGATCCTGATTTCACTTTTAATACCATTCTGTAATCAATAGTATTTGTGTTATTATCTTTCTTTGTTATTTTCCAGGTATCATTTTTAATGTGCTTTTATTTCCGCTTTTATTGCTTCATGCCAGCTTAGATCATTTTCATTATTTTCCTCAGAGCTATATATTTGCTTAGATAACATGCTCTCTTCCAAGTCTCCTAAATAATAATCCTTTGTCCATACTGGTTTGACTTTTTCCCTTTCAGGTCTACTTTTTCTTTCAGGTATTAACGGACAGTCATTTTCTATGTCAGGTTGTGTGGATGTGTCCACATCATCATTAGGTAGGTTACTTACTTGATAATGATCACTTTCTCTTTCTTCATGTTCTTCAACGGATGATTCTTCTTGTTCTGAAGATTCCTCACTATCATCAGAATTTGGTACATGAAGAGGTTCAAGATCAAGTGGGATGAATGAGCGAATATTATCATTACTTTCCTTTTCGTTTTGATCAAAATACATTGTTTTCAAAAATTTTACATCTCTAGTGATGATTACTCTTTTCAGGCTTTCAATCCAAATTCTAAAGCCTTTTGTATTTTCAGAATATCCAACAAATATTCCTGCTTGAGCTCTTGGTTCAAATTTTCTTTTGTTGGTTTTATTTAATGCAAATGTTTTTGTACCAAAACATTGAAAATGTCTAACTGAGGGTTTATACCCAACCCATACTTCAAATGGTGTTTTGCCATTAGTTGCTTTTGATGGTACTCGATTGGTTATATAATTTGCAGTATGAATTGCTTCTGCCCAAAAACTCTCTGGTAGTTTTGATTCTAATATCATACAACGGGCTTTTTCTAATAATGTCCTATTTTTTCTTTCTGCTAAACCATAGTGCGGTGCAGTATAAGGGGCAGATAAGGGTCTTGCTATGCCTTGTTGTTTTAAGAATTTATCAAATTCTTTGTTACATTATTCTGTCCCATTATCTGATTGTAGTATTGTTATATTAAGGTTTGTGAATTTTTCAGCTTCCCTTTTATATTGTATAAATTTTTCTAATACCTCGCTTTTATTTTTCATAAAATAAACTCAGCCATAACGGCTGTACTCATCAATGAATGTTACAAAATATCTGTAGCCACCATTGCTTTCTTCAGGCATGGGACCACATACATCTGTGTGTACAGTGTGAAGTTTCTCCCGAGCTTTTGATTCTTCTGGTCTTTCTTTAGGAAATGGTAATTTTGTCATTTTTCCTTTTAAACAAGTTTCACATTCAGATAGTTTTTCTTCTTGTCTAAAAGACATTCCTCTGACAGTATCATATTGAAGAGCTTGTTTTAAATCTTTCTCATTTAAATGACCCATTTTCTTATGCCAGGTGTCAATATTACAATCAATAGGTATAGCATTTTGTGTTTGCTCTTTATGATTCGTGTCTACTTTTATATAGTACAACCCATCACTTTTGTTGGCTACTACCAAGTTTCCTCCTTGAATATTTTTAATTGTTGCAGTATTCTTTCTAAATATTACACTATGAATTTGGTCTGTTGCCTGAGCTACAGATATCAAGTTCACGGACAGTTCTGGTATGAAGAGAATGTCTGGTAAAGCAACAATCTCACCTTTAACTTTTATCTGTACAAGTCCTTTACCAAGTATTTTCTCGGTTTTATTTGATGCTAATTTTAGTACTTCATTTGTTGGTTCCATAGATTTAAATAACTTTTTATCATTGCACATGTGTGATGTGCAGCCACTGTCAAGGCACCATTTATTCTGGGCTTCTACTTCAGCAGACATGCACCATCTTTCTTTACAATATAATGTAGTCTTACCCCAACAGTCAGTAGTTTTGTGGCCGAGTTTTTTACAATTATCACACCGTATATTATTTTTGAAATTTTTATGTTTAAATTTAGGATTAAATCTCTTTGTTTGTTTACCACTATAGAATGATTCTTCATCTTGAGACTCTAACCTCTTTTTTTTGCGGGCCTCACTCTCTTCAATGATTTTTATCTTTAAATCATCCAGCGATGGCAGCCTATCCCTTGATTCATTAGCCACACGAAAGTTTTCATAAGCTTCGGGTAAGCTATAAAGCAACATAATGCTCAGAAGGTCCTCATTAATGATTATATCCATATCTCTTAATTTGTCAACAAGATCCACAAACTCATTTATGTGGTCTCTGGTATTTTCCCCTTGACGCATCTTCTTGTGTAATATTTTTTTAAGTAGTGTTGCCTTCCTGGCGGGTGCTTTGCTTTCATAAGCGTTTTGTAGAGTATCCTCATACTTCTTTCGCAGTTTTGCAAGATTTGACAAGTCGCAGTTCGGATGGGGATATGATCAGGAGAAGGGTCGGGGTGTCGCAAAGAGGGTCCCATACAAAAATGAAGTCAAAATTTTCTAAGTCCCGGATTGCTTAAAAAGTGTATATTTGGATTTTTTTTAAATTTTTTTTTTTTAGTTTTTTTTTTTAAAGATTTAAAACTTATTTGGTCTAATATGAACGATTAACAGGTAGGTCGACGGAGCCCCGCTTCGCGGGGCTCCTATTTCTGGGTGGTTCAAACAAAATAAAAAAACCGAGTCGGGGTACTCTGGGAGTCGGGGTGTTAACCATAATGATTTTCCAAGGTCATCCTCAACGACCCCCGCACCTCCCCCAATAGGTCGACAAAAATCGTGAAAACTAACTACAAGTCCGTGCCCTATACAAAAATCAGTCGGAAATTCGGCTATGTCCACTAGGTGAAGTCGTGAAAATTTTACAAGTCTCTGCTTCATACAAAAATCATTCGAAATTTTTCTAAGTCCCGAACCCTTCTTCCGACACTAGGCGAAATCGTGAAACATTTTACAAGTCCCCGCTCCATACAAAAATCGGTCGAAATTTTTCTAAGTCCCATGAAGTGGTGAAAATTTTACAAGTCTCTGCTTCATACAAAAATCATTCGAAATTTTTCTAAGTCCCGAACCCTTCTTCCGACACTAGGTGAAATCGTGAAAATTTTTCTAAGTCCGGGACCCTCTTTGCGACACCCTAACCAGGAGAAGTTCGGCTTTGGCCAATAGGTCCTTTTCTTTGTCGTCACCTTTTAAACATCCTTGCAGACCAGCACGTACAAGCACAGCTTCGGCTTGCACTTTCCACGTATCGTAGTTTGATTTCAGTAGGGGCTCAATATGGACGCCGTATTTTGATGCCATTTTTATTAATTATTTGCGATATCTGGGCCATAACCTGTTGTTATTTGGTAAAATGGCATTGAAAATAAACGTAATATGTTTTACTTTACTTGTTTTAATCACTTATTAAAGGATATTAACAATAATATGTTTGACAAAGATGGCGCGACAACAACAATTTTTTGGTGTGTTTTTATTTACTGTATAGTGACGTTCTTGACAGCTGCGGTAGTGATGGGAATGAGGTATGATCGTGTTATAGAAACATTCCTTTAGATGCTTCTCAGGACCAGAATGCTGGCTATTTTTTGGCCCAAAGAATAAGTATCGCCATCCAACGTGGCAACACAGCCAGCATTCTTCCCAGTTGGCAATGACGCGGAGGATTTTTTAAACGATATTTTGTAATGTAAATATTTTTAGTACATAATTATGTATATTGTAATTCTTACTTACTTTTGCCCATTTCATCTCAATTCATAGTTTTTACCACACAGAATATGCCTTGGTAGGCTAACTATACCTACCTATTTCTGTTCATAGCTACCTGGCAAGTAGATGAACAGGTAAGTCAATATACCTACAGGGATCTAGTAACTAATACAAATTAATATTGATATCATAAGAAAGGCAATTTAATTACAAAACCAATCTTGCCTGTAAAAACTTGGAAAGAAAAAAAATACATTGACCACTTTTCGATGGGCTATCATATATAGACATGTTTATGGATGATTAGTAGATATTCATGGTTACCAGAAGGGTGAAAGTCGATGTTCTCGGACTCCTAACCTATAGGGACATGTTCGATTGCTCTCCACACGTCCTTATCACGATTATAGCGTGATGTAATTAACCTATGTTACGATTAACCTCAGAACCTTGAGCCCAAGTTGCTAGAGGCGTGGTAAGTATAGCATCTTCCAGTGAAGAATATGTGCCGCATATCTCAACCTTATTCCAAATTTGTGACGCCTTGGGTTTGTAGATATTGGATGTTGAAACGGGGCGATTTTACACCTTGCGCCCAGCAGTTTTCTTTGAATTACTCATAAATCACTGCATTTCTATTTCTGTTTAGGTTGTCATATTTCGTTACGATGTCGTCACTAATGCTGCATCCAAGTTTGAATCTCTTATGACCCATAACCCATTCTCGATCTCATACATATAACCCATTCTCGAAATATAAGATGGGCGCAAGGTTCATAATTCTGAACGTTACGCCCACTTGTATTTTGACGACGGAAGATCCTACGAGTTTGAAACTTGCATTAAACATTAGTGACGGTAACGAAACGCTATCGTGACGATCATTTCAGCTTCATAAAAGTTATCCTGAAGAGCTGTAAACTTTAAAGCATTATAAACCATATACCCAGCAGATCAAAAGGGAAACAAAGCATCTTTTAGTACATGCACAGATATAAGAATACTATACTAGTACATTTAACATGGTACATTTAACTATTGCAATAGGTAACATGGTTCCTACCTAAACAATATAAACATCATTCTTTGCTTATCTTTGTATCTAATGCCTCAAACACATTAATTATAAAATTTATAATTCACACTGCAAATAGAGTGCCAACAAATGTATGTTTTTCGTGGACTGTTTATGGCCGAAGTGGTTTTTATTAGCATATAGGAATCTAAATGCCTTCACAAATGCCGAGCGCCGGCCTAATAAATAAAAAAACCTCATTTATGTAAGTAAGTAACAAAAAAATATAAATTAAGGCAGTCATTTTTGGTTAATAATTGCGTCAAGTGATATTTACTTACTTATATTATATGATTTTTAAAATATACTTTAAAAATATGTGACTTTGTTGCCGGCCGCCGCGCCACAACAACGTCAAACTACATGGTTCACCCCTTACAATATAGATGGCGTGATTTTTTATTTACGACTACACTGGGAATCACTATTTATCTGATATACCTGACACAATAATATTACAGGATCATAATATACAAACTATTAGGTATTGTTGAATATGAGGCACAAGCGATCGGTTCACTAGGTCACTATAGAGCCCATTTTTATCAATCAAGACTTTGCCAAAAGTGGTCATGTTACGATGATTTAACTAGTTCAATAATATCAAGTAAAGACAACAAAATTTGTATACATTCTATCACTTATGTAAAAAATGTGATTTGAAGCAACAAAAATAATGAAAAACTTATTTTTCAACTAAGTAACTGTTAAGTGATTTTGTATCGTATTCCTTTAAAACACATTTTTTTCATTACTTTTGTGGCTTAAGATGCTCTTCCTGAATAGGCTCGATATTAAAAAGTGCATAAATGTCAGATTTTAAATATTAGGTAAGTATATATAAGTGACTTTAAAATGACATCCAATTATTGTGATATAAAGCTGTGATTTAACTGTTAAGATAATATTTTAGAATTGCCTAGTCCTAAATTATAAGATTTACTAATAAAAGAAATCTATAAGCACATAATATACATTAAAAAACTTCACACATATGTAATGTAAGCAAAAGACGATCAAAGGGGCATTTTATATTTTATGTAACTACTTATAAGTCTTTGTAATTGTAATAAGTACCTACCTGTAATTGTGATTTTGATGTGATCCAATGATCCAATTTTTGTGCCGTAAAACTGATATTTAGGTATTCATTGAAAAACATTGTGCCTTCAAATGACTTTACCAATTTTGATTTATATAAGTAAAGTAATAAATAAACAGTATTCAGTGATTACATTATTTGCTTATCATTTATTATTAAAACCATTACTATAGGGAGCTGTCAACATCATAGAAAGCGTACCTAAATACAACTTTGCCAAACTAAGCCAAACATTAAATTTAAAAAAAAATTTAAAAAAGTCTGAGTACGTACATTTTCATGGTCACCCTACTCCATAGAAATGTTGGGTTTTGTTTCGAAAGCTTATTACTCTTCAGGATAACTTTTATGCAGCTAAAATGAACGTCACGATAGCGTTTCGTTACCGTCACTAATGTTTAATGCAAGTTTCAAACTCGTAGGAGCTTCTGTCGTCAAAATACAAGTGGGCGTAACCTTAGATCAAAAATGCCTAGATTACCGATCAGTGCTTTAAAAACGGCACCACTTCACCTCGGTCATTGCACACATGGGGGCTTCAACCGCGCGCCTTACTAAGTTCCTATTCCGCTTGCTGACTGTCGAGGGATGCGACAACGGAGCTGTACATTGATGCTTTTGTTGTAAATTATTACGAATTATTACTATGTCAAACATCAATGTAAAATCTTGTTTATTTTATAGATGTTATTTGTAATCATTACCTACATAGTATTCGAGTGCCAAGATTCCGCGTTGTATTTGTACTGAATCCAATATCTATAGTATTTTTGATCTAAGGGGCGTAACGTTCAGAATTATGAACCTTGCGCCCATCTTATATTTCGAGAATGGGTGGTCATAAGAGATTCAAACTTGGATGTAGCATTAGGCCAGGAGGAGCAGGCACGCCGCCAGGAGGAGCAGGCCCGCTGGTTGGAAGAACAGCTGCTGCGTGACAAGGAGGAGCAGGCACGCCGCCAGGAGGAGCAGGCACGCCGCCAGGAGGAACAGACGCTCCTCATGAAAGATCTTCGAGCGACTTTTGGCAAGGAGATGAATGTGATGAAGGATCAAGTTCATCATGTTGAGAACCACATCACGGAAGCCGAAACTCGGATTGAAGATGTAAAAAACCAGATTACAGATGTGAGGAAAGAGCTGGGAAATCTGAAAGCTGGAGATGGGATTGCGACTTCCTTACCTGCCGTACCTTCAGCGCGTGGATTTAAAGTACCGCCATTCGATGGGACATCTTCATGGTCAGCCTATAAAAAGCAGTTGAAGCCGTTAAGAAGGCAAACGGGTGGAGCAAAGCCTAGGCCATGACTGCGCTTACATTGGGTTTGCGAGACAAGGCGTTAACCATCCTAGAAGCTCTCGGAGACGATGTTTCCTACGAGCAGCTACTAGAAGCCTTGGAAACCAGATACGGTGACGCTCACCTGGAACACGTGTATCGTGCGCAGCTGAAGGATCGTGTCCAGCGCACTGGTGAAAACTTGCAACAGTGGGCCCTGGAAGTTGAGAAGCTGGTACGGAAGGCATACCAGTCGGTACCTGCGCTCATCGATGGGAATCTGGTGCAAGTATTCATCGACGGCATCCACGACCTGGAAGTCAGGGCTGCTGTCAGACTCGGGCACCATGAGACTCTCAAAGACGCCTTGGCTCATGCTTTGGAGGTCGAAGCCGTACGGAAGGATCATCGATCTCACCGTGTCAGGGAAGTTGTAGCATCACCGGCTCGCGACCGTTTTACGAGGTATAGCCCTAGGTGCTACACATGTGGTGAGAGGGGCCACCTTCGATCCAGTTGCCCAAAGCGGACTGCTGAAAGAGAAGAAAGTCGTTCCCAAGAGGATAGGGTGGCTAATGTCACCGCCCAGCAACAGGAGGGAAACGAATAAATGCCAGGACTGCGGGGCGGGTGCTGGCTGATTTTAGAAGAGCCCCAAGGGTTTCGATCTCACAAACCCAGGATGGGAACAGCCTGATCATCAAGGGCGAGGTAAATGGAACACCATGCAAGCTGACAATAGATACTGGAGCATCTCGCACGGTTGTCAGTTCCCGACTTGCAAATCGGTTCCTTGGGGACTCTGCGAACCGTGACCGCATCAACTTGATAACAGCCACCGGTCAGCGCATACCCGTCCGAGGAGAGAAAGAGATGCAGTTAAAGTTGGGCAATGGAATTTACCTGCATAATGTCATCGTGGCTGACATAATGGACGACTGCATACTGGGCTTAGACTTTATGAGGAAGAACTCTTGTGAGATCGACGTCAAGCAAGGAGCGATGAAATGTGGTCAAGAGGAACTTTTCATGGAAGGAGCGTTATCAGGAAAAGTGTACAGCTTGAAGAAGGTCGTGCTTCCTGCCAGATCAGAAACGACTGTACCAGTTAGTCTCCCTCAGAATTCTGGGCGAACACATCGATGTGTACTCATAGAAGGGATACACAATGAACTTCCATGGTAAATGGCCCGAACTCTGGTAAGAGCCAATGAAGCCTCAGTGGTACGTGTGCTGAACCTTAGTGATAAGGAACACGTGATAGAAAAGAGCACATTCGTTGGCACTTGCGAAGAAGTAGATTGGATGCGCCGATGCCAAGAGTTGAGTACTGGGAACATCGTCAACAAGGACGCTAGAAACAACGTGTTGACACTTTTAGAAGACTACTAAGAACTACTAAGGCTAAGAAGATGTTACTCAAGTACGCCGATATTTTCTCTTCGAGTGATGCTGACATTGGGAAGACTGGATTGGTTCAGCATAAAATCAATACAGGAAATGAGGCACCCATCCGTCAGCGACCAAGGAGACTGCCAGTAGCACGAGAAAAGGAAGTTGAGACCATGATTGAAGGAATGGTAAAAGATGGTGTGATAGAACCATCGTCAAGTCCATGGTGCTCACCTGTAGTGCTGGTAAGGAAGAAAGATGGCAGTATGCGGTTTTGTGTCGACTATCGTCGTCTGAACGACGTTACGAAAAAGGACAGCTACCCTTTACCAAGGATCGATGACACGTTAGACACGCTGACAGGGGTGAAGTGGTTTAGCATGCTAGACCTGAAAAGTGGCTACTGGCAAGTTGAAATCGATCCGAAGGATAAAGAGAAGACTGCATTTTCCACAGGAAAGGGTTTGTGGCAGTTTAAAGTTATGCCATTTGGTTTATGCAACGCCCCGGCTACTTTTGAAAGATTAATGGAAATTGTACTCGCCGGATTGACTGGAGACGCCAGTCTTGTCTATTTAGATGACATTATCATCGTGGGCCGTACGTTAGAAGAGCATCTTCAAAACCTGGAACGCGTGCTTGTAAAGATCCGAAGCGCGAACCTGAAGCTCAGCCCAAAGAAGTGCTCATTCCTTAAACGGCAAGTAAGCTTCCTAGGCTACGTAGTGTCGGAAGATGGTATCTGCACGGATCCAGAGAAAATCATCGCCGTCAAGGATTGGCCGGTTCCAAAGGATAAGACGCAGGTCAGAGCATTTTTGGGTTTGTGCTCATACTACCGGCGATTCGTCAAGAACTTTGCGGATATTGCCAAGCCCTTACACAAGCTGACGGAGGAAAAGTGACAATTCTGCTGGGACGGAAGCTGCGGCATCGCATTCCAGGAGCTAAAGAATCGTCTGTGCAATGCACCTATTTTGGGTTATCCCGATGCGGAAAATGAATTTATAGTTGACACAGACGCAAGTGATATTGGACTCGGAGGTGTGTTATCTCAGCGGAAAGGAGATCGAGAGGTCGTTATAGCCTACTTCAGCAAACCTTATCGAAACCTGAAAGGAATTATTGCGTCACGAGGAGAGAATTACTCGCCGTGGTGAAGACATTGCAGCATTTCAGCAAATATTTACTAGGGCGAAAATTCCTTGTACGTACCGACCATGCTGCATTGAAGTGGCTATTACAATTCAAGAATCCAGAAGGACAAGTCGCAAGATGGATTGAGCTACTACAAGAATATGACTTTGTGATTGAACATCGCAGTGGGAGATCCCATGGCAACGCAGACGCATTGTCAAGAAGACCTTGCCCTGAAGACTGTAAGCACTGTGCCAAACAGGAGACAAGGGAAGCCATTCCTGTGAAGATGCTTAAAACGGATCTGAGCGATGAATGGAAAGAAAGCCTACAACATGCTCAACAGGACGACGCAGACATCAAGCCAATATTTGAATGGATTAAAGTAAGTGCTTCTAAACCCATGTGGAGTGACGTCGCTTCAATGAGTTCAATCACAAAAAGTTATTGGGCGCAATGGGACAGTTTAGTTATTCAGGATGAAGTCTTGTGCCGCAAATGGGAAAATGCTCGAGGAGACTGCTGTCATTTGCAAATGGTCGTCCCTAAAGTTAAGGTCCCAGATGTGCTACAGCTCTACCATAATGGATGTTCAGGGGGCCATATAGGAGTAAAAAGGACTCTGTTGAAGATACGTGAGCGGTTTTACTGGATCCACTGTCGCGACGACGTTGAGGACTGGTGTCGCAAATGTACGAGTTGTGCTGCTGTGAAGGGACCTCATACACGGAGCAGATGTGCACTGAAACTGTATCACGTTGGGGCACCATGGGAAAGGATAGCCCTAGATGTTGCGGGACCGTTTCCTGAAAGTGAAAGCGGAAACAAGTACTTCATGGTTGTGATGGATTATTTCACGAAGTGGCCAGAAGTATTCGCTATACCTAATCAAGAAGCTACCACGGTCGCAGATAAATTAGTTCACGAAGTCTTCTGTCGTTTCGGGGTGCCTCTAGAAATCCATAGCGATCAAGGAAGAAATTTTGAATCTCAGGTGTTCCAGGAAATGTGTCAGGTCATGGGTACTCACAAAACCAGAACGACCTCTTACCACCCGCAGTCAGATGGAATGGTGGAGCGATTTAATCAGACATTGGAGAGATATCTGGCGAAAGTTGTGGAAAGCAGGCAAAAAGATTGGGACAAGCACATCCAACCGTTTCTTTTGTCTTACCGAAGTGCGGTTCACGAAAGCACGTCAGTGACATCAGCTTATGCGAACTTTGGAAGAGAATTACTGTTGCCTGCCGACTTAATAACCGGTATACCGCCTGACGCTCCGCGCAATATCACCGATTGCATAATCGGTGATATCGATGACTTGCGCAGCAGGATGAATGACATTTATGAGCATGTCAGACAATCAGGTCAACAAATGTCTGAAAAGATGAAGACCCGTTACGACCGAAAGACAAACAATAAGGGCTTCGATGAAGGTTCGTTAGTGTGGTTACATAACCCAGTCCGCAGTAAAGGGAAGTCTCCTAAACTGCAACCTAAATGGGATGGACCATACCGAGTTGTGACCAAGATTAACGATGTCACTTACCGAATACAGAGGAGTCCAAGAAGTGCGCCAAAGATAGTTCATGTGGATCGATTGGCGCGATATTATGGGCCTGACAATGCTCGGGACGAGCATGTCTTAGGAGGGGGCAGTGTAATGCCATCTCGTAGCGAGTAATAAGACTACCAAATTCAGCGCCATCTAGTAGCAAATCGCAGTACTACTACGTAACGTCTTTCTGGAATGTTCTGTCAAGGTACTTCTATGTAACGAGTTATCTAGAAGCATCTCGAAGGTGTGGAATGTTCGCGATAATTCTTCCGTGAAAATTCCAGAGTAATCTAGAGTAATGACCGCACTATAAAGGCGGAGCACTTCGGCGGCGGATCATCAGTATTTCAAGAGTGATAATACGAGTTATACCTGCGAGTTCAAGTGCGATTAAAAGTGTTCAGTGAAGCTTATAGTGAAGTGTAAATTAGTGGTGTAATAAATAAAGTATTTTGTGGTAGTTTGATCGCCCACGGGAATCGGGGCCTAGATAACTATATCTCGCGGGCGGAGTCACGGTGATCAGCTAGTAGCCAATAATTTCGAATCCCAAAAATTAACCATAAAGATAAAAATAAATTAATGACGCGCAGTTTTAGCAACTAATTCAGTCACTTGAAACACGGCTATCTTATACGTACGACGTCTTAGACGTAGCGAAATAGCGTCATGAAAATAGTAATGAAAGCGGAAGAACTTTGACACCCGCAGGAAGTTTGGCATTTTTAATATTATAATTAGTTAAATTCATTAATTCCCTTTTTTTTTATTCATACACTACTGTTACTTATTATGAAACTGACTCGAAAAAAAAAACTTAAGGGTTTTAATATTAAATATACTTTCTACGTATATAATACACAAATAATTACACTTTATAAGATTATGGAATTTATTATAGTCTTACATTAATTATTATGTAGGTACCTACATGGCATGGAATCCTTAAAAGACTTTAACAAAATAAACCTACTCCATTGTTTCTATGTTCACGTAGCTCAAGTTGAAGCTGCATAAGGTGAATTAGTCAGGACGGGCGGACAGATAGAAGCTACGTAATGCGATAAATTTGTGCAAACAAAAGTGAACACTATTCCGTTGAATCAAGGTTTAAATTTTAATATGAAATTTGTTTATATCTATGTATGCCTATGTATAATGTATAGGTCGACTCGGGACATTATTTTCTTGGGATTTGTTCTAGATCTATCGTTCATTGTATATAATGTCTTTGATTAAAGGCAACAAAATCTTACGTGACAGCCGCTATGGCACAGCGAATGATAGTCCTGGACGTCTCGGACTGAAGCGTGTCTTACGGGTAGTGCGATTTAGTAGAAATCGTCACGTTACGCTTATTGGTACCCAACCGTGGTCTGCAGAAGCCAAAATAAGGTCCGCTTATTTTTTTTTAATTTAGCGTCGGCGTCGTTCGTAAAACGAAATCAACCACACCCAGGTTGGGTTGCGTGCAGTTGCAGCCCCCAACCGCACAATTTTTTTTAATTACATACAGTTACTAACTCCTATATTTATATATTGATAATTTAATTATATTTTAATCACAATAAACTAATCCGCAAGTTTATAGTTAGGTATAGTACCTATCTACAAAAGAGTAAGAAAGTTTTAGAGCAACCGACTGCAACCGAGCAAACGTTGTTTTGCCATATATCTACAAATAGTATAAAAATAGTGTTCACCCGTACCTCCTCTATCAATCATACGAGGAAACTGAATAATTCCTAACGTAATTTTTGTCACCCGATATGCATACTTATATTATACAAATTCTTTCTTATTATTATTTCGTTTATTCCTTTACATTCTTATTTTATACATTTATAAAAAAAAAGAAACAAATACATTTAAAAATATAAAAAATAGTGACCCACCAGTAGCGGAGTAGGACCCAAACTACCGGCGGTGGAGGCTACAGACTAAGAAACCTCCTAACAATACGGCACGTGTCGAGGATAACAACCTTCTGAATCTGACTCTTGATCCAACAATCTAACGAGAGTCTCTTGAGATGTTGATCGAGACTCTTCGCTATTAATCCGTTTCCGTTTTTATTATTATATTGTTTATTCATTTATATTCTTATTTTTAAATACATTTATAAAAAACACAAATACATTTAAAAATATAAAAAATAGTGACCCACCAGTAGCGGAGTAGGACCCAAACTACCGGTGGTGGAGGCTACAGACTAAGAAACCTCCTAACAATACGGCACGTGTCGAGGATAACAACCTTCTGAATCTGACTCTTGATCCAACAATCTAACGAGAGTCTCTTGAGATGTTGATCGAGACTCTTCGCTATTAATCCGTTTGCCGAAACGACCACCGGGACAATGATCGTCGAGTCTACGTCCCACATGGCGGTTATCTCGTAGGACAAATCGAGGTACTTGCTAAGTTTGTCCTTCTCTGCCTTCACGAGATTCTCGTCATGCGGGACGGCGATATCGACGAGCACTGCCCGACGCTGGGTCCGATCAACCAACACGATATCGGGCCTATTGGCAACAATAGTCCTGTCCGTGATGATTGATCGGTCCCAGTAGAGCAATGCACGACCATTCTCAAGAACTGGCACTGGTGTGTACTTATAGTACGGTACTTCAAACTCAATAAGGCCATATTGAAGAGCAAGTTGCTGGTGGATGATCCTGGCTACTTGATTGTGCCTATGCAAGTACTCGGTGTTAGCAAGATACGAACAACCGGAAATAATATGGCGAAGTGATTCACCAGGACGGTGGCATGCTCGACAAATGTCGACCGTACCGTCCTTCATAATGTATTTCCGATAGTTGTTCGTCTTGATAACCTCATCTGCAATTGCACAGGCAAAACCTTCAGTTTCCCCAAAGAGGTCCCCAAAACGTAGCCAGTTCACCGAAGCGAGCAGGTCTACGTCGGGTCCTGTTAAGACCCGGTAGAACCGCCCGTGTAGCTCCTTACTCTTCCATACGTCCCTACGGTCTTCAGTACCTAGCACCTTTGGTTTACGCCAGTTCTCGTTAGCCAAGGAAAGAGGTGTTAGGCCCTTGTCAACCATCACGACATCGCAATGAATGTCACACCCGTTCTGTAGAAAGTAATCTCTCAGACTGCACACTTCACGGTTGTGGAGGTTCTTGGCATTCAAAAAGCCTCGACCCCCCCACTTCCGCGGAATGTACAGTCTCATGACAGAAGATCGTGGGTGTAACATTCGATGCAATGTCAGTTGTTGACGGACTCGCCTATCCAGGGCGTCTAGTTCCGTTTGAGTCCACCTAAGTATGCCAAAGGAGTATAACAATAAAGGTATCACCCAACCGTTGAAAGCCCGCATTTTGTTACCACCGGACAAAGAACTGTTAAGAACTTTTGTCAGGCGGCCAAAAAAACGTTCTTTCACCGATTTCTTAATATCCTCTACCGCTATACCCAATGACTCTGACATACCTAGGTATTTGTATGTTTCGGTCTCGGAGAGAGATCTGAGAGTTATTATCTCAGAAAGTTGTAAATTCGGTGAATTTACAACCTTCCCCCGTTGTACATGCATAACCGCACACTTATCAACACCGAACTCCATCTTAATGGCATTACTAAAAACTTCCGTAGTTTTTAATAATGTCACTAAATCTTGGTGCTTCAATGTGAACAGTTTGAGGTCATCCATGTACATCAGGTGAGATATAACCTCACCCCCTCTACGAAACCGATAGCCTAGCCCTGAATCCTTCAGCAATGTGCTAAGTGGATTCAGTGCTAAACAAAACCACAATGGACTCAAATTGTCGCCCTGGAATATACCACGCTCGATCCTTATCAAGCCTTGCGGGTCAGAGGCGTGCCCACCACTACCTGGTTGACGAAGGACTGTGGTCCACTGCCCCATACACGAGACTAAGAAGGATTTAAGAGTCGGATTAATTTTATACAACTCTAAAATCCTCCTCAGCCATGAATGAGGCACCGAATCATAGGCCTTCTTGTAGTCAATCCAGGCAGTAGAGAGGGCGCCCCTACTCCGCTTGACTTGTTGGCTAATGGCCATATCAATGAGGAGTAGCTCCTTAGTGCCACGAGACCCAGCCCTACATCCATTCTGAGCGTTATCTAAGATATTATTAGATACTATGTGCGAGTTTATTTTACTTCTCAGAATAGATGTAAGGAGCTTGTAGATGGTAGGTAAGCAAGTGATGGGTCTATAGTTTTTAGGTTCCGTGGTACTACCTGATTTATGGAGCAGGAAGGTGATGCCAGTGGTCATGAAAGCGGGTAAGGAACCAGACTCGAGGGCTTCTTGATACTGTGTTGCCAAGCGTTCATGCGAGCTCTGAACCCATTTTATTCAAAAGTTGTGCAATCCATCCGGCCCAGGACTCTTCCAGTTCGGGGCCGTACGAATTGCACAACTAACGTCTTCGTAGTCTATGGTAATAGACTCCATGGGTTCGATGGTATTGCATTCACGCTCGACGACACGGATCCAGTCGCCCTCCGAATGTTCGACGGGCACCGACCATATGTCACGCCAGAATTGATTCATGGTGTGAGCATCTGGCAGTTGTCCGTCGCTCAAACGTTGTCCAGTTCCCTCCCACTCTCGGTACACCTTCCTTTGGTCACTTTGGAAGATGCGATTCTGCCAGTATCTATTTACACGCTCTCTATAACGACGGATACGGCTTGCCCATGCATACACTTTCTGTTTCAGAAAGTCAATACGTTCCGTGACATTGGCTAAGTATTGCTGGGGACGAATACCGGTCCCAGCAAATGCCTGAGTCACGAAACGCATGACCCGGGGACGACTATTTCCCCGGCTGAAAGAGATAAGCTTTGCAATGAGAGTCCTAAATGTGCCGATACGTCGCTCGATTCTTGCCTGCCATACGGGAACACCATCCGGTCGTGGTGCACGGTTAACTTCAGGTTAACTTAAATTATTATTATTATTAATTCTTTATTATTATTATAATAATGTTTATTATTTTTATAGTGTTTATTTAAGGTTTGCACGCATTCATACTCACATACACAAGCACATAATCTAGGTATAGATGCACATACATTCTAATTGCATAATATTGTTACGCCATCTAGTAGCGAATATCGGGACTGCGAAACGAGGCGCCATCTAGTAGCAAGTCGCGGTACTGCTAAGTAGCGGTTTTCTCGAATGTTCTGTCCAAGGTACCTACTTCTACGTAACGAGTTATCTAGAAGCATCTCGAAGGTGCAAGAATGTTCGCATTAATTCTTCCGTGAAAGTTCTAGAGTAATCTAGAATAATGACCGCACTATAAAGGCGGAGCGTTTTGGCGGCGGATGATCAGTATTTCCAGAGCGGTAATACGAGTTATACCTGCGAGTTCAAGTGCGAATAAAAGTGTTCAGTGAAGCTTATAGTGAAGTGTAAATTAGTGGTGTAATAAATAAAGTGTTTTGTGGTAGTTTGATCGGCATTTTTAATTCCGTAGAACCCCGGCTCGTAACAATATTTACAAGCGCGTTGAACTGTATTTCTACCAAGTATAAATGGGGAGCCTGGAGTTCTATATCACAGGCCTTGGCACGTAGTAACTATTTAGTAATCTGTGACTTTGCTTACTTTTTCCTTTTTTTTTTTTTTTTTTTTTTTTTATATTTGGTTCGCCAAATTGACGCCGCCCGCCTGGTGGTAAGTCGTGACGACGTCTAGCGATTGTGGGCCACTCTCACAGCACACATTACTATTGAGAGTGGCCCTCAACTTGACGACCTACTGATGTGCCTCTTCACGCTCCGCTTAAAGAACCCAGGATTATATGTGGGAGGAAACACGTGCACAGGCAAGGCGTTCCAGGCCACTATCGTTCGGCAGAGAAACGAACGTTTAAAACGTTCGGTTCTCGCGAACATGCTATCCACTGTGTGGGGGTGGCATCTCTGCCCGGCACGAGTCGTTCGGGATCGGAAGGAAGAGGGTGGGATCAGATTGAAGAGCTCTTCAGAACACTCGCCGTGGTAAATACGGTAGAATGCGGTCAAGGAAGCTATTGTTCGGCGCTGAACTAGCGGCTCAAGGCTTCTCGTTACCTCCGGACAATCTATAATACGGATAGCCCGTCGCTGCATAGCGTCGAGAGCGTCCAGCAGATACTTCGCGGAGCCGTCCCAGAGGTGAGAGCAGTATTCGACGCAGGGTCTAATCTGCGTCTTGTACAGCAGACACCTCTGGTCCGGTGTAAAGAATCTCTTTACCTTATTCAGTATTCCTAGTTTCCGCGAAGCTAGCCCTATACATCTTTCGATGTAGTTTTTATTATTGAGCTCTCGACGAACGTCTATGCCAAGGATATCAAGGTTGTCCTTCATTGGTAATAATGCATTCTGAAGAGAGGGTAGGGGAAGGAAAGGGGATTTCTTCGCAGTAAATGCACACGCCTGTGTTTTGCGGGCATTGAACTCGACCAGGTTCTCGGTACCCCATTGAGAGATACTGTCGAGGTTACGGTCGAGATCAGCCACGAGTCGTCGTCTCTCCTCCTCAATCTCAGATCGCCCCGCCGTCGGACGAACCGAGTAACTCCCGTGCAGTGTGCTGTCATCTGCATAGCAATGAATGTTCCCGAGGGATAGCATATCATTGATATGCAGAAGAAAGAGAGTTGGTGATAGTACGGACCCCTGCGGTACCCCGGCATTCACTTGCAAGAAGCGAGAAGCCTGGCCATCGCAGAGGACCCGCACTCGGCGCTCGTTTAAAAAGCTGGCAATCCAGCTGCACAGTTGAGGAGGTAGACCATATGCCGGAAGCTTGGAAAGGAGCGAAGCATGCCAGACCCTATCGAAGGCTTTGGCGATGTCCAGGCTAATAGCCAAGGACTCGCCGTGCCTTTCCATGCCCCACCCCAGACATGCGTTACGAATGCCAGAAGATCACCCGTTGATCGCTTTGGCCTGAAGCCGTATTGTCGATCATTGATTAGCGAGTGATCCTCTAGGAATTGCATGAGCTGCTTATTTATAAGGAGCTCAAGCACCTTGCAAATGACTGAGGTGACAGCTGTGGGTCGATAGTTGCCTGGATCGTACCGATCCCCTTTTTTGGGGATCGGTTGTACGTTCGCCTCCTTCCAGCCCTCCGGCACGAGCCCTGAAGAGTATGACAGGCGGTACAGACGCGTTAATACTGGAGACAACTCAGCTGCACATTTTCGTAGCACCACCGCCGGAATGCCGTCAGGGCCACTGGCTTTCCGCGTGTCGAGTGACCGCAGCACTGCCCGTACATCACATTGCCTGATAACAATATCAAAATAACAATATCAAATGGAGCAATTCATAGTAGTATGCGTGTATAAACCTGGAACCTCACCCTTTTGCGAATTTGAGGAACTTATTGACAAAGTTCTATGTAAACTTGGAAAAACTAATAAGTACCTAATAGTATGTGGTGATTTTAATGTCGATTTACTTGTTAATACGCCTATGAGTTATAATATTTTAAATTTATTTAAATCACACAATCTTACAAACTTATTTTTGGAGCCTACTAGATATTGTAATACAATAGCCACTTGCCTGGATAATATATACAGCGATATGTTGCCAGAAAGTAAAAGTATTATAAAAAAGCTAGATTCAGACCATTGTGGGCAAATAGCATCTTTTAGAATCACTAAAGAAAAAGTTATAAAACGTAAAATATTATGTAGACCAATAACTGGTGACCGCTTGGAACGTATGAGGGTTGGACTTTGCAATAAAATTCCATTCTTAGACACTGGCTTAGATCCAAATGTAATGTATAAATTATTTTTTGATTCTTTTTACAACGAGTTCAACTCCATATTCAAGTCTAAGGAGGTCATGATTAGTGATAGTCCTACTTTCAGTGAATGGGCCACTGAGGGTATACACAAAAGTAGACAAAAACTTTATGAACTATACTCAGAAACACAGCTTAATAGATCAGTTGAATTTCTAGATTATGTTAAAACTTATTCAAAAAAGTTTAAAGCAGATTGTTTAGCAGCTAAATCAAAATATATAAGTGATAAAATTCTCAATAGTGCAGACAAAGTTAAATCTACTTGGAAAATTATAAACGCGGAAAGAGGTCAACAAAAATTAAATGATAATCATTTTAAACTTAATATAAATGGTAAGTAAAATGTTTTTAAGAAAAAACTTTTTTAAATTATATAATAGCATTAATTTTTCGCAGAATTAAAAAGACAACAAAACGTCGACAATTGTTTCGCCTCTAAACGAGGCATTATCAAGACTGTCTCAGAGAGTTGCTGTTCAACAATTGTCGACGTTTTGTTGTCTTTTTAATTCTGCGAAAAATTAATGCTATTAATTAATGCTAAAAAGTTTTTTCTTAAAAAAATTTTACTTACCATTGTTTTACTTCTTTAATATTTAAAGTTAAACGTGGACAGCGCGAACTTGACGATGTAAACATTGCCCTCTCTAGGATAGTCCACTGGTTTTGTGCTAATAATTTATTATTAAATGAAAATAAAACTAAATGTGTAAGATTCACCTTACCTAATGTAAGACTTGTTAAAACCAGTGTTAAGGTTAGGGATGATATAATAGAATTGGTCGATGACACTGTCTTTCTGGGCATAACGTTAGACTCCAAATTGCAATGGGGGCCTCATATCGGGAAAATTTCGGCCAGGCTTAGTTCAGCAGCCTATGCTGTCAAAAAGATCCGACAACTTACAGACATTAAAACGGCGCGTCTTGTCTACTTCAGCTACTTCCACAGTATCATGACATATGGCATACTACTGTGGGGTAACGCTGCCGATATTGAATGCATCTTTGTGTTGCAGAAGAGGGCTATCCGGACTATCTATGGAATGGGGTCTCGGGAGTCATTAAGAGATAAGTTTAAGCATATTAACATCCTTACAGTGTATTCACAGTATATTTATGAAATTTTATTGTATACCCACAAGAACAAAAGTAAATTTGTGAAAAATAGTGATAATCATAATCTAAACTTAAGAAATAAGGATAAACTGGCTGTTCCTAAATTTAGGCTTCATAAAGTGACTAATTCTTTTGCGGGGAACTTTATTCGAATGTACAATACATTGCCAACCGAAATAGCAAATTTATCTGTCAATAAATTTAAAAAACTAATAAAAAGTAAATTGTGCCATAAAGCTTATTATAGTATTAATGATTTCTTAGATGACAAGGCGGCCTGGTTGTAACAACGTAACGAATTGCTCCTTTCTAAATAACTCTGTATTAGATTTAAGATGAAATATTTTGAAAAAAGCCGAGCTGAGTTTCTTGAGGGCTCTTCTCAGTCTCGTTGCATTTTGGAACCCTCGGTAGAGTCACACCAACTTCTGACGAATCTAAATAATATTCTGAAAATTTCAAAGATAATAAACGTTATTTTATTTTATTTTATTTTATTTTGGGTCAGACCGTGGGAGAGAGCGAACGCATGGGCGGCTCTACCCGCATGATCAGTCTTGAGGGACCCCAGCCATTCAATGTGATGGCCATTGAAGTCCCCCAGAAATACTAGGTCAGCGTTCGGGAACCGCACCTGCGCTTCATCAGCCGTCTCGCTGAGGTACTGGAAGAGCTTTGTTGTCTCAGAATCCCCTGTGTGGGATCGGTAGACGCACACGTAGGTCTGGCTCATAGAGCCATGGTCTACGTGCAGCCAAAGGACGGAATTGGAGGGGTTCTCTAGGCAGCGCAACCGGCGGCAGCAAACATCCGCCCTAACGAACACGCACACCCCGGCTTTGTCTCGAAATTGTTCCTCGATGACATAGCCGGGGTAACACAGGTAAGACGTGTCGTCAGGGCGGCGTATTTGTGTCTCCGTGAGGAACATCACAGCGGGCCGTGCCGTCTCAAGGTGGTGGTGGACGGTATCGAGGTTCGCATGGAGTCCACGGACGTTAGTGAACTCCACCTCGAAATGTGAAGTTGTGGGGTTTCCTAGGGCCGCTGTGTAACGTTTATTTCTTTTTTGTTGCACTGCCATTGTAGATTTTGAAGAAGAAGCGTGAAGACAGAAGACAGGGCGACATCTGGTGCAGCAGTAAGTGACAAAGCGCAGGGGCTAGCTTTGTCTAGAACCGTGTGGTTAGGTCGGAGCCGACTCGCCGGACGGAAGGGCTCCCAAACCCCCCTGATGCAAGGCCGCCGCTACCCCACACCGGTTACCACCCGGAGCGGCGATCCCACATCAGGATTATGCGCAACATGTGGGGCAGCCTCCTGGGGTGGTTGGCCCCAGGCGGGCCCCATGACTGTGTTGCGGGCGGCCGCGGCAACGCCGTTGCTAAGGGTCTCCCTGGCCGGCGAATCGACCCACACCACCCACACTAGACTCCGTTTCGCCCCCACTGGTCCCATGCCTGCTGCACCATACATCGCCCCGGGCCTGGCGGTGCAGCTGCTGAACCCCTAACGCAACCCAGCCTGGGCTGGGTTACTTGGGGGGCTTTAGCACAGCTGCACGGTGGTACCCCCCCGGACCAACACTGTTGTACCACCTGGTACCCACGTAGGGGCCGAAGCCACTCCATAGGTACCGTAAATTAACGAGCCTCGTCCGTTTATCAGCAGGTGCGCCACTAGCAGGTGAGGTCGCTGGGGCCCTAAAGATGTTGGTAGAGCCCCTTTGCACCCAAAAGACCCTTTAGACTCCAGATCTCCTATAAATTTAAAATTTTGTGAAAATAAACCTGTGAATCTTAATATCTGTTTGCCTGTCACAGAAATATTGTAATTTATGGAGGTAAATAAATTTATATATACATTACAAAAACTTATGTTTGAAAAACAGTTTACGATCGATTCTCAGACCGTCAAGCCGTATCGAAGGAGTTTGGCAACAAACACTGTGATACGAGAATTTTCCCAGTAATTTTGTTAGTTCTGTTGGTAAGATTTACATATACCTACATATATAATAATTATATTACATATACCTAATATATAAGACCTACATATACAGATAGACATCTTTATCCACAAAGGGGTGAACAGACGCACTATCACACCCACGCTTCGCCAGTCATTCATTAACCCAACGTTATTAGGTGACGAGTGTATTGCCGTTTTTGGGGTGTATATTTTGGTGTGTATAGTTAGCATGCACCGCGAGCAGGTTATGCTTATGCCCCTAAATACATAATACTAGGCGGTTCACCGGAACGTCGAAATAAATAAGACGGAGTGAAAGACAGGTTAATTGCATTACAGCATAAATAAATCACAACAATCGGATGAATAGTTCCATAGTTAAATAATTTGAAGGTTTGATTTTTTAAATTTGGCGCGCGAAATCCAACAATCGATTTTTGTAGTACCTACTGTGAAAGGTACTTAATGTTTGACAACTCAAAAACTATATAAGCTACATATACCAAAAATATATACAGCAAAGCACGTTAATGTGTTCTATCTGCATGCCAAATTTCAAGTCGATAGGGTTAAAATTGCTACCGGTATCGTGGCACAAAGTTTTTCGATTGAGACCAAGTATGAGGAAGACTCCGCTGCGCTGCGTCTTAATAATGCTATTAAAACGTTTCACACGAATCTTTATGACCGCTCTGAGGTAGACATAAAGCGTAGTCTGACTGAAGTCGACATAGAGCGGTCATAAAGATTCGTGTGAAACGCACACGAATCTTTATGACCGCTCTGAAGTAGACTGAATTCAGAATTGTAAACACAGCTGACAGTAAACAGCTGCCATGGCTGGCACTGACCAAAGAGTATATAATCACTACGTTGGCACTGACATTCAGGCAGTCAGTCAATGATTCCTTTGCCTAGTGACACTACGCTTGCCGCGCATTTTATAGAAGTATTTTTTAATCTTTATCAAATATCTATCATATTATAATTCATATATCAAGCCAAGTACTCTTATCAACTAGATGTAGGTATAGATATAATTATAGTAGCAATTTTTTTATCTTTATAACACATAAAACGGCTGAGGAATTAGATAAAGATCAAAAACTATTTATGAACTGATTGTAGTGTCGTATTTCATAATGGATGTGTCATGTTTACAACATTACAAGTCTACTGAATAGAAGAATTTCATAATTCATATTTTTTTCATAATCCACGTGTGGTGAGGGTGAGTAAGATCAACCTTCTACGTTGTTGTTTTTTTTTAATTCTTTTTTTTTAATTCATTATGTTTACATGGAGGTTTTAAACGTATTTTAAATATTTTTTATAATACCTAATTACGACTATACGTTTATAAATTTTTTACAAAACATCTATACATAGTATAAAACAAAGTCGCTTTTCCTGTCTGTCTGTCCCTATGTATGCTTAGATCTTTAAAACTACGCAACGGATTTTGATGCGGTTTTTTTTAATAGATAGAGTGATTCAACAGAAAGGTTTCAATGTACAATACATGTATAACATACTAGAGTAATACCGATTATTTTAGAGGTTTCTAATGTTATGTCGTAAATAAACACATTTTTTGCGCTTTCATTGCAAACGCTGACGAAACCCTACGAGACAGACCAAAATAATGTACTACAGTATTGTACACCATAGAAAGGTCTATAAAAAAGTTCGCGATAGCATATGTTTATCTCTTAAGGATAACTCACAGTAACAATTTTTATCTTTTATAAATGACAAAAAAATAATGTGTCTTTGCCAAGCTATTTTTACTAATGCAGTATTATTCCTTATCTAATTGAATACTTTACATACGTTGTGCATTTAATGTAGACCAAAATTGCCATTCAAACCATATAATTTGGACGAATGACTTAAGAGATATCTCGTGATGGAAAAAAAATACGGTGGCCAATGACGGCAGTGAACACACAGAGATTTTAAGCAATACAGCATAAATCCTTATCCAATTAAGTACCTTAAATACATTTTGCTTTTAAGGACCCAGACCGCGCACGGATAAAGTCGATTTTGAGCGACAGCAGCGCTATTGTTGCCCGAATCATCCGACGGGCGGGTGAATGACCCAGAGAGCGCGATTTTGAAAATGTTTTGCGACAAACGTTCCACGTTGAGTTATTGTTATTGAAGTTGAATATTTACAGCATAACAAAAATGTTGAATTATTGGAAATAAACGACTGCCTATTTGTAAAATATTCCAAGAGTAGTTTTCGTTATAAAATGATCCTAATTACTAGATATATAAATAAGAGTAGTTTGAGACACAATTTTTATGATTTTCTATTTATAATAAACAATCAAGAGCAGGTCCGGACTGACCTTTTTGTATTCTACTTACCTAAAATTCCAACTACGAGTACCTATGTATTTATTTGTAATTTTACTACCAAAGTTTATTCTTATTTCGTAAAATTTTCATTCAATAAAATAATTGCAAATTCAGTAGGAAGTACGGTCGAAATAACATCACGCCTTTCCTCGCTAGTGTTTATATCTACGCAAGGAAATGTGCCTATTGCGTAAACTCAAATACTTTTTGCTTACGATCACCTCGCAATCTAAAAAATCTTCTAGGGTTGTACAAAAAATTGTCAATAAATGAAACACAAGTATAAAAATGGTTCATATAATTAAAAGTAAACAAAATATGAGTCGCCACCTAAAAAGCGTGCTAGGGTTGTACAAAAATTAGTTATAAACAAACATGAAATTTATAAATTATTCATATACTTAATTAAACGAAAGTAAACAATAACAAAATATGAGTTTAAGAGTTTCTAATGTTTTTTTCATTTTAATGATTACTGATCAAATTCTGATTTCTACTAATTTGATGATAAAATCAATTGCTATTGCAAAACCTATCAGAATGAAAATGTTACCAGCTGCCCGATTCACGTAATAAAAACCGTAGCGTAGTGACTTAAAAATGTCACTTCGCACACTTTTTAACCGACTTAAAAAAAGAAGAAGATTCTCAATTCGCTGTATTTTTTTAACCGATTTTGATGATTTTTTTTTTATTTGAAAGCTGGTGATCCCGTGTGGTCACATTTTAATTTCATTAGGATCGGACCTTGGGTTTACACCAGGTAACTCTTCAAAATCGTATAGGATTTGTATAGAAATTGAGCTATTGGAAGATTTATGACAATCCAAGACTAGATAAGTAAGTGCGTTAAAAACAGAAAACCAAAAGGCGATTTTTAAGTTTCTAAGTTAAAACGACTTTTGAACTGGCGTGTTTACGTGAATCGACCGGCTGGGTAGTTAAGTTACCTCAGTCTCTTTCAAAATCATTAGACGTTCTTCTCTTTCAAAACACTTAAAGCTCTTTCTTTCCTCTCTTTCATAGCCTCTATGACATTGGGCGGGTCACGAATAGGCATGCTTCGTGACTGCCGAGGATCAACTAATTCTGGAAGGAGGCAATCGTAATAAAATCTAACTAATTTCATCTCCATTTTCTCCTTCCAAAATTTGTCGTCCTTTTCTATAATATAAACTTTCATAGGTACAGTAGCACCAAACCAGATGCCAAGCATGCAAACGTTTCTTTTAGTTATATGTAGCTGTCCCTGAATTTGGAAATACCAGTAATGATTTTTATTTATGACATAACCCTTGGAAGCCTTGTCCTTAACCCAAAAGGTATGTTTGGCCATTGCTTCATCAAGAGTCATGCCAGCTAAAGAATGTGGGCACTTAATTTCAATTAAACCGTTTGCATAAATGCCATCTGGTGTAGTACCAAGAAATTCATATTGATCGTCGACGAACAAACCGCAACCTTGTATACTAATATTCTCTTGAATTTCTAACTGTCTAATTGCAGTTTCTTCGTTTTCGATACCGTACCGTACAGCAGGCAAACTGGAGATATTACTACCATAAACGATTTTACAAACAAGAGCAGCACAACTTGTGCTCTCTCGTTTTTTACAAACTTCCCCGAACGATGATGAGGTTCGTAATTTTCTCCTTGTACTCATCCACTCAGCACTACTTCTTTGCAAATGGGTCGACCTTTCAAGCTCCTCTCTTTCAGCACAAGACAACTTTAAATCAACTAAAAAAGATGACTTGGCTTTCTCATATAATTCTGGACTCAGATCAGGTTTTTCGCAGTTTGGTCCATAGTGAGCGTCTTTCGATACAGCGCTGTGGCTTTTTTTCAATCTTAATTTAGGTTTAGCAATTAAACGGTTTCTACGATTACTATTTTCCACTTTCGCGATCAAAGGATTAGGACTAGATTTAAATATGACTTCATGAGTTTTACTATGAATCGATCCCGCATTAAAAGACACAACAGCAGCTGCGCATCGGCCCGCATAAGAACCACGGGAAGAATAATTTACACGCTTACCCCCAACTAATTTGGCAATTACTCCGTTAAAACTTTCAACTATATTACTTGTGCAATTATGAATTAAACTTCTAGAATGATATGACAGTCTTTTACTTAAAATTTCTACCGCGTCCATTAATCCGCATCCAACAATTGCTGGAAGTAACCCAACAGGTTCTATTCGACGAGTGTCAGGTCTACAAAAATACTCCTTGCAATGTTGGTGATTACCAAATACGTGTTGTGGACCATTTAGAATATCTTCACTAAGATTTTTTATTGTTTCTTCGAGTGACTGATTTTGATCCCCCCAATATTTAATCGCGCATTTTACACCCGTTCTTAAACGCAAATACCTTTCTTTTAGGAATTTCCGCAACTCGCAAGGATACTTAGTGTCTTTCGACAATTTCTCCAAGCTATTGCAGTAGTTTCGTAAAAGATGATTTTTGCATTCAATTTTCTCTACTATTAAATTATCGTACGGACGCGAATCTAATATTTTTTTATAAGTACTGGAATCGCCGTCTGCTACAAATTTATTATAAATTACACCGTGATCAACAAAGGAACGTTTAAACCCCTCAACTATTATGGTCGATTCCATCCCGGTAGATGATCCTGAATAATTCTTGAAACAATGGTGTTCCGGGGGCTGACTGTTGTTCTTTGCGGCTCGTGCACAGACTACGCAGTATTTATTTTTAACTCCAAAAAACAATACTTTATTAGTTTTAATGCCAATTATCGCAGCTGCGCCGGATAAGGCGGAAAAATTCTTACCATAAGATCTCTTGCTCCAACAACCGTCAACAGCAACAGATATTAATGGTGTACCATTTTTATCAACACTACCTATAGACACTGCGTACTCCGCTTCTTCCTTGACAGCTTCTGCCATGGAATGTGCTGCTGTCTTTTCCCACCAATCGCAAACCGTATTATTAATTTCATTGTACAATGAAGGTGACATGATTGGTAGGGCTACTGCGGCACTTAATGTTTTTAACTGAGAGTAGCTCCCACCAGATGATATGATACCAGACACAATTTGATGATTCACTTCCATGCTATCTTCTTTCTTTTCAACCAAACACACAGTAAATTTCATATTACACATACTACATTTTATGATGAGTTTTGAGTCCAGACCAACTTTTACTTCACCTATTATACTGAGGCAACTTAACTTACAATCCATTGGACCGTGGTCCCCTATGGCCTGAAGAGCTTTAAAAAAAAAAGAAATATCCACTACTCTACGCCCAACTTCCACTTCATCCACCTTTCCCTCTTGACGGTTGTCAATAACTAGTTCCTGTAAAGAAAGATAATGGCTTGATTTTTATTATAAAAAATAATTCAAAAGGTATGGGCCAAATTTCTTCAAACATAGCTAAGAACTCCCTTAGAATACATCTTTGAAACACAGAACACTAGATCAAAATCTTAAACGTTTTTATCAGTCTTCGTCAATTATGAAAGTGAATAAATAAACATAATAAAAAACTGGTTGCTTGTAAAGTCGGTTTAGGACGATAATTTTATCGGATAACGTCATAATATTATTCTCCATCGCTTGTACTGCGCTCTCGCTTGACCCTAGCGTGACATAATGTGACACTTTTTTGTGCGTGTTGCCGGTGTTCATCGATTTATAAGACGTTATAACGTCATAAATTTAATAAATCCGACTATATGCATAAAAACTCAAAAGGTAAAAAGAAAACAAGTCTACGGTCTTGAATTATGTTACATAAAAATAAATAAGAACACTATTGTAATAAATCGAATTCAACAGTTGAGACCCATTGAAATCCTCACAGGCTCGAAGATATTCCTGACTAGCTAAATATTTCTTTAGAAATAGGCCCCGACTGCTAAATACGCTATATTACAATGGTGTTGTTATTTATTTTTATTACACATTTTCATTTTTTAATCTGTCGGGTTTTAACATTTTTATTGTTTATTTATTTATATTCATAACTGACGAAGACAAATATAAAAGTGCAAAAGAATTCATACAATATTATGTTCGTGATGAACAGAAATTATAAATTTCCTTTACGCTATACGTATTGGTTTTTTATGGCGTCACTTATTCTATGTCACTCGGGCTTAGAAGACAATTCTAATGATACTAAAAACATTAACATCGGTTCAATAATTTTGAACTTATCGTGCCACAAAGATATATTACTTAGTATACATACATACATACGTACACCAGTCGCGTAAAAGATAATATTTTACAAAAAAATTCTTGATTTTGGTAAAATACGAGATTTGAACGTGAATTTTCTTTTGAGAAAGTAATTGAGAAGTATGTGTTTGTCTCACAATGAAAATAATAAATATTGCAAAAAAAAACTGTAGGTACTGAGATTTTGTCTTCGCCCATCACTAGCTAGTTTGTTTATTTATGTAACAAGTCTACAAGAATTACGTATAACAACTTACCTCTATACAGTGCGTAGCAGTGTTGCTCGGAGTCTCGGCCTGAAGGTTTTCTTCATTTTCAGTACTGGAAATATTATTCATCAATATCCACTTTTTATTTATTTTGTAATTTTTGTACAACCCTACGCCAGGCACGGCGCGCGCGCACCCGTGCAATTTCTGATAGGAAACATACCTACTTCCACTTCCACATATTTAGACATGATGAACATGAAAACTAATAATACTGTAACTAATAATAGTGTAAGCAAACTCATTGCTTTGAAATACATAAATATATGAAAACTAATACTATATTATGTAATAAAATTTATTATTATGAAAATTGTTCCTATAGAAATTGACTTTATTACTTATATAGATATTGAAATTACGTAATTATTACCTACTGGACATTGTAATTTTTCTTCTTAGACTGACATACCTAATTGTGTACCTATCTAATTACATGTCAAATCAATATTTACATGCTGTTGTAGGTATATGTCTGAATCAGGCGATCTAAATCATTGTACCTATTTGCTTTGTAATGTACCTACCCTGTTCAAAATGCAAATAGATTATATTATTATTAGTACTAAGACATGATAAGCATACACACAAATAAAAGTAATAAAACTAGGATTTTTACTTGATACTAACACAAATCTAGTAAATTTTTTCTAGGTATTTAGGACAAGACGTAGTAATAAATAAGTAGGGAGGAACTTACGTTTTATTCCGAGATCTTTTGGCTTTCACGTTTTTATAATGCGTACTAAATTTTCTTTTCGCTGGCATGGCACTCAGCAAATTATCCTGCGAAAAGAGACCCTCGATTACCAATTACGTTTATGATACCTATTGCCTTTATCATGTTGAAAAATCTATGTATGTCGTGCAGAGAACTATATACCCCGCCAGTTCATATCTCGAGAAAATAAGGTGGGCAGGGCTTTGATTGTTTCAAGCCTGAATTGATACCTACTTTACAAGGTTCATAAAATGACCTACGCAACAAAGTAAATAATTTTGTATTTCTTACGATTTATATCTAGTTCCATCATGGTTTTCTTTCAGACTTTCATTATATCGGTACTTTCTATTTACTGAAAGTAAATTAGTTATAAAAATATTGTACTTACAGTTTTTCACAAAAAACACAAATTCACAACACGTAATTTTGCTGTAGCATCCGACACGCGTGGAGTCACTTTGAAATTCTATGGCGCACTGGCGATTAGTTGCGACGATCGTTCTATCGGGACGCGTTTGAATTTGCATACATTTTTCTATGGAGAATTTACGTAAAACATATCTAGATTTTAGGGCTTTAAAAGGGGAAGTCTTTGTTTGTAAAGGTACAAAAAAAAGTACATGGTTATATTTATTGGCTTTTTCAGTGTTCAAAAAGTGTTTCTTTTTATCAATTTGTGTTGATTTATTGGGTTAAATCTGAAAAATACGAAGGCAGGTTTTCGAATTTTTTTCATAATTTTGTGCGTTTGTTGACGTTTATTATATAACAACTACAGGGTTTTAAGAGTTAAAATTAGCACTAACATCATTTTTGGTCTTTCATTTTAATATATACAAATTGTCGTTGTTATTAATCATATGTAAATAGGTTAAATATGAAAAATCGTAACACTCTTTTCGGTGATTTTCACGATCTGGGCCCTTAATACAGATCAATATGGCCCTTTACAGCATGTAATTTAAATGAATATTTTCGAAGATATTACAGATTAATAGGTTATATCATAGGCTTTTTCATTAAAAATTCATTTTCATTCATTCAATTCATTCGACATTTTTTTCGAAATTCATAGTAGATACCTTGGTTGGATAGGAATTAGAATAAAACAATAGAATTATAGCCAAAAAGCGGTTTAAAGTAATGTAGGTATTTAAGTTCAAAAAAGAACTGAATAGGATAGGCAAATAAATAGTCAAATCTGAAAGACGTCGTCGTTCAAACAGGTCGTAGTACATCGAATGCCCAAAGAGCACGTTCAGCTAGAGACGAAGATTCGTCAAGGGAATGTGAGGCTCGGCTCAGCCAGCTTCGGGCTAGATATAGAGCTGAAGGAGTAAGAGAATCCTCAGTTGAGCGTGAGGCTCACTGCAGCCAAGATCGGGAAAGTCATAGTGTTCGGAGAGCCAGAGAATCGTCTGCCGAGCTTGAGGCTCGCCTCAGCCAGGATAGGGGTAGGCATCGATTACAGAGAGTGTTATGTGCATAATTACTTACCATTTGTAATTATTTCATCCTTTTTATATCTTGTTTGTTTACGTACCATTGAGTGACATGATATGTCATGTCATTACTGATTTGTTTTTTTTATTATTCTATTTTTGGCAATTAGGTTTGTTGATTTTTAAACTCCTTTCTCATCAATGCCATTCTGTATCTCATCCATTTACTTTTAAATTCAAAAACATTCTACCGATGTGTTATTATGAATTCACTCCATTTTCGAGACATGATACCACCGCCTACAGTCAGTGAAACATCTCCTAGTCTTTTATTACATTTAACCCTTGGAATCACTAAGTTGTCTACCATCAAAGTACAGTCTACAGCTATAACCTGGGTCCTGGAGGGATCGATTCCTAGGACCAACTCGTCAAAAACCGATTTGAGGAGTATTCTTAATTCTCTTTTAGTAAATAACGGAAGAAAGTTGCATCGAGCATCAATCAATCAAGCAGACAAGGCCAATATAGCTTTAACTGTAACCGTCGCAATACAACAAGAACTATGCACTAAGCTAGAAGAAACATTAAAAACTACGTTGCAGAAACTCGCAGATATGGAAGATTTAATAGCAACCCTCCATCAATCTAACAGAAAAACGGATTTAATAACGCAAAGCAGTAGGTGTAACGTTACAAGAGCCAGAACCAAGAACTAATTTGTGGGTAAATAAAGAAAATTCTGGCATGAATAACGATCCATCGATTCCTTACAAGGACGATCGATAGTATCAATTGATAGCATGTCAGTAGCGATTGAACATTGAAATTCAAAGATGAATCTAATTCCACAATTCTAATACCACAGATAAAGACAATCATTCTACCACAGATAAAGAAAATCATTCAACCAATGCAAAGCATACAAATATTTGCATTGAGATATTTGAATTTTAAGACTGACATACTACATAGTCTACATTGCACCCGTGCGAAGCATGGGCGGGTCGCTAGTATTTACCATAATAATAAAAATTAATTAGGGCGTTTTGCCCCTATATCCCCACTATCGAAACGTTACCTCATATCTCTAACCGAATTTGATTTCTTTTTAAATTGAAAGCTACACAAGGGAAGCCATCCTTGTGTATATTTCATTTTAGTCCCATATCTACAATTATTTGGTCCCATCCCGGTAATTTGAAGTCGGCTTTTCTGTCAATGTTTGATGAGGTTTTTTTTTAATAGTTTTAAAGCAACATGGCGATTTACGACACAATCATAGTAGGAATGGGTGCGGCAGGATGTTCAGCTGCCTCAGTGTTGTGTCAGGCTGGTAAGAGAGTACTGGCTCTGGAGGCACAGGACAGAGTGGGGGGAAGAGTCAATACTGTCGCTTTCGGTGATGGAGTGGTGGAACTTGGAGCTGAATGGTGAGTTCTAGACTGTAATCCTCATATTTAAAATCTAAATATAAACGAATTTTGACAATGCTAAAAATAGTCATGAAATAGTCATACATGTAAAAAAAATAGTCGCGTTATAGTTTCGGCGTTATAGCTATAGGTTAGTGAGGATTATGTCTTAAACGTCAAGCTGTAATCCTCATTTCTGGTGCAAGCAAACGGTAAAGTCTATCAAATTGGTTTAGGTCCCAAAAAATAGTCATGAAATAGTCACAACGTCATGCCAAATCTCAGAAATAGTCCATAAAAGATTCCAGAGACATAAAGGTACCCTGGTGAGGAATATTCAGCCGATTGACGAGACTTTTCCCAACGAACGCCACAACATTCTGTCTTGCACTTTCCGCATCCAGTGATGGCTTCCCGCGACCTTAAAATCACAATTATTATGAAATTCTATGCAAGATTTCAGTTCCTACCTAACTGATTAGATTTTAGCGTATTTTATTATTATTCATAATAATAACGATAGCCACCTTCACAATAATAGTCAAAGACCACTATTAGTCGTCGTTCTTTTGTTTAATTGTTTCATGATTTATGCTTTGTTAAATAATAATTCATACCGTATGTCACTCGCCTAACAACCGCAAAAATACGTGACGTCAGCGACAACTTGAAGTTGTAAATCAGTCAGGGTTGTCTCTTGTTTGTGACACAGCATTGACCATAGAGTTGATATTGAGGCATTAACGTCATAGTTATTGGTAAAATTATGCTGGTATATATTTTACTTTACTGGGCAACCCTAACGTTCGAATGATGTTCTCTGTAAACAAAAGAATGTGCTTTAATTAACGTCGGAGTGCAAGTTCTGTATGTAAGTACAATTCCCTATTCTGTGATATAGGTATAATGTAATATGGATGTATATTGTGTATTTTTATTTGATGTTCTCTTGGTATGTACTTTGTTTTAAGGATTTCTAATGTAATGTTATCTAATGTTATAGTTTGCTTTCTGTCTATTATCTTGGTGTTCCTTATTTTAATTATGTTACTTATTTATTTTACTTATGATGCCTTTAAAACGTCCCTATTTCCTTGTATGTGATGGATCATCTGTACTAGTACCTATAGTATTCTTATATATATATATATATATTTTTAGTTCCGCGGGCTCATGCCGCGGCCGCTCTAACGTCCGTTGCTGAGCGTCTCTGGTTACAGGCAGAACGTATTTCCAGTGGCGCCCGGTAGTATTCTTATATCTGTGGTATCTTTTCAAATCTTTATCTACCTACAACATTCAAACACCATTAACTACCCACCACGATCACAGCTTAGTTATAAAAATTTCATGTCCATCCAAAGGTTGCCTGTAAGAGATCGCTATTTAGTGATAAGGCCGCGCCATTTGTACATTACAAGTATTTCGATTTCCTATGTACTCGTATATTTGTAGTGTTGTAAAATAGAAGATGGAGCTCGTGGTCTAGTGGTAACCGACACATTGCAAAGGTTAAGCAACATCTAGTCAGGCCGGTCTTAGCATGGGTGACCATTTATTAAGACATAGAAACCCCTCCGTGCCTCGGAAAGCACGTTAAGCCGTCGGCCCCGTCGTCATACGAACATCTATACGGCAGTCGTTAGGGGTAGTTAGAGCCCTAAATCAAAAATCCTCGCGGTCTAACTACAGAACTTCGATATCGCCCATGGGTTGTGGAGGTCAGATGGCAGTCGCTTCACGGAAAATATCGAAGTTCAGCCGCGAGCAGTTAGACTGGAAAGCCGACACCAACTGCGTTGGGAAAAAGCTCGGTGAATGATGATTTGTATTGTTGTACAATAAAGTTTATTGTATTGTATTGTTATCCATACATAAATACAAACATAAAAGCTCCGAGTTACTTATTGTCCTTAAGGGTAATAAAGCTATCTTCTGTGTTTTTCATGCCACGTAACATTCCGGACGGCCGGATCCGTAAAATTCCGTGTAGTCTTAGATCAAAAATACTATAGATATTGGATTCAGTACAAATACAACGCGGAGTCTTGGCAATTATTACAAATACCATCTACGAGTATAAAATAAATAAGATTGGACATTGATGATTGACATAGAAATAATTCGTAATAATTAACAACAAAAGCATCAATGTACAGCGCCGTTGTCGCATGCCTCGAGAGTCAGCAAGCGGAATAGGAACTTAGTACGAAAGCGGCTGAAGCGCCCAGGTGTGCAATGACCGAGTTGAAGTGGTGCCGATTTTAAAGCACTAATCGGTAATCTAGGTATTTTTGATCTAAGCGTGTAGTGCACAAACCCCCTTATGATGTCGTCAGTCCACCTTGTGGCAAGCTTACCCACGTTATTGCACCAGTAAGCGGTGGCCACTTAACCCTTTATAAGGCAGAGGAAACTAGAGGTCATAGCGATATGTACTAAACGACAAGATAAAAATATGGCAAGTACTTGCCATATATTTTAGAGTTTTCGAAAGGTTTTTCATAAAATCTAAAAAAAAAAAAAAATTCAACATCACTTTAGAGGTCTTTGACCATGCCGAGTTGATTGCAGCTGGTATTGAGTCTCTATTACCGTTCTCGATTTGACCTCGTTTTGGCCTTGACCTTGAGATCAGAGGTCAAAGGTCATTTTAAAGGTCTTTGACCATGCTGAGTCGATTGGCGTTTACACTGAGTCTCTAGCTCTTACCGTTCTCGAGTTGAAAGTAGTTCACGGACGGACGGACGGACATTACTGTTGTATAAGACATTTTCGTTTCGAAAACTCTAAAAACTGAAGGGGAGTACTGTCATGTTTTGGCGGCAATATAGTTGCCACTGCCTGTCTATGAAACACCTTAAATTACACTCTCTTTAAAACTATGTAAATGCTTGGTATATTTTATTTTTAGTCATGCTGACTATGAAATTACACATTTTGGCATTTTTACCTACAAGAACATAAAATAAACCTCAAATACCAAGTTATGACCCACACACACATAGGGCAGTGGCACTTATATTGTCACCTAAACAATTTCTATGATCTATTTTCAAAAAAACCAATTAAATCCATGACAGCAACGTACTTGGCGCTACGTTAGAAAGGGTTAAGAACTTTTGATGATGGTAGAAGTGGAGCTGAAAGATGAATTCAAGACTGGTCTATAACCTGACTAACAGACGCAACTCATATTTTCCGTGTTCAGCAACTGTCACCTAACCTCCACAACCCATTGGCAATATCAAATTGATATCAAAAAATCGGTTGTCTGTAAAGTCGGTTTACTGACGATAGTTGAACGCGACATCGTCATAACTGCCGAACGCGGAGGCCGATTGTGCCTCTTTGTCGCTTGTTCCGCGCTCTCGCTTGCACTTTAAGCCTTAAATGGAACGCTTCAGAGCGAGGTAACGCCGCATGACGTCATGTTTTTTCGTGCGTGCAGCCGGCTGCATCGAATTATAAGACATTCAAATTACGACGCGACTTAACCAAAAATTCTGGTAATCTGTGAACAGCACTGTGGGGTACGTTATTGTTAGATACTTCTTTAAACTTTCGCATTTTGTACACATTATAAACTTAAGACCCGTTAGTCTTTTACGCGATTATTGAGATATATACATACCTCTTTATTACCCGACGTGAAGAGGTATGTATATATCTCAATAATCGCGTAAAAGACCCGAAGTCTTAAGTTTAAAACTATTTATTGTTATTCCTCTGTCATTACTTACTTGAACCAATATTACATAAATTAGCTGTTTGATGTTCCTTTAAGTATATAAATTAAATAAAAAAAAGAATCAAAGTTTTGTAGTTAAAGATACTTTGGGGGTCGTCCAAGGAAGTACCTTAAGTCCAAGGAAGTACTTTCACTGTGTATTAGCACATCTTACTCGCTCCACTACAAATCCACAGATTAGGGAGGAAAGACCTTACTTTGTGACATAGCTTAGCATCAGTGGAAACGGTCACATAGTTTCATAGCTTAGGCTGTCACATCCTCGCAGTATAGCATATAGATGGCCTTTCGACTAGAGATGTGCTATGTATCTCATAGCACATCTCTGGTCTAAAGGCACGCAGGAGAATGCTCTACAGCGAAACTTTTAAATTAGGACAACTTGACGACGTATATTTTTGTTTATTTATTATAGTTGTGATTTCAGTTGTGGTATGTCAGAAGATGTAGTAACCAAGGTGGAAAAAGGGATGCTTAGATGATTCGGACATGTAGAGAGGATGGATGATAGGAGACTGACAAAACAGATATATGAAGCGAGTGTGAATGACAAACTAGTAAGGGTCGACCAAGGCGAACATACTGCGACCAAATAGCAGATTCTGATGTCTTAAATAAAGGCTATGGGAGACATCTCAGGGAGTCTAATAAAAGTTCAATATGTACTTCTTGTGCATCTTTAATATGATGCAGAGTTCAGGGTACGTGCCTGGTTAGGCTTCGCGTAAAAGTGGATCAATACTTAACACTATCTTACTTAACCTATCTCACTTAACACTATCACAATACGTGGTTACTAGATATTATAACCCGCGGATAAATAAAGGTTAGGGTCTAGTTTAAACCATAGAGGTATTGGACCAGACCCTAAACACAACGTGACGGGGTGTAACTCTAGATCACGTCTGCATGATATCACGGTCAGACGTGGACTGCCTACTCAAGTCTACCGGCTAGACGAAAGAGGCGCTTGCGATGTATCCTTCAGGTAATACACAAGGAAGCGCCGGAATATCCTAATAAAAGAGAAATCAGTGAGGGTCGTTTACTATGTATCCTAAACACAATAAGCGCCTGCATCCCCTAATAAAAGAGAGATCGGCGCCTAGACCAGATTCTGATGCGATGCGAGCCTTTGTGCTTGCTCGGGACGGAACTGGTTTTACTATCAAGTCATAAAAGAGAGATTGTAGCTTAGTCCAGGTACCTACGTGGGATGTGAGCCCTTGTGGTTCGCACGGGACGGGACGGTTTACTACAAGGCCAGGTTAAAAGTATCAGTAACCGGCGAGCATGTATGAAGACATTAATTAAAGTTGAGGAAGCGAAAGAAGTATGCCAGGATCGTAGCAAGTGGAAATCCGTGGTCTCTGCCTACCCCACTGGGAGAGAGGCGTGATATTATGTATGTTTGTATGTATGATTTCAGTTCTAAATAAATATGTTTATTTTATTATTCCAGGATTCACGGCGAAGTAAATAACAGCGTATACAAATTAGCTGTAGATGAAAATGTACCATTGATACCCCATGATATAACTCTGCAGACTTTTAGGTAAAGTATCTCAGCATAATTAGCAAAATTCTTCGGTTGCGTAGTCGGTAGTACATCGGCTTTCGACTCCGGAATTCGTTTCGATCGAATCAATATTTGTGTGATCCACACATGTTGCCGCTACGGAACTGGAGTCCGAGACGCCCAGGACTTTAATTGGCTGTGCCATAGCGGCTGGCACGTAAGATTTTGTTGCCTTTAATCAACATTTCATCGCAAGGCAACGGGTTTAATTTTTTTTTCCAAATTACAATATAGCTGCTACTTTTTATTAAACTCATTCGGCCATTTTGGATATAACCCATTATAAATGTACCCGGTGACGGCAATAGGCTTGCCCCCTATTACGTGGGACTAAAAATACTGGCAAGTTGTGTGGGTGTAATGCACCTCTGCCTGCCCTTTCGGGGATATAGGCGTGATATGTGTGTGTGTTTATGTTGTCGCTAGCCTGGAACACACATACAGACAGACATACGAAAGCTTGATTTTCAGGGTTCCGTAATAAAGGTCTCGGAACCTTTATAGTTTCGTCATGTCCGTCCGTTCTCGGTTTTACTCGCAAACGGTTAACTCTAGTATTCCGACGCTACAATAAAATTATGAAAAATATTTATTAATTGTTATCTCTTTTCTTCCAGATCAGATGGATCACCTTCTGACAAGGACAGCATTATCAATGAGCTCGTGGACTTTGCTTTTGAGTGTGTGGATGACCCGCCCGAGGTACCGGAGCCCTTAGGGCAGTACCTAACTAGAAGGTTAGTCGATTCCATCTATTGTCGATAAATTAATATTTCTGTGATCCACAAATGTTAGTTTCGGAGTTTGGGTGTTTTCTATGTATATTATGTATGTATTTAGAAATATATAAGTATGTTTATCAGTTGTCTAGATCCCATAGCACAAGCTTATAGCTTAGTTTGGGCTAGATGATGTTGTGTGAGAATGTCCAAATTTTTTTTATATTTATTTATTGAGCGGAGTTTACGAAGCTCTTTCTTAGACGACTCGTGTACTTCGTTCGTGATCGAACTCCTCCTAAACGACTGGACCGATCTTTTTGAAATTTGGCACGGTCATAGTGACCATCACCGTGAGTGCATATATCTGAATTCATAAAGATCGGACCAGTCGTTTAGGAGTTCGACCGGGATCGACAAACTCAGCTCAATTATTGCAACAGCAGAATGTATTGCATACCTAGTTTATTTATATAGACGTTTCGTATTGTGACGTCAGAGGTTCTAAGTTTAGCTTGCCTACATGTCACAAAATTACCATAGTAGTTTATAAAACAGTTGTACGAGTATAAACGAGGGTATTAGAACACGAGTAGGTTTTAAAGAAACGAGTCTTGACGAGTTTCATTATAGATACATAATATCCTTCTAATTCTAATATCTAACAAGTTATGTGCAGTTTTATACACCACTTCAAGAATCAAAGAATCATTTTCGTTTATTCAGTTTAGGCACATAGAGATCACATATTATGAATGTCAAAATTTTACAATTTTATGTTAAGCAATACTACAAAAATACTAAATTAAGGACAGAAATAACCATTTGAAAATGATTCTTTCGCTAGTTCGGTAAGTTGGTTCTACTGAGAATATCCCCTTATTTCGCCAGGAGCGCCATGCTTTTTAGATTGGTCCTGTTGTCGTGTTGTAGGCCCCTTTAAATTTCTTGAGAGAAAGAAAACTTTTATCTCTCTTTTCCCTCTACAATAATATACGATACATAACTCTCTTTCTTTCTATCTTCACTAACTTGGGGTAAGTCAGCTCAAAGCGGCCACGTTAACTTTTAAGTTATAGAAACGACTATAAAACGATATAGTTTTGAAAATACTCGACTGCTTCGGTGGCGTGGTCGATAGTGCATCCGCTTTCGACACTGGAGTTTCGGGTTCGATTCCCGTTCGGGATAGACTTTGTGTGAAGACAGGATACGTTTGTACCGAAGTCTGGATGTTTCCTATGTATAATATGTATGTATATACAAAAAACATGTATATAAGTATTTATATCAGACTAGTGGTCCCGGCGAACTTCGTACCGCCTGCAATTTTGCTTATAAACCTTCCCTGAACCTCCACGAATATTTTAAGACCCAAATTATCCAAATCGGTCCAGCCGTTCACGCGTGATGTCGTAACCAAGGGAAATAGGGATTCATTTTTATATATAGAGATTATCTAGTACTCATATCACAAGCTCTGCTTAGTTTGAAACTAGACGGCGTTGTGTGAATTGTCCCAACATCTTTTATTATTATGTAATTATTAATAATTTTACACGAATACTTAGCTAGACAATTTATAAAGTGGCCACCCACAAAAAATATACGCAATTGATTATTTTTTGGGAGTTATACTAGATATTTTCTTTATTAAACATATTTTTAATAAAAATAAATATCTCCCTCTCCACTTCCGTTCGCCTCACCCGATTAAACTTTTCGTAACGCTCTCGTCACGCATTCACCAGCTCTCCCTAACTCAAACGTGCCTAAAGAAGTTTACCTACTTCAAAAATAAATAAACCTTGTTACAGATTAAAAGATTACATCAAATCAAAACACCCAGCATTGATGAACGACAAAGATTTCATAGAGAATTTTCTAAATTTCCTAGACTTGTTTATAGACAATCATAACGCCACTAGCCACTGGGATGACATCTCTTCCCATGGGTGCTATCAGACCCTTAAAGGTCAACAACATTTGAGTTTCCATAAAAATGGTTATAGGACTATCTTTGAAGTTTTATTGGTAAGTGTAGACTGTAGAAGGATCCTCAAATAAATCACCTACTCTATTGTATTAGGACTTATCCTGTAATGATATATGTAGAAGTGGAAAATAAATAAAACATACTTCAGGATCTTCTGACAGAGGCCGCATAGGTAGCCAAAGTCCACCAGCGGGCCTGGGGTTATCCTTACGAGGCCGCACCCGGGAGTCCCGGCAATAGACGATAGAGCGGCTTTTAAAAAAACATCTGTGTCGTGAACTTTGGTCTTTTCCTTCTGCAAGGCAGTCATGCTCGCAAAGAAGGCGGCCAAGAGAACAGGAAACTTTGGAAGTTTTATATCTACGCCCAAGACTTCCGACTCTATGATCGGTGCCTGAGGAGAGCAGGCTGGTAACTCACCGTCCTTACAGAAGCAGGACAGACGGGTTGTGTGCTGTAGAGTTACGAGATTAAACCGGGAAGGACGGTGGATTACACCAGCATCCTGGAGGTCGGCACTAGTCGAAAGTCCTGCACGTCTTGCAGTCTTCAGAATTCAGGGGGAGGATACGCTCTCTCACACTCTCGACCTCCTTAGAAGGATACGGCCAAGTACCAATTCCTCCCCTATGGCTCGTAGCATGGTCGATGGCGAGAGAGTATCTACGCCAAGACCCACAGCGAGGTAACGACGTTGATTAGCTCACAGCAACGTGCCTAATATCCTGCTTAATGTCTTTGTTCTTCCAATTACCCAAAAAGGTCTTATTTCCTTAACAGAACAAATATAAAGGCAGTCCAGGCTACCCGACCTTAGACCTTCAGCTAGGAAAGGTGGTTCGCAAGATCTCGTACCCTTCGGACCCCTCCCTACACGTGGAGGTGTGCTGTGAGGACGGCTCAGTGTACAAGGCGAGGAATGTCATCCTCACTGTGTCTCTTGGAGTACTCAAGGAAAGGTATAGTATACTGTGCTGTGCCGTGCGTTTTTATGTGCATTATGTTGATATATTCAGGCTCTTCGGACGAGGAACGTCATAATCACTGTTGCTCTTGGAGTACTTAAGGGGAATTGAGACAATACAGTCCCTCGGAGAGCACGTTAAGCCGTTCGGTTCTGGGTGCCATACAGACATCTATGACAGTCGTTACGGGTATTTGGAACCCTAAAACAATATTCGACTGGTCTAACGACAGAACAGTCGCTTCACGGAAAATTACCACGAGCAGTTAGACTGGAAATCTGAACCCAACTGGATTGGGGAAGGTTCGATGGATGATGACTTAAAGGGAATGTCAACATTGAGGGTCCTAGGTTATAAACAGTATGCTTGTGTTAGAATTAGGTTCACGTCAGAAGTGTTCTGACCTGGATTCGAACTATTGAACTAGACAAAATTATAGAGTTCGATACGCCCAGGACTGTCTCTGCCATAGCGGCTAACACGGATTTTGTTGCCTTTCATCAACATTTCACCGCAAGGCAACGGGTTTTAAATTCATTCGGCCATTTTAGACATAACCTGAAAAGTGACGGCACTAGGCTTGGCCCCCCTATTACGTGGGACTAAAAATACTGGCAAATTGTGGGTGTGTAATGCACCTCTGCCTACCCCTTCGGAGATATAGGCGTGATATGTGTGTGTAAAATTATAGAGCGTTGCGTCATATGATGCTAAGGGACCATACCTATATATCTAGGAGTTATCCTCAGGTCGCGGTACACTTGCCGACTGCTGATTCTATTTAATGGTAGGTATGTAACAACTGTCCTGGCTGTTAGAATTTTGGTTTAAAGTAGTGGTTATGGATTTTCTATCATGTCAAATAATAGGCTTGCTTTAGCGATAATCCCTATTTGATTTGATTTGTAAAAAATTGTTTTTTTTTTTCAGATACCCGTCAATGTTTTTCCCTCCAATTCCGGATAAAAAAGCTAAAATCATAGACACAATATCGATAGGAGTCATGGATAAAATAATTTTACTTTTCCCTGAAGCATGGTGGCCACAGGACTACTCCTTTTATGGTTTTATGTGGAAAAATGATGATAGAGCCAAAATTCTGGATGAAGATTTTTGGGTGACTAAAATTTTTGGCGCTAGCAACCCCAAGGGATCTAAAAACGCTTTAACTTTGTGGACTAGCGGTCGTGTGGGTAAAGTTGTAAGTATTTATCGTCCATCGAAAAATTTTTGGGCTTTTGACACCCATCTCGCGCCAAATTAAAAAAAAAATGTACGGTCAGGGGATCCCCGTCAAGAACGAAGTTCTTTACGCAACTGCTACGCAAACCACCCTGGGTTAGTATTACTTTTCGTTTTACTAACGACGCGACGCCGACGCGAAATATAAAAAAATAAATAAGAACAAAGGACCATATTTTGGCTTCTGCGGACGCTACTGAAAGCTACTGCTTCCCGTGTGGTCCCATTTCAATTTTGGTCCCATTTCAATTTTGGTCCCATTTAAATTTTGGTCCTATTTCAATTTGGTCCCATTTCAATTTTGGTCCCATTTGAATTTGGTCCCATTCCGATAATTTGATGTCGGTTTATTTTTTGCTAAAATTATTATCTTCAATGTTTTCTAATGCAGGTAGAAAACTTACCAGAAGAGGTTGTGAAGAGGAAACTCATGGAGTTGTTGAAGAGGTTCTTGGGGAAAGGGAGGGATATACCGGAGCCTACTGATATGATCAGGTACGTAAACAGGGGGTAAGCAGACGAACCATGGTCTCTAGCGGGAGCCAGTGGAACGCGGCCGTTTCCTTCTGCGAGCAGGTTATGCTCGTGAAGGCCGGTAGGGTGAGGGAGCGGACCTTTCCCGCTGAGTTCCGAAGTGTAACGTGACTACGCGCAGGACCATCGACCTCCAAGATCGGGGTCTGATGACGATGTATTAGCAACCCACAGTCCTTACAGAAGCAGGCTAGGAGGGCTGCGTACTGTGGGGCTTCAACCCACGCACGCCTTCACTCACCGACGCGGGATAAAACCCGACGCCAAAGATGCGGGGTAGAAAAAACTCCACTAAAATCATGTTCAAACTGTGGCGACGAAAGCAAAATTGTCCTATCTCGAAGTTTAGACGCTTCCCTCGCTCGGTGAATAAATCACACTGATACTGAATTGTGCCGGAGGCTTCGCTGATATGTGTGACTCGACCTTAAATTGGCATTCCAATAGGGGTGACCCCCATTTTCGAGTTATAGCGAGACAAACGTACAACAATTCATTGACTGAGGGAGCGAAGCTCGCGAAGGCTCCGTTTCAACTTGCAGACTGGGGAGAATTTCTTTCGTCTGTACCTCTACATCTACGGGTTCTGTCAGAGCATGTTTGAGGCCGTATTTATCAACCGACTTGCATGAAACTTTACACACACACTCCTTGCTTACAATGAATAACAATTGAATTATATTTTTTGGATTGGATGACAAATGAAAGAGTAATAAAGAAAATTGAAGAATAAAAAGAATAAACAAAGCCGCTCCCGAAGTCTACGGTTCACAGAACCACTAGCTTTTATTTAGATTTCAGATATTCCTTCTAACGCTAACATTTTTTTAACAGATCAACCTGGGCATCATACCCGTATACCCTTGGCAGTTATACCTACGACAACCTAGATACACCATTCTATACAAATGCTAGAAGTATTCTAGCAGAACCCCTGACCGACCATTCTGGGGTCCCAAGGGTTCTTTTTGCTGGAGAAGCAACCCATGATAGACTTTTTTCAACTGTTCATGGCGCTATAGATTCTGGGAGGAGGGAAGCTATGAGATTGTTGGGAAATAGTAAATTGTAAATTACCGAAATGGGACCAAATAATGGTGCGAATGGGACCACATTAGAAGAAAGAGCTTTCAATTAAAATAATTTTAAAAACGTAAGAGCGCTTCTACTGTCTCGCCCGCAATGCGTGTCGATGTCAATGTCAAATTACATACAATAATGAAATGCGTTTCATGTCGCGCGGGCCGTCCGCACGCCGGTTGCTATGGTAACGAGGCTAGTCGCGAACTGATTTGACGTTGACATCGACTCGGTGGTGAAAAAACGCATGACAGGAAAAATGCCCTTCTAACAAACAAAAAAATTATCGAATTGAGAACCCTCCTTTTTTAAGTTGGCAAACATATAATCACGTATTTATGCACAAAGGTGTGGACAGAGACGATATTAGTACATTGTGTTAATACAGAAACACAATGTACCTACTTTTTTAATAGTTTTTAACCGCTTCAAAAAAGGATGAGTTTCTTAATTAGACAATTTTTTTACTTTTGCAAAAAAGATGGAGGTTCTTACCCCTTCTTGCCCCTTCTGACCCATGGTTACACTGATGTGACTACTGAGCACACTTATGATCAATAGTTACACTGATTTAACAACGGAGCATACTATGATCGATAGTTACACTGATGTAACAACGGAGCATACTATGATCGATAGTTACACTGATGTAACAACGGAGCATACTATGATCGATAGTTACACTGATGTAACAACGGAGCATACTATGATCGATAGTTACACTGATGTAACAACGGAGCATACTATGATCGATAGTTACACTGATGTAACAACGGAGCATACTATGATCGATAGTTACACTGATGTAACAACGGAGCATACTATGATCGATAGTTACACTGATGTAACAACGGAGCATACTATGATCGATAGTTACACTGATGTAACAACGGAGCATACTATGATCGATAGTTACACTGAGGTAACAACGGAGCATACTATGATCGATAGTTACACTGATGTAACAACGGAGCATACTATGATCGATAGTTACACTGATGTAACAACGGAGCATACTATGATCGATAGTTACACTGATGTAACAACGGAGCATACTATAATCGATAGTTACACTGATGTAACAACGGAGCATACTATGATCGATAGTTACACTGATGTAACAACGGAGCCTTTGTTGCCCGTGGTACTACTTTTAGTGGATCCCAGTAGTTCCATGAAGCCAGTTCCACTTGGCTTACAATATACGTTTTTTATCCCATTTGTTCCATGTAATTATAGAACTTTTACCGCTGACATTATTTAAATAAAAATATTTTCATTTTAAATTGTGTTATTTTTATGATCGCCTGGTACTTTTTTCAGAATAATGAGTTCAAACATTCAATCGGGTTTCACTAAATTTAAAATAAATTTAAAATCTTGAAGGATCTTATGTTGTTATGTATTCCTGGTACATTTGAGGTTTGTGTCTTTTATAATGGACAATCATTTTCATCTGTACTCGGTGCACCTGTTGACACATTTCTTTATTTTTCATCGGGACAAAAAGAATGTATCACGCGCTTAGTAGGGCAGTATGGATATATCTTACCAGAGCCGCTTGGGTCCCCTAACTCTCTATTATAAGATACACAAACAACAAAAGTACTAGGAGTACAGAACTACAAAAGAGCACTCGCCAACTCTTATCTCGCTGTTTGGTTTATTCAAAATGTGTTTGAAGAAGTTTTGTTCAGAAACCGTTCACCTATGATCGTGCTTAAAAAATATCATCTAGATTTTTCTGTCTTATGTTTTGATGAGGTAGACAGAGCTGTTTATTGTACCCATATTTCGTTAGTCACATTGATGGTGAGGCCATCTTTTATTAAAAACTAGCTGTTGCCCGCAGCTCCGCCTGCGTGTTACTTTAGATCTACATAACTTTTTTATTTATGAAGCGAATGAAAACCAAACCGCAAGTTCAAATCAAAAAATCAAATCATTTCTGAGATTAGCGTGTTCAAACATTCAGACAAACAGACAAAAGTTCTAAAAACCCTTAATAGTGAACTCCACTGCGGGTGACGTAACCTGTTCTGAAGAGCTCTTCAATCTGATCCCACCCTCTTCCTTCCGATCCCGAACAACCCGTGCCGGGCAGAGATGCCACTCCCACACAGTGGATAGCATGTTCGCGAGAACCGAGCGTTTTAAACGTTCGTTTTTCTGCCGAGCGATAGTGGCCTGGAACACCCTGCCTGTGCACGTGTTTCCTCCCACATATAATCCTGGGTTCTTTAAGCGGAGCGTGAAGAGGCACATCAGTAGGTCGTCAAGTTGAGGGCCACTCTCTATAGTATTGTGTGCTGTGAGAGTGGCCCACAATTGCTAGACGTCGTCACGACTTACCACCAGGCGGACGGCGTCAATTTGGCGAACCCAATAAATAAAAAAAACCTACGACAAACTTATTATTTGCGGTTGGTACAGTACTCTGGTCTAGGGATCGAACCGCAAAATTAAGTTTATTTTTTATTGTATATACTTTTCCGGGATAAAAAGTACCCAGTGTGGTGCCCAGGATATTAAAGAATAATTATACCAAATTTCATCGTAATCGAACCGGTAGTTTATGCGTGATGCCTGAACAGACAGACAGACAGACAGACAGACAAAAATTTTTTTAATCACATTTTTAGGTTCGGTGTCGGTCTAGTAACACCCCCTGCCATTTATTTTTTTGATATCTTCAATGTACAAAATTTTCACTTCTACAGATTTATTATAAGTATATAGATGACACAAACCTCGAATAAAATACTAGGACTACAGAACTACATAAGCACTCTCGAAATCTCATTCGAATCTCCATCCGTTTAGTTTATTTAAATGTGTCAACAGGTGCACCGAGTACAGATGAAAATGATTATCTATTATAAAAGAAACAAACCTCAAATGTACCAGGAATACATAACAACATAAGAGCCTTCAAGATTAGAGAGACTGACCATAATATAAAGTCATAAAATAATATGTAATATTTTAAACCAAAACATTGAAGTAGTACCAGAATTTTTTTCTTCCCATAGTACTACTTGACTGCTTGGTAGTACTATGGGAAGAAAAAATTTCCCGTGGTACTACTGGTAGTACCACGGGCAACAAAGCTCCGTTGTTACATCAGTGTAACTATTGATCATAAGTGTGCTCAGTAGTCACATCAGTGTAACCATGGGTCAGAAGGGCTTAATTCGACTGTTTTTTTTTTTGTTCCCATCCCGACAATTATTTGGCCCCATATCGGTAATTTGAAGTCGGTTGTTGTATAATTTTTGACATGTATTTTGAGGATTCTTTTTTTATTTAAAGCTGGTGCTTACTATGTGGTCTTATTACAATTTGGTCCCACCCCAGCTATTTAAAGTTGGGTATTTTGCTAAAATTGTAAGATATGAAAATAATGTTTTGTAAAATAAATTATCACTTATTTATTATCAACTAGCTGACCCCGCGAACTTCGTACCGCCTAACAGTCAATGAATGTCGTGTTACTTTTTAGCTGAACTAATTTAGGCTTTGATGAACGTAAAAAATGATACAAAATAATATATTTATATAGATAGAAACAAAAAAGTATTTTATTATGATGAATGATGATGAAAACAACATACAGAATGAGAATAAAAATAAAAAAAATAAATAATTAAGTACTTCAAAATCATGTCAGAAAAAAATGATTGAAAACTATGTTGTGCAGATTGGAAAAAAAAATAAAACTCGGATTAATTCATTAATAGGATTTTCATTCAAGCACTTTGTGGTAAACGACATTCTTTGTTTTTTGGTCAGGCGCAAGAACAAATAAAGCGGATGGTTTGCCGACACGTGAGCATGCCACGTACAATTGACCATGAGAAAAACATGCATTTTCTATATTGAGGCCACAAATAGTCAAGGATTGGCCGTGTGATTTGTTGATCGTCATGGCGAAGGCAAGACGAATCGGGAATTGAATTCGTTTAAACTCAAAGGGCATATCCGTTGGGATCATCGGAATCCTTGGAATAAGAACTTCCTCATCTTTAAATTTTCCTTTAAGTATCGACGCGTGAATCACATTGCTCATCAGTTTTCTTATCACCAAACGCGTTCCATTACACAGTTTTGGTTTGTTTAAATTTCTAAGCATGATGACTACCGAGCCAACTTTAAGTTTTAAATTGTGCGGTGGTAAACCAGGCACATCCAAGGAGTTTAAAAATTCAGTTGGATAATTAGTGGCTTCTTCTTCGTTTGTTACACAGTCGATAGATTTGAATGAATACAGAGTACCTACGATTTGATTTTGAATTATAAAATTGAGGTCATCTACATCTTTATTTTTAGCGGCCTAAATTGCTCGCTCTCGTATTTTTGTGGTTAGCAATGATATCCGGGAATACTTTGTTGATAAGCTCGTCTTTTGATGATACGAAATTGCAAAAATTTGTAGGAAATGAAATCAAACCGCTCGATTTGTCAACAGGAACACGACCATTACCGATAGTCAGCAATTGCTTCGAGAAATCATCAGCAGATAGATCGTTCAACAATGCAACTCTCATATTTACAGACAGTTGAAGTTTCTTTACATATCGCCACAGATTTGATGCTTTGAGGCAAGCGTTTATTTCGTCGGCAGCAGTAGATCTTGGAATGACTGGTAGTGTTTGTCGGAAATCGCCAGATAATAAAATCATTGCACCACCAAAACATCTCGAGTCATTGCGCAGATCTTTTAATGTTCGGTCTAGTGCTTCCAATGCGCGTTTGTGCGCCATTGTGCATTCGTCCCATATGATGATTTTTGATGCTACTAAAACTTTGGCCATTGCGGAGTGTTTCGAAATGTTACATGTCGGTTGTTCAGTAGTTTGAAGGTTTAATGGCAATTTTAACGCTGAGTGAGCCGTACGGCATCCGTCTAACAATGTGGCCGCTATTCCAGAAGAAGCAATTGCTACCGCAATTTCGGATCTTGCACGTACAGTGGCCAAAATCAATGATATGAGGAATGTCTTCCCAGTTCCACCGGGGGCATCCAAAAAAAATAAGCCGCCATTTCCATCATCAATTGCATTAATCAGTGTATCATAGACTTCCCTCTGCTTAGGATTCAACAGAGGTACATTCGTTTGAACAGATTGGATTAGTTCATGTGGATCATATTCACGTTCACGTTCCAATTCTCTATTAAATGCGTCATTCATTCCGCGATCTGGCGCTGGCATTCCTAACCTAACTAACAAAGGCCGCACATGAGGTAACACATATCTTCGATCAAGAGCAAAGTCTGGTTATGGATCTCCTCATTCACCTCAAGATCGGAATTTCTTGAGCTGACGCGAATTCGATGTAAAATATCTTCTGACATGTTATCTTTGTATTTGTTCCACAGGTCACGTGGGTTCGATGGGAAGCATGTTGAAATGATGATAGCAAATAATGTGCGTATCTGAATTGGAGATGCAGAAATAATTGCTTCAGCGATTGTCGTGTCCCAATGAGTATCGTTTTCAAGCAAATTTAGCTCTTGACATGCTGCACGAAATGTGTGGCACACGATACCATTAACAGTTCGTAGTGATTCAAATGATGTTGGCCCTCGAACATGTACTACTCGTATTTTAAAAAAGCCACAGCAATTTTAAGAAATGTAACTCTATTATTTTATTATTATTTTATGACTTTATATTATGGTCAGTCTCTCTAATCTTGAAGGATCTTATGTTGTTATGTATTCCTGGTACATTTGAGGTTTGTGTCTTTTATAATGGACAATCATTTTCATCTTTACTCGGTGCAGATGTTGACACATTTCTTTATTTTTCATCGGGACAATGCGTTTATTAGGGCAGTATGGATATCTCACCAGAGCCGCTTGGGTCCCTTAACTCTCTATTATAAGATACACAAACAACAAAAGTACTAGGAGTACAGAACTACAAAAGAGCATTCGCCAACTCTTATTTCACTCAGTTTGGTTCATTCAAAATGTGTTCGAAGAAGTTTTGGTCAGAAACTGTTCACCTTTGATCGTGCTTAAAAAATTTCATAGAGATTTTTCTGTTTTGTACTTAGATTAGGTATACAGAGCTGTTTATTGTACCCATATTTCGTTAGTCACATTGATGGTGAGGCCATCTTTTATTATAAAAGACACGAACCTCGAATAAAATACTAGGACTACAGAACTACATAAGCACTCTTGAAATCTCATTCGAATCTCGATCCGTTTATTTAAATGTGTCAATAGGTGCACCGAGTAAAAATGAAAATGATTGTCCATTATAAAAGACACAAACCTCAAATGTACCAGGAATACATAACAACATAAGAGCCTTCAAGATTAGAGAGACTGACCATAATATAAAGTCATAATATAATATACTAGGTCGCCACCCTGCTTCGCGGCAGCATATTAGAGCGCAGCAAGCATCACGTATCTTTATTAAAAAAATTTTTTTTTTTAATTTTTGCGAGCCAAAATTGAAAATTTGGCCTCTGTTAGAATGATGTCAGTTAAATCTAGTTTAATTTGATATATAAATTGTTGAAATTGGTAAAGTATTGACAGAGATCTCGCATAAGAAAGGATTGAACTTTCTTGCACCATAAGAGCTTCGCTGGCTACGCTCTAACCATGAGAGCTTCGCTCGTTACGCTCCTATAAAATAATAGAGTTACATTTCTTAAGATTGCTGTTACTTTTTTAAAATATATATAAATAAAGAATTAAATTTCTGAACTTCGTAGTTGTTGGCTGTAACTATTCACGAAGCAGTGTTACTAGATGAGAATAAAAAATCGCATCGAGTCACATTGTTGCTCGATGAGAATATTTTTCTCAACCAGTCACAGTGTGACTCGTTGCGAATAAAGGCCACCACGCAGCTACCACACGTGTGGCCAAGGTCCGCCTGGCGCCACTGGGTATTCTTCCAGTTCTAACCGGAGGCGCTCAGCAATGGACGTAGGTTCGGCCGCGGCCTAAAGACGATTTAAAAAAAAAAAGTGTCCGAGCGCTCGCCGCCTTTATAGAGACATTGCTAATCGGTTAATCGATGCTTCTCAGGACCAGAAGGCTGGCTATTTTCTGGCCCAAAGAATAAGTATCGCCACCCAACGTGGCAACACAGCCAGCATTCTGGGAACCTTCCCAGTCGGCAATGACGCGAAGGATTTTTTAAACGATATTTTGTAATGTAAATATTTTTAGTCTATAATTATGTATATTGTAATTTTTAAGACTGATTGACTTTCAAAAGTGTTACCTTGTAAACTAATTGAATACACATGTTTTTGATTTTTCACTGATTTTTTTAATGACACTTGAGGAACAATTTAACAACAATGTATACAACAAACTATAGATTCAACATTATTGTGTTTAGGATTCCGTACCAAAAGGGTAAAACGGGAACCCTATGCTGTCCGTCCGTCTGTTTTAAGCTGTATCTCATAAACCGTGATAGTTAGAAAGTTGAATTTTTCACAGATGATGTATTTCTGTGACCTCTATAACAACAAATACTAAAAAACAGAATATAATAAATATTTAAGGGGCTCCCATACAACAGACGTGATGTTTTTGCCGTTTTGGTACGAAAACCTTTGAGTTCGAGTCAGCCTCGCACTTAGACGGTCTTTTATCTAGTGTTTCGACCCGAATTCGTACGAGTGTTAATTTTATTGTGTAATATGTGTAAATGTGTCAATTATTTAAAAAGAGTGACCGGAGAGTTTTATTGCCAGGTTCTTTCTCTCGGTTCTACTTATTGCTTTGCGAATCTGGCAGTACATGTCAATATAGAAGCAATAATATTTTTTATTTTAAGTACTTACTGACGTTTGTAAGAACCATTTAGAGACCTATACAAATAAATAAATAATTTCATTTCATTTCATTGTATTTATAAACTAACAAATACTAAAAACAGAATAAAACAAACATTTAAAAGCTGCTCTCATACAAAAAGGAACTTTATTACAATTTTTGCTTGATATAAAAAAAAATACGCGACTTCCATACAAAAAATGTAATTTAAAACTTAACTTTACTTACTAGGTGATTTGCATAAATAATAGTACGGAAGTCCCGACTCACACTTGACCGTTTTTTTTTTTAATTCAGTCTTGACTAGCCAACGCGGCGAACTTATTCGCTACCGTAGTGTGATCATCACTGCTATCACCGCTATCACCATCACCGCTGTCATCACCAGAGTGGTGTTCGTCTGATGACGTCTCATCACCAACATCACCAACATTTGTAATCGCTTGCACCCATTTTACATATTTTATTTCTTGAGAAGATTCGTAGATGTCTGAAAAAACAAAAAATATCTACTCATGTCCAAAATTTCAAATTATGATTTCATAAAATACACACATACATATCACGCCTATATCCCGAAGGGGTAGGCAGAGGTGCATTACACACCCACAATTTGCCAGTATTTTAAGTCCCACGTAATAGGGGGCAAGCCTATTGCCGTCACCGGGCACATTTATAATGGGTTATGTCCAAAATGGCCGAATTAATTAAATAAAAATTAGCAGCTATATTGTAATTTTGAAAAAAAAATTAAACCCATTGCGATGAAATGTTGATGAAAGGCAACAAAATCTTACGTGCAGCCGCTGTGGCATAGACAATTAAAGTTCTGGGCGCCTCGGACTATTTCATGAAATAACGAAATCAATAAATTCATGTAAATTATAAATTCAATACTTTTAACGAATTAAACAATTTTAAACAACAATCTTCTATAGATTAAATTCATCAGTAAATTAATAATTAATACATAAACTTCATATCACATAAAGTCAATGTCAAACATAAAACCTACTAAATAATTACAACATGTCACAATTAAAAAATAAAACCTGTGGCGTGTAGGCAAACAACGAAACAACTCTGACGTCATATATACGAGACGTCTCGAGAAGGCGGTTCTAGTCCCTTCTACAAGCTTCTACCAGTTTCCAACTGCGCATACGCCATAAACCGCACCTCCTTATAATTGAACTAGCCAATTAGGTATAAGCGATAAATTATAAGTACAACAAACATATAGGTAATATACTCGTTCTATTGTTTAGATCCACGTCCATTTAAACCTGTTTGTGTGAAACCGGGGATACTTGTATGAAACTAGGGCGGTTCGCTGGAACGCGGGCGGTTACATAGAAATAATAAAGACGGAGCTGGCGGAATCTTAACCTAACCCTACCTAACCTAAAAAAAAACCTTGTAAAGCTTGTTGGCGCGAGCCAACAATTAACTTTCAAATGCTGCATTTAAAAATCTAAATTTAGCACTGTGAAAGGCATATTTCTTTAATGCTTAATAACTCAAAATCTATAAGAGCTACATACACTAAAAACTATAGAGCAAACCACAGGCTTATGTTATATCTTTATGTCAAATGTCAAGTTGATAGGTTAAGGGACGCGCCCGCTATCGTGTCACATACATTCTTGATTGAGTCCGTCGTTGAGAAGATGAAGCAAGCGAGCGTCTTAATCAATACGAATACATTTCGATAATAAAATAATTCAGTCACATATGTACTGTTACTCGTTTCAATACACTTCCAACAACCACTTCAAACCAATATCAAAGTCAACAACAACTTCAAACCAATGTCAAAGTCAACAACCACTTTAAACCAATATCAAAGTCAACAACCACTTCAAACCAATGTCAAAGTCAACAACAACTTCAAAATAATGTCAAAGTAAATGTCAAATAATGCACTACCGACCACGCCACTGAAGCAGTAAACACTAGAACTAACCTTTATTCAAAGTATATCCGGGGGGACGCAGCCACAGACATATTTTTCCGTCTAAAGTCATCCGCAGTAAACTGTTCGCTGCTCTGTACGTGTCTAACCTGCAAAACAATATTATATATAAACACAACTATTTAAAAAAATACAAGTCAGACATAAAAATTAGGTCTTTATCCCTATAGGGGCCAGACGGAGGCGTTGAATAGTAATTTTTTCGACAGCAATTTTGATAGTCCAACGTAAAAAATGATTTATTGGTCCCAAATAAAAAAAAATCACTTTGTTGGACCCACCAAAAGGTTAGTCACATTATTAGTCTCGCGTAAATGGTTAAAAAAATCAAAATCGTCATAATAGATCTAAAATGGTAAATAAAATAGTAACCTGGCGGCCTTAGCGGTAATGTAAGACCGTTTCTTGGCCCAGCCGTCGCATATGTCCCGCGCGGACCAACTGCTGTCGCCCTCGGGATGTTGCAGGCGAAGCAGGAGGGGCAGCTCTAGTCTTTCTGCTATGTATCTGAGAATGGGCATTTTCACATTGCACGATATCGTCTGGCGATATCTTTAAATATTGCACATCGACCTTTGGAAAGAGACAATCGGCTAATTTCGGCTTCGTAGAGCGCTATCTCTGTCGCACACTACCTATGTGACGTTTTGTCAGTCATAATGTGAACATGTTTATTTATTTTATTCGAACCTAAAGCCAACACTTATAGAAAATTTGGTGTATTTTATACAAAGAATAAAAAGAATTATTAAAAGAAGCTAATCATAATTGTTTTAACAGCTCCTAATAGTTACCGGACTGTTTGTATTTCGTGCGACAGAGATAACGCTCTACGAAGCCGAAATTAGCCGATTGTCTCTTTCCAAAGGTCGATGTGCAATATTTATCGCCGGGTAATGTACCTTAACGATACTATATATAGTAATACTAATATTCGCTTAATCTACACTACTATTATAAAGAGGAAAGAGTTATATTTTTGTGTGTATGTTTCTAATGAATAAACTCAAAAACTACTGTGCCGATTTCAAAAATTCTTTCACCATTGGAAACCTACATTCACCCTGAGTAACATAGGCTACTTTTTATCCCGGTAATGTGTTCCCACGGGAACCGGGAACGAGTAAACTAAATCACGCGGGCGGAGCTGCGGCGATCAGCTAGTAATCAAATAAAAGAACCTCGCGAACATTAAAAACATTATTTGGGGATTTTTTGACCAACTTCAAAAATGAAGGTTCTCAATTCGACTACATTTTGAGACTTTTTTAACGGACTTTAAAAAAAAAGATCTCAATTCGAATGTTTTTGTAAAACTGAAACCCTATTACCGAGACTTCGCTGTCCGTCCGTCTGTCATAGGTTGTATCTCATGAACCGTGATAGTTAGAAAGTTGAAATTTTCACAGATGATGTATTTCTCTTGCCTCTATAACAATAAATACTAAAAAACAACTACACTTTTTCTTTTTGGTACGGAACCCGTTATGCTAGAGTCCGACTCGCACTTGGTCGGCTTTTTGTATGTTCGTTCCCTCATATATCTCGAATGGGTGAACAGATTTTGAAATATTCCGACAGCTATTTGGTTTCATTTCGGTAATTCGGTCGCTGTGTCCATTTTTGACATGTATTTTATTGAGCAAAACTCAATCTTAGGCGACTCATGTATTTCGTTTGTCCGCATACTCCTCCTAAACGCCTGAACCGATCTCCTTCAAACTTACCACAGTGATAACGTGTGGCGTGAGGGTGGTTTAGAACAAAAAAAAATGAAAATCGGACATAAAATCGAGGAATAATCACCGAAAAAAAAAATGTTCCCATTGAAGACAATGTAAATTTTTTTAACACTTAATTCACTTTTTTGCAACAGCAGCATGCACTGCATACCTAGAACTTTTTTGTTGAGATAAGTTCGACAATACCTTATAGCCGTATAAGGTTCCCGAAGTTGCGCTATAGGATACGAGCCCATAAGTATTTGTATCGGCCGGGGAACTGTCGACGGGAACACCAGACCCGGACAGTCGCACAGCCTCACCTGGCAACACGAGACCATACCGTCAACAACTTGATGAATATCATTCAATTCATTCGTTTCGTTCGTTCCAATCTTTTAAATAGTGTCATTCACTTTCACAAGTATTTCGTTCGTCCTAATCTTTTCGTGCGTTTCATTCAATTCATTCATATTGTTCAGTGCATTCGACTCGTTCATTACCAGCAGTTCCTTGGTAATGAACATGGTAATTTCGTTCATGTCATTCATTTCGTTCATTTCATTCATTTCGTCCATTTCATTCACTATCTAATTCAATTGTTTTAAGAGTATAAACATACCTGAGGAGTCAAGAAGATAGTTTGAAAGTGTTTAGTGTGTCCGGGAGTCTTGGATACTGAGACCACGGAGCGTCCCATGAGAGCGTTCAGTAGAGAGGACTTGCCCACGTTGGGCTGTCCCACGCATCCCACGGTAAGGACACCCGACTTGTAGCGAACGTGGGCGTAGTACGATGTGTCGGGCTTCTCTAATATTGTTTGGCCTGATAAAAACATATCGGCTTTATTTAACAAGCCACAAAGGAACCGATCACCATAGTTTCTGCTCGAATTTAATTTTACCGAAAAATATTGACAACGTATTATATGCAATATTTCACATATTTTTAGATCATCGAACTATCAAATGCCATAGCACATGGCACTTGATGCATCGATATTTTTTTGTTAAAATAATTCAATTAAAAATAGTCATAAACACTTGTCAATAATTTTAACACGCGTGTTGAATAATACTTTGAAAAAATATGATTAATCTGATAATCAGATGGGTGAAGGCCGATGTTCTAGGGCTCCTAACCTAATATAGAAAATAAATATTATAGAATCAGTTTCGATAACGGAACCGACTGGAAGATTATTTTGAAAAAAAAAAAAAAAACACTTTTTTTTAAATATAATAAGTGTAGACATGTGGCGCCATCTAGTGAAAACTCACAGTAATTTAATTCAAACTCACCGACTTGAGCACTTTCATCATCATCGAACTCCACCTCCGACTCCTCCCTGATCTTCTTCTCCCACGAGGAGAGATCTACCTCCCTGTCGACGATCTCCTTGCACGCCTCCAGGATCTTAGTGGCGCCCTCTACACACATGCGTTGTCTACCTTTGCGACGTCGCACTTGGAGACCTGCGAAGACAGTTTATAAGAAAGAAAGAAAGAAAGGAAAGCCTAATCTAAATACATAATCTATCTTTATATATATAATTCTATTGTACGTGTGTATGTCACTGAACTCCTCCTAAACGGCTGGACCGATGTTGATGAAATTTTTTGTGTTCAAGGGGATTCGAGAATGGTTTAGATTCACAATTTGGTTTTTTTTTTTGTTTTGCAGGACAACGTCTGGCGGGTTAGCTAATGTATTATATAAAACAAATTCGTGTTGGTTAAGAGATTAATGGCTCTAGAATGTAAATAAATAAATATGTTAGGACAATTCACACAACGCCATCTAGTCTCAAACTAAGCAGAGCTTGTGATATGAGTACTAGATAAACTGATATAAATACTTATATACATTTTTTTTTGTAAATACACACACACATACATATCACGCCTATATCCCCGAAGGGGTAGGCAGAGGTGTATTACACACCCACAATTTGCCATGATCTTTAGTCCCACGTAATAGGAGGCAAGTCTATTGCCGTCACCGGGCACATTTACAATAGGTTATGTCCAAAATGGTCGAATGAATTTAATAAAAAAAGTAGCAGTTATATTATATTGTAATTTTGAAATAATTTAAAATTTGAAGCCTTGAACACAAATGTTACGAGGCAGTCGCTGTGGCCCCTATTTCTAAATACATCTATATTACAACTAGCGGATTCGACAGACGTTGTCCTGCAAAAAAAAAAAAAACCGAATTTTGAATCTAAACCATCTCGAATCCCCTTGAACACACACATAAAAATTCATCAACATCGGTACAGCCGTTTAGGAGGAGTTCAGTGACATACACACGTACAGTAGATAGATATAAAGATATAAAAATAGACAGAAAGATTATAAAGAGCAAAGATTTGTACGTTTGTAATGAATAAACTCAAAAACTACTGTGCTGATTTCAAAAATCCTTTCACCATTGGAAAGCTACATTCACCCTGAGTAACATAGGCTACTTTTTATCCCGGCGATGTGTTCCCACGGGAACCGGGAACGAGTAAACTAAATCACGCGGCTGTAGAAAACACAAATATTTGATTCGACTAGGAATCGAACCTGAGACCTCAGGGACGGCAGTATACATACCACTGCGCCACCGTAGCAGTCTGCGCCACAGACATTGACAATAAAAATAAATCTTAAAGGAAACTCACCGGCCTTATCGCTAACAGCACCACGTAAGTTATACCCAGGACAGGATGTGAAGTATACAACCTTCAGCCCGGGGTATGCTTTAGTTAAATATTCCTTCCAAGCGCACACAACGGCCGCTGGGACCAGATCTATCTTGTTTAGTACCAGGATCATGTGTTTGTTTTGGTCCCTTATGTAATTGTATAGAGATAGCGGGAACATCATACCCTAAAAAAATAAATATTATGAAAAGAAACATAAACACAAAAATCGACTTCTGATTACCGGAACGGCACCAAATAGTTGTCGGAATGGGACCAAATAGTTGTCGGCTTGGGATCAAATAGTTGTCGTACTGGGATCAAATAGTTGTCGTACTGGGATCAAATAGTTGTCGGAATGGGACCAAATAGTTGTCGGCTTGGGATCAAATAGTTGTCGGCTTGGGATCAAATAGTTGTCGTACTGGGATCAAATAGTTGTCGTACTGGGATCAAATAGTTGTCGGAATGGGACCAAATAGTTGTCGGCTTGGGACCAAATAGTTGTCGGCTTGGGATCAAATAGTTGTCGTACTGGGATCAAATAGTTGTCGGAATGGGACCAAATAGTTGTCGGAATGGGACCAAATAGTTGTCGGCTTGGGACCAAATTTAAATGGTAACATCAACACTAAGGGTTCCGTACCAAAACGGCAAAAAACCAAGTTTGTTGTATGAGAGCCCTCTTAGATATTTATTATATTCTGTTTTTTACTATTTGTTGTTATAGAGGCAACAGAAATACATCATCTGTGAAAAATTCAACTTTCAAACTATCACGGTTTATGAGATACAGGTCAAAACAGACGGACGGACGGACAGCGAAGTCTCAATAATAGGGTTCCCGTTTACCCTTTGGGTGCGGAACCTGCACCGCCGGAACCAAGCCAGAATAAAAAATAATAATTAAAAAAAACACTTGAATTAAGAACCTCTTCCTGTTATTTAAGTCGGTTAAAAAGTGATCGAACTATAATTTAAGATGCACATCTCAAATCTATATTATATAGAAATGGTGAATATAATTTTTGTCCTCCCTTAGCTCTCGAGAACTGCTTATGCTCCAATGATGGTTGACCCCTCTATGGATAGCCCTCGATCTGGAGGCAAGCCAATAAATCGTAAATTTGACCTAGCCCTAAGGGGTCAAAAGTTATAGGCCAAAACCTATGGCGTGGTGCGGCGCGAAGCACAAGCCAGACACCGTACTAGTAATTATCCTACTAATATTATAAACGCGAAAGTTTGTGAGTATGTATGGATGGATGGATGGATGTTTGTTACTCTTTCACGTAAAAACTACTGAATGGATTTTAATGAAACTTTACAATAATATAACTTATACATCAGAATAACACATAGGCTACAATTTATAAAGATATTGTGTGATTTGTTCAAAATATGACGATAAGTGTCAAGTAAGTAGTTAAGTAAGCGACTGGAACGGGAAAAATCCAAATCACCACGCGGACGAAGTCGCGGGCGACCACTAGTACAAAATAAATCAAAGGAACTATAGTCTCGGGCTGGAATCGAACCTGCGACTGATCCCTTTCCAGAAGGAACGTTCTACCAACTGACCAAGACACCATTAGCACAAGACAATATCTAATATTGCGATCATTATTGTATCAGTGTGCGACTTAACGTGTCATTTTAGAGCGCCATCTAACGGCAGTTAAGGAACTATACACTATGAGACGTTGTGTGTAATACGCCACTACACCACTAGATGGCTCTGTTACTAACTTTTATTATGCGTGTAATGATTTGATTAATTCTTCACAACAAATTAGACGGGTCTGCTGTCAATTTTACACTATGAATCTATACTTACAGCACACCCAAAGTCCACAATAAACAGCAACACGTCACACATTTCCAGAAGCCTCCACAACTGTCTCTTAGTTTATTACAGAGCCATCCACCGGCCGCAAAGGAACTAATCACTATGATACGTTAAGCGTAATACACCACTAGATGGCTCTGTCACTAACTTTTGTCTCAATTAGTTCACACGCAACTTACTAGATGGCACTGTTATAATTTTTTACAATTTTTTTAGGGGCCTCGTGGTCTATTGGTAACCGACAATGTCAACACATTGTCAAGATTAAGCAACATCGAGTCAGGCCGGTCTTAGGATGGGTGACCATTTCTTAAGACACTGAGATCCCTCCGTGCCTCGGAGAGCACGTCGGTCCCGGTTGTCATACGAACATCTATGGCAGTCGTTAGGGGTAGTTGGAGCCCTAAATCAAAAATCCTCGTGGTCTAACTACAGAACTTCGATATCGCCCATGGGTTGTGGAGGTCAGATGGCAGTCGCTTCACGGAAAATATCGAAGTTCAGCCGCGAACAGTTAGACTGGAAAGCCGACTCCAACTGAGTTGGGAAAAGGCTCGGTGAATGATGACTGTTATAAATTTTCCAATATGAAGGTTAACTTACAGCATATCTGACGTCCACAATAAGCAGTAGTAAATCACACATTTCCAGGACCCTCCATAACTGTCTCTAAGTTTATTACAGAGCCATCCACCGGCCGCAAAGGAACTAATCACTATGATACGTTAAGCGTAATACACCACTAGATGGCTCTGTCACTAACTTTTGTCTCAATTAGTTCACACGCAACTTCCTAGATGGCGCTGTTGTAAATTTTCCAATATGAAGGTTAACTTACAGCATATCTGACGTCCACAATAAGCAGTAATACATCACACATTTCCAGGACCCTCCATAACTGTCTCCAGGTTTCCAAGTTCAATTCAAAGTATGACATATCCTTCCAATGTTCGCTGGCTTGTAGTTGGTCTATGTATGTCTGTTTGGGACAAAAAAGTAAATAATAATTGAGCGGAGTTTACGAAGCTCTTTCTTAGACGACTCGTGTATTTCGTACGTTATCGAACTTCTCCTAAAAGACTGGACCGATCTTTATGAAATTTGGCACGCTCATAGTGACCATCACCGTGAGTGCATATATCTGAATTCATAAGGATCGTTAAAGGACAGACATACATACATCACGCCTATATCCCTAAAGAGGAAGGCAGAGGTGACACACTTACATTTTGTCAGTTGTGTTGGTCCCACGTAATGGGGGCAAACCTATTGCTGCTACCGAGCACTACAAACGGAAATTCTACCAATACGGCGATAAATATTGCACATCGACCTTTGTAAAGAGCCAATCGGTTAACTTCGGCTTCGTAGAGCGTTATCTCTGTCGCACACTACCCATGTGACGTTTTGTCAGTCAACACCAACACTTATAGAAAAACTATTTATTGAAAAATTGGTGTATTTTAAACAAAGAATTAAAAGAAAGCAAATCATAATTGTTTTAACAGCTCCTAATAGATACCGGACTGTTTGTATTTCTCCCAAAAGCATTTTGAAAACGAGCGGCACAGTGTTGCGGAGAGAGAGAACTTTTAAAATCATAAAAAATCATCGCTCTAAAATTTTTTCGACTTAATTCCATTTTCGTTGTATACGTAGAAGTTTGATGTGAAAAAACAATTGACAAATGATTTCCCGCCAATTGTGTTTTTTTATTACTAAGAAGGTTGCAACGTTTAAAAAAATATAACATTCGAAATTCAAATAGTTCCGATTAGCTAGAAGTGCAAAACTTTTAGTGTTCCCCATGTATTATTAATATGGAATTTTGCTTAAGTAACTGGCATTAATATTGTGGTAGATATTTTAATTTGAATTAGATAGTGCCATTAAGTACGATAATTTAGTGTCTAGGTAATTCTATGTATGTATCTAATCTAATCTGCAATTGTAATCTGCATGCCTGTATAGGTTGAACATCGTTCGAGCTTGTATATCCTATGACATCTTGGAGATAATATATTATGTATGGTCTAAACATTAAATAGATATGAATATATTCAACGGAACCCTTGGATCACATTCTTGTCTGTATATCAACCCTTTTTCTCAGGAACGTGTATCAAGCTGAAATTCCTATCAAATACTCAAGTCTACGGTCCGTTGGAGCTGTGATAAAAATTCTAAGACAACACAATCTTAAGATACAGCCGTTTATGCTGCAAATTTTTCACACTCACAAGGGCATCAATACCTACAGGGAACTTCCCGTCGGAATTTATTATAGGCGAGGGGTAGACAGAGGTGCATTACACACTTACAGTTTGCCATTATTTTTAATCCCACGTAATAGGGGCAAGGCTATTGCCGTCACCCGGCCACATTTATTATGGGTTATGTCCAAAATGTCCGAATGAATTTAATAAAAAAGTTTTTTAAACCCGTTGCCTTGCGATGAAATGTTGATGGAAGGCATCAAAATCTTACGTGCCAGCCGTTATGGCACAGCCAATCAAGGTCCTGGGCGTGAGGACTACTGTATGCATTCAATACATTATCTGCTTGTATATTTAATACGACAATTTGTCTGACCGTCCGTCGCGTTTTTTCAATTATAATTAATAATACATACATTTGCATGAAATATTAAAATATTATTTATATTTTTTTTTTATATTTGAGGCGATACAAAGTTCGCCGTGATAACTAGTTTACCTTAAAATATCTCTGTTCTTGTGCATCAAGTTGTGCGTGAGTCATATTAAAGTCCCACGGAGGTCTCTTTGGGAATGACATGTCGTTAGGGAAGCAGTCCGATGGGTCCACCTCTAGTGATGCCTCAGGGACCGGGGTTAGTTCTTGTCTGCGAATAACCGAAACCAAAAATAAATAATAAATAAACCAAAAAAAATTATATCAGAGCTTAATGACTCGGAAACACCGAAAGATACAGGCAGAATTAGCAGGAACAACACATAGAGTAGTGGCAAAAAGAGGCTTCCCCCAAGGGGGATGCCTATCCCCACTACTGTGGTGCCTGCTAATAGATGAACTAATAAAGAAAATTAACGGGATGCACATATATATGCAAGTCTACTCTGATGACGGCGTGCTCCTGATTACAGGAAAAGTCCTCATGTGTGAAATCATGAACAGAGGGCTAAAAGAAGCGTTAGTATGGTGCAGGAGTAAAGGTCTCGACCTGAACCCCGACAAAACTAAACTAGTTTTGTTCACCAACAAGAGAAAAATAGAAGGTGCTATACCAGTGAGACTGGATAATCACGACCTAGAAAAAGTTAGGGAGGTGAAATATCTAGGCGTAACTCTGGACAGCAAGCTAACTTTCAAGACTCATATCAGTAACACATGCACAAAGGCTAAAATGGCAATGATGCAGTGTAAAAGGACAATAGGAAGAACCTGGGGAATAAAACCAGCGGTAGTGTTATGGATATACAAGGCTATAATTTTGCCAAGAATCCTACATGGAGCCCTGGTATGGTGGCACAAGGCTGCCACAGGAGGAAATAAAAAAAGCGAGAACTAGATAAAGTCCAAAGGTTAGCAGCCCTCATGACCACGGGCGCGATGAGGTCCACACCAACAGCCGCGCTAGAGATATATATATATAGAGATAGAAGTAAAAAGAAAAGCGACCGAACAATGGTTCAAACTCAGAAGCATTGGCCTATGGACCGGAAACTTCATGGACAAAGGTCATGCAAGCATAAGCAAAAACTACGAAGAAAAATTGTCAATGATCCTTTCCAATAATGACCTTATCAGGAAGGAGAGAACCTTTGACAAGAAATACAGAATACACATTGGGACACGAGATGAATGGCAGATAGATCCCAGTGATACCATCTGCTATACAGACGGTTCAAGAAAGGAATTGACTAAGCTATCTGGATCGGGAGTGCATATAAAATGCGATGACGGGACAGAAATAGACAAGTCAATATCCCTAGGAAGATTTGCAAGCGTCTTTCAGGCCGAGATATATGCCATAAAGGAATGCATGGAAATAGTGGAACACCTAACCACACCGGGTAAGGTGACCATTTACAGCGATAGCCAGGCTGCACTGAAAGCACTTGACAAAGTGGAGACAACATCAGCAATAGTCAAGGAATGTAAGAAATCATTGGATAGGCTGGCCAAGAACATCGACCTAACGATTGCCTGGGTCCCCGGACACGAGGGTAACACGGGCAATGAGCGGGCCGACGAACTAGCCAGAGAAGGTGCTGACGAAAACTTGGTGGGACCGGAGCCCCGGCTGCCCATAGCGCACAAAATCACCAAAGGAGTAATCAGCCACAGAATTAAAGTAGAAACCAATCTACGATGGAGAACCTCGACTGGAATAAGACAGTCGAAGATCTTCATCAAGGTATTGGACAAGAAAAGAAAGAGTCACTTCATGAAACTCCCAAGAGGAAACATGAGGCTCGCCATAGAAGTGATAACAGGACACTGTCGACTGAACAGACATCTGACAGTGATAGGAGCAAGAAGCGACCCCAAATGCCCAGAGTGCATGGACAGCGAAGAAACAAGCTTCCACCTGCTGGCTGTATGCCCCATGTACTCACTGATCAGATGGGAAATCCTGGGGTCGGATAGACTGAACGAAGAAGATATAAGTAATCTGAAGGTGGAAGAGATGATAAGATTCATAAAGGGCACAGGAAGGTTCGACGGGGTGCCGTAAGCTGGATCAACCATACTCTCCCCAAGGGGAAATGGACGAAATGGCCCGCAAACATCGCGGGTGGATCGTCCGTTCGGTCACCGGCGTCCCCATAGGAAATAATAATAATCTTCGAAACTCGGATTAGAACACAAATCCAACAAGAAAAAAATTGCATTTGTTGTATGAGAGCCTCCTTAAATCTATATATTTAATACGACAATTTGTCCGATCGCGTTTTTCAATTTACATACATTTTTTTTTTTATATTTGAGGCGATACAAAGTTTGCTGAGATAACTAGTATTTATTAAGACGGAGCGTAGCGGAGTCTTCTCTAAGATTGGCCCTATCGAAAATGTATGTAAAACGATACCGGTTGCAATTTTAAACCTATCGACTTGAAATTTGGCTGCAGATAGAACACATTAACGTGATTTGCTGTATAGCTTTTGGTATATGTGGATTTTATAGTTTTTGAGTTATTAATTATGTTCTCCGTATTATTTATTTCGACGTAACCTCCCGCGTTCCGGCGAATACCTTGTTACATTCTGTTTTTTAGTATTGATTGTTATAGAGGCAACAGAAATACTAAAAAACAGAATATAATAAATATTTACTCCCATACAACAAATGTAATTTTTGTCTCGCACATTTAGAAGTCGGTTACACTCACAAAGCCTGCTCCTTCTTAAGAGCTACTTCCTCATCTGTCTCCCGGTAGAACTTCAGTATGTAACGGTTGGTATTCCTGCCACCCTTGGCGCTTGACGGTTGGTAATTGACTGAGACAACATCGTATGCGTTGGTACCTGATGGAGCTGGAAATTACAATAGTTTATAGAAGACAGACAAACAGACATGGTAGGAAGAAGTGCACAGAACCACAATCTATACTAATGTAACGCCATCTCGTAGCGAGTAATAAGACTACCAAACTCGGCGCCATCTAGTAGCAAATCGCAGTACTACTACGTAACGTCTTTCGGGAATGATCTGTCAAGGTACTTCTATGTAACGTGTTATCTAGAAGCATCTCGAAGGTGTGGAATGTTCGCGATATTTCTTCCGTGAAAATTCCAGAGTAATCTAGAGTAATGACCGCACTATAAAGGCGGAGCACTTCGGTGGCGGATCATCAGTATTTCCAGAGGGATAATACGAGTTATACCTGCGAGTTCAAGTGCGATTAAAAGTGTTTAGTGAAGCTTTATAGTGAAGTGTAAATTAGTGGTGTAATAAATAAAGTGTTTTGTGGTAGTTTGATCGGCATTTTCCATTCCGTAGAACCCCGGCTCGTAACAATTGGTGTCAGAATTGGGGATTTGGACAATGCCGGTGTTACCGAAAGAAGACACAGAGGGCGTCCGTACCAGGGGTCAGCGCCAGCAGGAGTTGGACAGCAGGCGCTTCGGAGGTAATACGCCGGAGAGGTTGGGTGGTCAGGAGCAGCCAACGGTGGAAGCAGGCCCGCCCACGGTATCTCCAGCGCCAGCACCTCCAGACTTTGCTGCGCTGATGGCGATGCTACAGGAGCAAGCCCGTCGCCAGGAGGAGCAGGCCCGCCACCAGGAGGAGCAAGCCCGCCGGTTGGAAGAACAGCTGCTGCGGGACAAGGAGGAGCAGGCACGCCGCCAGGAGGAGCAGGCACGCCGCCAGGAGGAGCAGGCACGCCGCCAGGAGGAGCAGGCCCGCCGGTTGGAAGAACAGCTACTGCGTGACAAGGAGGAGCAGGCACGCCGCCAGGAGGAGCAGGCACGCCGCCAGGAGGAGCAGGCACGCCGCCAGCAGGAGCAGGCCCGCCGGTTGGAAGAACAGCTGCTGCGTGACAAGGAGGAGCAGGCACGCCGCCAGGAGGAACAGACGCTCCTCATGAAAGATCTTCGAGCGACTTTTGGCAAGGAGATGAATGTGATGAAGGATCAAGTTCATCATGTTGAGAACCGCATCACGGAAGCCGAAACTCGGATTGAAGATGTAAAAAACCAGATTACAGATGTGAGGAAAGAGCTGGGAAATCTGAAAGCTGGAGATGGGATTGCGACTTCCTTACCTGCCGTACCTTCAGCGCGTGGATTTAAAGTACCGCCATTCGATGGGACATCTTCATGGTCAGCCTATAAAAAGCAGTTTGAAGCCGTTAAGAAGGCAAACGGGTGGAGCAAAGCCCAGGCCATGACTGCGCTTACATTGGGTTTGCGAGACAAGGCGTTAACCATCCTAGAAGCTCTCGGAGACGATGTTTCCTACGAGCAGCTACTAGAAGCCTTGGAAACCAGATACGGTGACGCTCACCTGGAACACGTGTATCGTGCGCAGCTGAAGGATCGTGTCCAGCGCTCTGGTGAAAACTTGCAACAGTGGGCCCTGGAAGTTGAGAAGCTGGTACGGAAGGCATACCAGTCGGTACCTGCGCTCATCGATGGGAATCTGGTGCAAGTATTCATCGACGGCATCCACGACCTGGAAGTCAGGGCCGCTGTCAGACTCGGGCACCATGAGACTCTCAAAGACGCCTTGGCTCATGCTTTGGAGGTCGAAGCCGTACGGAAGGATCATCGATCTCACCGTGTCAGGGAAGTTGTAGCATCACCGGCTCGCGACCGTTTCACGAGTTATAGCCCTAGGTGCTACACATGTGGTGAGAGGGGCCACCTTCGATCCAGTTGCCCAAAGCGACTGCTGAAAGAGAAGAAAGTCGTTCCCAAGAGGATAGGGTGGCTAATGTCACCGCCCAGCAACAGGAGGGAAACGAATAAATGCCAGGACTGCGGGGCGGGTGCTGGCTGATTTTAGAAGAGCCCCAAGGGTTTCGATCTCACAAACCCAGGATGGGAACAGCCTGATCATCAAGGGCGAGGTAAATGGAACACCATGCAAGCTGACAATAGATACTGGAGCATCTCGCACGGTTGTCAGTTCCCGACTTGCAAATCGGTTCCTTGGGGACTCTGCAAACCGTGACCGCATCAACTTGGTAACGGCCACGGGTCAGCGCATACCCGTCCGAGGAGAGAAAGAGATGCAGTTAAAGTTGGGCAATGGAATTTACCTGCATAATGTCATCGTGGCTGACATAATGGACGACTGCATACTGGGCTTAGACTTTATGAGGAAGAACTCTTGTGAGATCGACGTCAAGCAAGGAGCGATGAAATGTGGTCAAGAGGAACTTTTCATGGAAGGAGCGTTATCAGGAAAAGTGTACAGCTTGAAGAAGGTCGTGCTACCTGCCAGATCAGAAACGACTGTACCAGTTAGTCTCCCTCAGAATTCTGGGCGAACACATCGATGTGTACTCATAGAAGGGATATACAATGAACTTCCATGGAAAATGGCCCGAACTCTGGTAAGAGCCAATGAAGCCTCAGTGGTACGTGTGCTGAACCTTAGTGATAAGGAACACGTGATAGAAAAGAGCACATTGATTGGCACTTGCGAAGAAGTAGATTGGATGCGCCGATGCCAAGAGTTGAGTACTGGGAACATCGTCAACAAGGACGCTAGAAACAACGTGTTGACACTTTTAGAAGACTGTCGTAACATCTTAACGAAGAATGAAATGGACAAGGCTAAGAAGATGTTACTCAAGTACGCCGATATTTTCTCTTCGAGTGATGCTGACATTGGGAAGACTGGATTGGTTCAGCATAGAATCAATACAGGAAATGAGGCACCCATCCGTCAGCGACCAAGGAGACTGCCAGTAGCACGGGAAAAGGAAGTTGAGACCATGATTGAAGGAATGGTAAAAGATGGTGTGATAGAACCATCGTCAAGTCCATGGTGCTCACCTGTAGTGCTGGTGAGGAAGAAAGATGGCAGTATGCGGTTTTGTGTCGACTATCGTCGTCTGAACGACGTTACGAAAAAGGACAGCTACCCTTTACCAAGGATCGATGACACGTTGGACATGCTGACAGGGGTGAAGTGGTTTAGCACGCTAGACCTGAAAAGTGGCTACTGGCAAGTTGAAATCGATCCGAAGGATAAAGAGAAGACTGCATTTTCCACAGGAAAGGGTTTGTGGCAGTTTAAAGTTATGCCATTTGGTTTATGCAACGCCCCGGCTACTTTTGAAAGATTAATGGAAATTGTACTCGCCGGATTGACTGGGGACGCCTGTCTTGTCTATCTAGATGACATTATCATCGTGGGCCGTACGTTAGAAGAGCATCTTCAAAACCTGGAATGCGTGCTTGTAAAGATCCGAAGCGCGAACCTGAAGCTCAGCCCGAAGAAGTGCTCATTCCTTAAACGGCAAGTAAGCTTCCTAGGCTACGTAGTGTCTGAAGATGGTATCCGCACGGATCCAGAGAAAATCATCGCCGTCAAGGATTGGCCGGTTCCAAAGGATAAGACGCAGGTCAGAGCATTTTTGGGTTTGTGCTCATACTACCGGCGATTCGTCCAGAACTTTGCGGATATTGCCAAGCCCTTACACAAGCTCACGGAGGAGAAGCGACAATTCTGTTGGGACGGAAGCTGCGGCATCGCATTCCAGGAGCTAAAGAATCGTCTGTGCAATACACCTATTTTGGGTTATCCTGATGCGGAAAATGAATTTATAGTTGACACAGACGCAAGTGATATCGGACTCGGAGGTGTGTTATCTCAAAGGAAAGGAGATCGAGAGGTTGTTATAGCCTACTTCAGCAAATCCTTATCGAAACCTGAAAGGAATTATTGCGTCACGAGGAGAGAATTACTCGCCGTGGTGAAGACATTGCAGCATTTCAGCAAATATTTACTAGGGCGAAAATTCCTTATACGTACCGACCATGCTGCATTGAAGTGGCTATTACAATTTAAGAATCCAGAAGGACAAGTCGCCAGATGGATTGAGCTATTACAGGAATATGACTTTGTAATCGAACATCGCAGTGGGAGATCCCATGGCAACGCAGACGCATTGTCAAGAAGACCTTGCCCTGAAGACTGTAAGCACTGTGCCAAACAGGAGATAAAGGAAGCCATACCTGTGAAGATGCTTAAAACGGATCTGAGCGACGAATGGAAAGAAAGCCTACAACATGCTCAACAGGACGACGCAGACATCAAGCCAATATTTGAGTGGATTAAAGCAAGTGCTCCTAAACCCATGTGGAGTGACGTCGCTTCAATGAGTTCAATCACAAAAAGTTATTGGGCGCAATGGGACAGTTTAGTTATTCAGGATGGAGTCTTGTGCCGCAAATGGGAAAATGCTCGAGGAGACAGCTGTCATTTGCAAATGGTCGTCCCTAAAATTAAGGTCCCAGATGTGCTACAGCTCTACCATAATGGATGTTCAGGGGGCCATATGGGAGTAAAAAGGACTCTGTTGAAGATACGTGAGCGGTTTTACTGGATCCACTGTCGCGACGACGTTGAGGACTGGTGTCGCAAATGTACGAGTTGTGCTGCTGTGAAAGGACCTCATACACGGAGCAGAGGTGCACTGAAACTGTATAACGTTGGGGCACCATGGGAAAGGATAGCCCTAGATGTTGCGGGACCGTTTCCTGAAAGTGAAAGCGGAAACAAGTACTTCATGGTTGTGATGGATTATTTCACGAAGTGGCCAGAAGTCTTCGCTATACCTAATCAAGAAGCTACTACGGTCGCAGATAAATTAGTTCACGAAGTCTTCTGTCGTTTCGGGGTGCCTCTAGAAATCCATAGCGATCAAGGAAGAAATTTTGAATCTCAGGTGTTCCAGGAAATGTGTCGGGTCATGGGTACTCACAAAACCAGAACGACCTCTTACCACCCGCAGTCAGATGGAATGGTGGAGCGATTTAATCAGACATTGGAGAGATATCTGGCAAAAGTTGTGGAAAGCAGGCAAAAAGATTGGGACAAGCACATCCAACCGTTTCTTTTGTCTTACCGAAGTGCGGTTCACGAAAGCACGTCAGTGACACCAGCTTATGCGAACTTTGGAAGAGAATTACGGTTGCCTGCCGACTTACTAACCGGTATACCACCTGACGCTCCACGCAATATCACTGATTATGCGAATGACTTGCGCAGCAGGATGAATGACATTTATGAGCATGTCAGACAATCAGGTCAACAAATGTCTGAAAAGATGAAGACCCGTTACGACCGAAAGACAAACAATAAGAGCTTCGATGAAGGTTCGTTAGTGTGGTTACATAACCCAGTCCGCAGTAAAGGGAAGTCTCCTAAGCTGCAAGCTAAATGGGATGGACCATACCGAGTTGTGACCAAGATTAACGATGTCACTTACCGAATACGGAAGAGTCCAAGAAGTGCGCCAAAGATAGTTCATGTGGATCGATTGGCGCGATATTATGGGCCTGATAATGCTCGGGACGAGCATGTCTTAGGAGGGGGCAGTGTAACGCCATCTCGTAGCGAGTAATAAGACTACCAAACTCGGCGCCATCTAGTAGCAAATCGCAGTACTACTACGTAACGTCTTTCGGGAATGATCTGTCAAGGTACTTCTATGTAACGTGTTATCTAGAAGCATCTCGAAGGTGTGGAATGTTCGCGATATTTCTTCCGTGAAAATTCCAGAGTAATCTAGAGTAATGACCGCACTATAAAGGCGGAGCACTTCGGTGGCGGATCATCAGTATTTCCAGAGGGATAATACGAGTTATACCTGCGAGTTCAAGTGCGATTAAAAGTGTTTAGTGAAGCTTTATAGTGAAGTGTAAATTAGTGGTGTAATAAATAAAGTGTTTTGTGGTAGTTTGATCGGCATTTTCCATTCCGTAGAACCCCGGCTCGTAACACTAATATCATAAAGAGCCAAGATTTGATTAATATGGGGTCCATATTGGCTCACCTAAAGTTCTTTACCCGAAATTGTTCTTCCTAATGATTTGTAATCTGGATGATCACTCTTCCTAAAATTTTTCAACCTAAAGTTTTCATTCATACTATTTGTAGTGCTACCGGCGATGTTCATAACACTCATGTTTTCGAAAATTGTAATTAATAATATCATTAATGTAAATATATTTAAACTCCTACTGTTTTTTATCAAAACACTTTTATCCCTAAACATAATTAGGACCGATTCGGTTCTGGCACTTCGCCGGCCGCTGCCGCGGCACGCTCGCTTCGCTCGCTCGGCTCGTGCGTTGTGATCACAGTTCTAACCTAACCTAAACCAAAGAAATCTAAACAAAAAAGATATGACTTTGAATAATAGTGTAAAAGATGGTTATATTGAAGAAATATAGGAAAACAAATAAAAGCATAATATATGTTTATTGCTACTGACATTATGAAGTTGAATGCTTCGAAATTATGAACATTAGAGACAGAGTAGTTAGGAATTGTGATTGTTAGGATGAACATTTTCGGATTTCCAATTATCGGAGTTGAAAATTTAGGTGAACTTTGGCGCACCCATTAATATGATAATAATAAATATTTTAGACATTCTCACACGTCATCTAGCCCAAAATAAGATAATATAAGCTTGTGCAATGGGATCTAGACGACTGATAAACATACTCACATATTATACATAGAAGATACCCAAACTCCGAAACAAACATTTCATTTTTTTCGGCAGTGATTATTTGTTTGAAGCGAATATTAGATTTTTTTTTTTTTAGTTGTTAATATTACTGACATGTGAATTTTTTTGACATTGTAATAAGAGTTATGATACTTGAAATAAAGAATACAATACAGTAGGCCCTGTAACTATCGATCCGATTAAAAAAAATCTTTCAATTAATATCGAGCTACATTATACCTGAATAACAATATAATGAGTATCCCGGTATTGTGAAGCGGCGGTCCGCTAGTTTGTCAATAATTTTGTTGGTCCCATGTAACAGGGGGGAGGCCTATTACCGTTACCAGGCAATATTTAGACGGTTTGGTAAACATTCGTCTTAGCGGTCCACCGCTAGAGGGCGATACTATATATATATATTTAGACACTACTCGACGAATAAAGTCGATTGGCATGACTTTTAAAGTCCGCCACGGCCAAATAAAAAAAAAAGTAGTTTTTTTTTTGCGTTTTTAAGCAACGTCAGATGGCGAAATAAAAAAGTCCGATAGATATCGGAAAGTCCGATAGATATCGGAAATGTGTTTTTAAGCAACTTTTTTATTTGACGTTGGCGGACCTTGAAGGTCATGTGGATCGACTCGAATCGAAAATGAAGTCGAATGACATTAAGTTCTGCCCTCTAGCGGTGGACCGTTAAACCGAATGTTAGCCGAAGGTTTTAATATTTATATCCTAGTCTACTAAGTCGCTTCCATTCCCTATGTATGCTTAGAACTTTAAAACCCTTTAGTCGCATTATGTCCAATTCGCAAAATGTCCAGCGGGCTCAAATTGTCCAATTCTCCCAACGTCCAATTCGCAAATTTTCCAATTCTCACAACGCCCAATTCGCAAATTGTCCAATTCTCACAACGTCCAATTCTCACAACGTCCAATTCTCAATTGGTCCAGTTCATAAAATAGGGAGTCGTCTTTGATTACGGCAGGCCCTTTTGACAACCTTTTGCGAGGCGTGATTCAGCTCGAAGTAAAAATGCATTTATAATTTATGATCAACACTTTTATTTAACAAATAATATGTAAAATATGTATCATTATGTTTAAAACTACGCAACGGATTTTGATGCGGTTTACACCAACGGAAAGAGTGGTTCTCAAGACATAGAGTTGGAGAATGACTGTCCAATCTATTCTCATTGCTCCGTTTATATAGGAAATGGAGGGGGAGAAAGGAGCGTGCAAAGCAACATATAATAATATTTACTTACTAGACATAAGCAGAGTTTTATTTTGTTTTTTAGATTGGATTTGTTGTTTCTTAGCTTTGCCACTGAATGGTGTCTTGCGTCGTGCTTGAGGCATTTTGAATCAGTTCTGCAATTAAAAAATATTATTAACCGACTGGATATAAGTGAAATAGTATGCTCTTTTTTATTACCGGGATAATAACTCGGCTAAGTTTTATACAGATGCATGAGCTATGCCATATTGAACGCGCTGTTCGCATTATAGACTGTCCGGAGGTAACGGGAAGCCTTGAGCCGCTAGCCCAGCGCCGAACAATTGCTTCCTTGGCCGCGTTCTACCGTATTTACCACGGCGAGTGTTCTGAAGAGCTCTTCAATCGGATCCCACCCTCTCCTTTCCGATCCCGAACAACGCGTGCCGGGCAGAGATGTCACTCTCATACCGTGGAAACCGTCTTCGAGAGAACCGAGCGTTTTAAACCTTCGTTTCTCTGCCGAACGATGGTGGCTTGGAACGCCCTGCCTGAGCATGTGTTTCCTCCAACATATAACCCTGGGTTCTTTAAGCGAAGCGTGAAGAGGCACATGGGTCACACTGGACACTGGGTCGTCAAGTTGAGGTCCACTCTCTATAGTATTCCTGTGTACTGTGAGAGTCGCCCACAATTGCCGGACATCGCCACAGCTTACCATCAGGCGGGTGGCGTCAATTTGTCGACCTAAATATATATATAAAAAAAAAACTAGTATTGGTCGGGACTCGAACCAGCGACTGATCCCTTTCCAGAATGTTCTACCAACTGACCAAGACACCGCTAGTCCAAGACATCTAATATTGCGACCACATTGTGTTAAAGTCTTACGGCGTCGTCAGTTGGTAGAGCGTTCCTCCTGGAATGAGATCTTTCACTAATCAGCAAAAGATCTCATTCAATCACAAAAACTATAGTCTTAGTGATTTAGACTATAGTTTTTGTGATTCATATTGTAAAACTATATGAGAAGGTTTGATTGTTTGAAGCAAATAGGGTCGAACGAATTCCCCAATTTTTAAAATTCTTTCACTGATTGTAACAACATTATGCCTGAGTAAAGGCTACTATTTATCCCGGTAATGTGTTCCCACGGGAACTGGGAACAAGAAATTATCTCATGAGGGCAGAGCAGCGGCGACGAGCTGGCTAATATTACTATTCAGACTGAAGACAAAATAAAGAGCTAGTAGTCTAGTGGTAACCGACAATGTTAACACATTGCAAAGGTTAAGCAACATCTAGTCAGGCTGCTCTTAGGATGGGTGACCATTTCTTAAAGACACTGAAACCCCTCCATTGTCATACGAACATCTATGGCAGTCGTTAGGGGTAGTTGAAGCCCTAAATAAAAAATCCGACCGGTCTATCTACAGAACTTCGATATCGCCCATGGTTTGTGGAGGTCAAATGGCAGTCGCTTCACGGAAAATATCGAAATTCAGCCGAATCGCAGTTAGACTGGAAAGCCGACCCAATTCAGTTGGGAAAAGGCTCGGTGAATGATGACTGAAGACAATATATGTTCATGTGCTGCAAGCTGTAAAATCTCAGAAATTCAGGACTATTTCTGAGATTTCACATGTCGCTGTGACTAATCCATGACTATTTTTTGGAACCTATACCAATTCGAATGACTTTATCGTTTGCTTGCACCAGAAGTGAGGATTACAGCTTGACGTTCAAGCCATAATTCTCACTAACCTACAGCTGTAACGCCGAAACTATTCATAAATTAGTCATAAATAGTCATACATGTAAAAAAATAGTCGCATTAGACTATTTTTTTCACATATTTACATATGACATTTTTTATTTCACATATGACTATTTGACTATTTTATGACTATTTTTTGGCTTTGTCAAAATTCGTTTACATTGAGATTGATAAAAATCTACATTTTAGTACACCCAAAGACGCTATCATCAGTGCGATAGAAAACACTGGCAATAAAGTGCATGGGGAAATAGTTACGGCGCGTAAACCAGGCACCAAAGATCCATTAAACACTTTCTTTGTTAACATAGAGCCTCACGCGAACAACAAACTTGTGAAAGATATACAATACATCTACCACCAAAAAGTAATAATAGAAGACCCTAAAAGAAGAACCACTATAGTACAATGCACAAGATGTCAGCAATACGGGCACAGTAAAAACAATTGCATGAGGCCATACAGGTGCGTAAAATGTGCTGGCGCACATAAAACTACTTTATGCTCAATTGATAGAAACACCCCAGCTGTGTGCACCCTGTGCTCAGGAAGCCATCCTGCTAGTTATAAAGGATGCACAGTCTATAAGGAAATACTTGCAAGAAAAAAATCTGGCCATAAACCCCAAACAAATTTTAAACAAACTACCCATACTGTAAGTTCAAATAACAAGCCAATAGAACCCACATCTAAAGGCACCACCAGACATGAACACAAATCTAAAGGATTCATTGATTCTACACATCAATCTATTGGATACCGCGTTACACAAGAAAGCCCGATACCATATAGTGAAATTGTCAAAACGGGTCTGGACTCTAGATAAATTATCAGCAAAAGCAGATTATGGCATTTCACAATCACAAAGACCAAACACTAGACAATGCAGTGACAAAGAATCACAGAGAAACCATTCTAATAAAATAGAATTGAAAACTGAGCCACAAGAACACATTTACAAACTAGAATTACTTATAACAAAACAGACCGAAAGAGTAGACCAGCTAATAACACAGCTAAGCACCATGATGAACCTCATCACAACACTCATAAGCAAATTCCCGTAACATTCTCACTACGCATAGCTGCCTGGAACGTCGGCACGATTGGCAGAACGATTGGCACCGAACAAACAAATACTAGAAACATTAATAAGAACCAATAAAGTGGACATTGCTTTGATATCAGAAACACATCTTAATGATAGCAGGAAAGTGGTAATGGATAATTACTGTGTATACAACACCAACCATCCAGACTGCACATCGCATGGAGGATCTGCAGTTATCATCAAGAAAAATATAAAACATCACCTGCATAGTGAGTTTCGAGAGACGTGGCTGCAGGCGACAACTATAACTATATATGAGAACATTGGGCCTATTAATGTTAGTGCCATCTACATACCACCGAAACACAAGCCAAAACGAGAAATGTTTAACTGTTATTTTGACACATTAGGAAATAAATTTATTAGTGGTGGCGACTGGAACTGCAAGAATACATATTGGGGATCACGATTGACCAACACAAAGGGACGTGAATTAAAGAAAAGTGTAGATCACAACAACCTTAGAGTCCTAGGAACAGGAGAACCAACCTATTGGCCCACAGATGTAAACAGAGTCCCAGATCTCTTAGACTTTTTCATTTTAAAAGGACTATCCAACTTATATCTCGATGTTAAGTCATCTCTTGATTCTGCATCTGATCACACTCCTATAGTTGCAACTTTCAGTATCTCTCCAATACAACAAATTCAGAAACCAGTGTTATACAACCACAAAACTGACTGGAACACCTTCACGGAATACTTGGAAAACAAAGTAGATCTAAAAGTCAAGCTCAAAACAGAAGAAGACATAGATGAGGCAACTTTTTATATTACAAACCTCATCCAAGTGGCTGTGTGGTGCTCCACCCCGACACTGCTCGATCACACTGAAAGAAATAATGTACCTTTGGAGATACGGAACAAGCTTCAGGAAAAGAGGAAAATAAGAAGGCAACTCCATTCAACAAGATCCAATGCGGATAGGAAAGAGTACAACAGAATTTCGAGAGAACTGAAAGAGTTAATAAAGGAAAATGTGAATATGACATTTCAACATAAAATCTCTAGTCTATCATCCCACAAGAAAGATAATTATTCTCTATGGAAAATGACTAAAGGGTTCAAAAGACCAGTAAACCACATCCCACCTATCAGAAAATCTTCTGCAGATCCTTGGGCCAGAAGTGCAAGCGAGAAGGTTCGCTAAACACCTTAGTGAAGTATTTACTCCTAACCACTCTGCCATGGAGGATTTCGAAAGGGAACTTGAAGAAGTGGTCAATAGTGACCAACAGTTGTCTCTACCAATTAAGCTGACCACTCCAGGGAACTTGCACATACTATCCAGTCCCTTGAAAACAAAAAAGCACCTGGCTTCGATCTCATAACCGGTGAAGTACTCAAAAAACTACCCAAAAAAATAATAGTCTTCCTAACAATGCTATTTAATGGAATCCTTAGAACTCACTATTACCCAAAACTTTGGAAAGTATCACAGATCTGCATGACCCTGAAACCTGGGAAACCACCCACGGATCCTTGCTCATACAGACCCATAAGTCTCCTCCCAGTATTGTCCAAGGTATTTGAAAAAATATTCTTGCACAGACTAAAACCAATACTGGAACAGAATAAGATCGTACCCGATCATCAGTTTGGATTTCGGGAAAAACACTCCACAGACGAACAGGTACATTGAGTAGTCCACACGATCACCCAATCACTGGAGAAGAAGGCAGCTTTTATCGACATACAACAGGCGTTCGATAAAATCTGGCACGAGGGACAGTTGTATAAGCTGAAGATACTTCTACCTAATTCATACTTTATGGTCTTAACGTCTTATTTACTACAAAGACAATTTCAAGTACAGTGCGGTGAAGACTACTCAGAACTGTATTATATCATGGCATCTGTGCCACAGGGTTCTGTTCTTGGTCCAGTATTATACTCCATTTATACTGCAGACCTGCCGACAACAGAGGATGTTACAGTGGCAACATACGCAGATGACACAGCATGCCTCGCAAGCGACAAAGACCCAAATAATGCATCACTAAAACTGCAAACACAACTGAACAAACTTGATGTCTGGATGCAGAAATGGAGAATTAAACCTAGCGTTACCAAATCAACTCAGGTAACATTCGCACTGAGAAAAGGAGACTGCCCTCCCGTCACCTTGGAAAACAAGCTTCTACCTAGCAACAACAGTGTAAAGTATCTAGGCTTGCATCTGGATAGAAGACTGACCTGGGCGAAGCACATTAAAGCCAAGAAACAAGAAACGAAATTACAATTCCAAGCATTTAACTGGCTCATAGGTCGACAGTTGCCACTGTCCCTAACAAACAAGCTTCTGGTCTACAAAACGGTCATAAAGCCTATCTGGACCTATGGAATAGAACTCTGGGGCTCTGCTAGTAACTCCAATATAGAGATCCTACAGCGATTCCAAAACATCGCTCTGAGAACAATATCTAAAGCACACCGGTTCGTAAGGAATACAGAAATTCACGAATACCTGAAGATACCCACTGTCAAGGAAGAGGTCAATGACAATAGTAAGAGGTACATGGAGAGATTGGAGAACCACGCAAATGAGCTGGCAAAGGACCTGTTAAACAGGCACGAAAATGTAACTCGCCTTAAAAGTAGGCAAATACTGGACTTAGACCACAGATACTAAAATCTAAGCATAGTATGGTGTCATTCATTGGAATGGCATCTTCAAAACGAGAATCACCCAGAACAGATCTGATTATGGCTGAAAAGCCGACCGCAGATAAAAAAGAAAAAAAAAAAAAAAAACATTGAGATTGCAAATATGAGGATTACAGCTTGAAGCACACATATATTCCACCGTTATCTTTTGAACCGAAGGTCGTTACCGGTGCCCTCCGGTTTGTTTACCATATCCCAAAGTTCATAAAACATATTACAAATTTGAAAATAACCATACTAATATGAAAGAAATAATTAAGTATGAAGAAGAATTCAAGCTTGAAAGGGAAAATACGTAACAATAGTAATACCAACAAGAAAATAATGGGAAAATAAAGAAAATAGCTACTTTGTGGTACACGAGGTGGTAACTTTTGTAAATTAAATAACAACAAATTTCGTAATAAAATGCTTAACACATTGGTGAGGTTAAAGCTATATATATATTCTACATTATTTATAATCTACTTACAATGTTGGTTTGGCACGTATTTCCAAATTATTATTAAAAACTTTTAACATAGGTACCTACTACATATGGGACGTATTTGTATTGACTTTTTGACCATTATTTTGACTGAGTAATTTTGACAGTAGACTTCATCAATTGACTTTCATTTTGTTTTTATTATGAATTTATGGCATGGCTTCTGAAGTTTATCATAATAAAAGTAAAACCGGCGACGCAGTGCGAGTCGGAGTACGAAGGGTTTCGTACTAAACGGCACAAAAATCACGTTTATTGTATGGGAGCCTAGGCCTAGCCCACTTAAATATCTATCATCTGTGTAAATTTTAATTTTTTAACCATCACGGGTTATGAGCGACAGTCTAGAGACGGATAGGGTTCCCAGTTTACCCTTGGGGTACGGAACCCTTGTACAACAACGCTTCAAGCGTCAAGTGTCAAAGAAACGTCATTACTATCAAAGTAGTGTCAAACGCTTCTATTTTTCTATTATAACCTCAACCGCTCAAAAATAAACAGTTATTAAATACCTACTAAAAACACTTTCACGCGGATATTGTATTCAGATAATCTCCAATACCGAAAATGCTGCCTCTATCATTGCTTCGGACAGCACAAAACCATCCAATGTTGGTCGAATTAAAGAATGGCGAAACGTACAACGGTCATTTAGTAAGTTGTGATAATTGGATGAATATCAACCTCCGAGAAGTAATTTGTACTTCACGGGACGGTGACAAGTTCTGGAGGATGCCAGAATGCTATATAAGAGGCAGTACGATAAAGTATTTACGAATTCCTGACGAAGTTATCGACATGGTCAAAGAAGAGACACAGGTGGGATATTTTATTTTATGTTTTCGCATGTAGTACTAAGACAGACAGACATCATGCCTATATCCCTGAAGAGGTAGGCAGAGGTGCATCACACACCCACATTATGCCAATAATATTGTCGGTCTCAAATAAAGTGCCAAGTTCAAAACCACTCTGTAATTCACACCATAATTCCTAGCCAGGACAGATGTTACACACCTACCACTACATAGAATCTCTGCAGTCCGAGCACTAAACATATTTATGCTTCTTTAATACATATTATTTTAATAATAGAGATTCATATCGTTACTAACATTATAAAGTAGAAGAGTTTGTTTGTTTAAACATGCTAATCTCAGTAAGTGCCGGTTCGATTTGAAAAAAGACATTTGTTGTGTAGTGCATTTATCAAAGAAGGCTATTATAGGCTATATAACAACACGCTACAATGAATAATGTTAATGTTATGTTAAAATTATGTACTAAAGAATTGTTCCTCTTTAAAAGTAAAAAAGAAAGTCCACTATCTCAAAAATCTATCATTTAAGGTTAACTATAGTGAGTTAGAACATAAAATATCGAATCAAATTCATTCTAAAACAATTATTTGCGAAGCTAGATGTTATTACGGGCGATGGGAACAGGAAATATACCAAAGTAAAGCCCAAGTCCGTATAATGTATGTTCCAAATTACCATGCGGACGAAGTCGTTGACGACTGCTTGTAGATCGAAAATAGAAAACTCATTAAGTACTCACCTCTGAGTGCTGTTGTTGGGTGTAAAAGGCCCAAGACCTTACAGTCCCAAGTCGAGCACACCTGGTGATTACACCTGCAGGTCAACAGACGAGGCTGTGACAAATAGTTCCCGATAAGCGTCAATATCCCACCACATTACATGGGACTAACATAATTACCGGTGAAAAGTAGGCGCTTAACAGGCCTCTGCCACTTCAGGGTAACAGGCGTGACATATATCTGTCATAAATATCTAAAGATCTAAGATATTTATGACAGATATATAATAAGATAAGATATTTATGAAAGATCCAGTAATCTAGATCGCAAAACACAAGCTTATAATAGTTTTTTGCTGGCGATGTATAAAATATTACTCGTAATAAAGTTCCAAATATTTTATATTGATTACAGATAAAATCTAGAAACCGCAGTGAAGTCCAAAAGGGTCGTGGTGGACAAAACATGCGTTCCGGCAGGGGCGGAGGCAGAGGTACGTTCGGTAACCGAGGCCGACCCGCCCCACTAGCAGGGAGAGGTGGGGGGAATCCCGGAAGGAATCCTAACCAGAATAAAAAGAAATAGATGTACTAATTAAGCGATTATTTAAGTTAATAAATTAAGGGTAAGTTTATGTATCATGTAGTTTTTATTTTAATCTCCGTATACTATTTCAGCGACCTTACTATGGTTCGGTAGAGGTTGTTGATAACCAATGATTTGACAGGAAATTTGACAGGAATTGTCAAGAAAGGAATACATGTGCCAAGTTTCGTGATGGTCGGATAAAGACTGTAGCTGCTAGCCACAGTTTTTATCTGACACAAATACAGACGGACGGATGCAAAATTGACCAATCTCAAAATACAGTATGTTACATAAGGGTTATATCAACCCGAAGACACCCCCATCAGCTGATCGACCAGAACCCCATTCGAAATGTGTCGACCGCCAAACAAGAAAAAATCATCCAAAAAAAAACATAATTACCGAATAAAATACTCTTGTTTGAACAACACTAGCTAGAATCAGCTGATTCGGTCATCGACATCAAGTAGGTAACTATAGTCCGGCAAGCTCGTGCGCGACCGTCCTGCGGGGTGACAGACGGTGGCGGGGACGAGGTACTAAAGATGTCAGCGGGTAGCGGGTGGTGCAGCGGGGAAGGGAAACGCGTGCATCTGCGCGTCAAATACGGCAGTCTCGGCCGCGCAGTCGAAGCGGCAACACGTGCTTGATATTCCGTACTACTTTGAGTTCGACGCACACGAGATTAATTAAGATCTTAAGATCTCAGGATGAGTAAGGCTATCTCAAGACAAGTTAAGGAAGTTGTACATAAAATGTACCAATTTTTTGTAAGGCGAAAATACTGCCGAGAGGTTAAGTCAATAATTTTCCTAGATGAAACCTACGTGAATAAAAATCACGTGACACAAAAATGCTGGCAGTCTAATACAGAACGCGGGGCTATGCAAAACATCGGTAAAGGACCTCGTATTGTAATTGTACACGCTGGCAGTTGCAATGGCATTGTACCTAATGCTTTATTGATGTTCAAATCGCATTCCAAGACCGGTGATTATCATAAACAACACTGATTATCATAACAAATTTTCGAAAGTGGATCGAGGAAAAACTGTTACCAAACATTCCTCCGAATTCTGTTATTGTAATGGACAACGCCGCTTACCATAGCACTGAGATCGATAAAAAACCTACAATGAGTACCCTGAAAAGCGAAATGCAGCAATGGTTAGAACGGCGAGGTGTTCAGTATGATAGCGCTATGCGTAAATGTGATCTAATGAAAATAATTAATGAGCAAAACACGGAGAAACAGTACATAATTGATGAAATATTAAAGGAAAATGGACATATCGTGCTTCGCTTACCCCCATACCATCCGGATTTAAATCCAATTGAACTCGTGTGGGGGTACGTAAAAGGCGAATTCGCAAGGACTTCCCTTGATTCGAACTTAGATAAAAAGTTAAAAGATTTAGAATTGCTTTTTTCTAATTATCGGTTGAACAGTGGCGCGATTGTGATAATCATGTCATAAAAATCGAGGACGAATATTATAATTGAGATCGAGTATTTGACGATGAAATGGACAGGTATGTTATTGTTTATTAACATAATCGATTATTATTGCTTTAACTTGGCAGAGTGCTCAAGCTATAATCTCGGAATCATGTCATTGTACGTGAAGTTGTTTATTATTTCTATAGTACATTTTTGTCTTTTTAGATTCATAGTGCAACTGGGTGAAAACGACGATGATGATGACGACGAAAGTTATGAAGAAGATCAAACAGAGAGTGAACATGAAAGTGATATGGAAATTAATTTATAATAAAATCATAATTTTAGTTTTCCTAATAATTTGTCCTCAAGCATAATAAAAAAATGTAAATAATAAAAAAGTGTGTGTGTCAGCTCCGACGCACGACTGGAGTTTATTCCTTAAGTACGAGTATCTAACCATAACAAATTAGAAAGTTGCGCACTAGAGGTGCGCACCAAAAACGTGACACGATTTTCGTTACTTGTTAGTAGGTTTTACCCCTCGGATTTTTCTCATACCGGGCGCCTTATATATGAAAATCGATTCTTAAGGAGTAAACTCCAAAAGTAGTTCCATCTTTTTATTTACTCCTATACTACGTCACAAGTAAGTACAACTTATCGCAAGATTTATCCTGGCAAACTTCTCTTCGTGTGTAGCCGTGTGCTAGAATGACGTGCTACCTCGTCCCCGCCACCGTCTGTCACCCCGCGGGACGGTCGCGCACGAAATTGCCGGACTATAGTATTAACTTATTTTAGTGAACTTTTTTCTTGTTTGACGGTCGACACATATAGAAAGGGGGGAAAGACGAGGGGGTGTAGCTTTACGCTGGATGTGTCTGATACTCAGTTTACCTAGCTCGCGTTATGCCTAAACTTTATTTACGATTAGCTTTTAGCCTGTATCTGTTTGCCTAAGTCGCCATTTGCCTACTTCGCATAAGGATTACTTCTCTTTATACCTAAATTTTATATGGTCTATATTGCGTTATGCCTATAGATATATACAAGCTGATGACCTCGGCTCCACCCGCATAAATTAGTACTTTCGCATTTATAATATGTGTCAAGGGATGGAACCCGGATGGAACGAAGTTTCTGTTTCTTTCCTTTCGATTAATAATATTATATATATACGTATAGGCAGACAGAAACACGCGCACGCCCCGCCCGGCTTACAACAATAGCAAAGTGTCGGACCCACTTTTTCTCTTAATTTTTTCCGTCTAGCCCCCTTTCGCACCGGCCAGGAAGCAGGTGTACTGGTGGTCGCCGGAGATTGAAGAGCTGCGCGCAGCATGCATCTCCGCCCGCTGCCGGTACACCAGGTTTCGCCGGAGGCATCGCCGCCCAGACGACGCGGCAGCCCGAGAGGCGGAGCTTTATCAGGCATACAGGAGGCCAAAGGTTTCTCCAGGAGACGATAAAGCGGGCCAAGACGGCGGCCCGCGAGGAGCTCCTGGAGACCCTGCAGCAGTACCCATGGGGGCGCCCGTACCTACAGGTCAGGGAGAAACTCCGACCTAGGGCGCCCCCACTGACCCAGAGTCTCCAGCCGCAGCAGCTGGAGCGGGTCATGGGCTCCCTGTTTCCGACGAGCGCGGAGGAGCACGTCCCTCCGCGCATGGCTCCGTCTCTGCCCGACGCGGATAGCACCAGCGAAGACGACGTACCCGAAGTCAGCGTGGGGGAGCTAGGTGCGGCAGTATTCCGGCTTAAACGCCGGAAAATCACTGCCCCCGGACCCGACGGCATTCCTGGCCGTGCATGGGTCCTTGAGCGAATTATCGCGGAACGCCTCGTCGAGCATCTCACGAGTGTGGGGCCAGACCTGGCGGATAACCAGTTTGGTTTCCGTCGGGGACGCTCCACCGTGAGCGCGATCATGCGCGTGAAGAGCCTGACGGAGGAAGCAGTCTCGCAGGGCAAGGTGGTGGTGGCGGTGTCTCTTGACATCGCCAACGCGTTCAACACCTTGCCATGGAGCTGCGTTAGGGAGGCGCTCGTGTATCACGAAACGCCTCTCTAACTCCGTCGTATTGTCGGGGCCTATCTCTCGGAGAGGGCCATAGCTTTCCCCAGCTGGCTCGGGCCAGCTCGGCGAGATGTGTCGTGCGGTGTTCCACAGGGGTCGGTCCTGGGGCCGCTTCTGTGGAACATCGGCTACGACTGGGTGCTGCGGGGTGCGTTGCCTAGGGGCGTCGGCGTAACGTGCTACGCCGACGATATCCTCGTCACGGCGCGGGGTGCAACGTACCAGGAGGCAGCACTCAAGGTCACGACGGGTGTTGCTCGAGTCGTGGGTCGGATACGGCAGCTGGGACTGGAGGTGGCCTTGCACAAGTCCGAGGTTCTGTGTTTTCACAGACCTCGGAACGGTCCACCCGAAGGTTCCAGCATAAATGTGGGAGGCGTTAGCATCGGCATCAAGCCCTCGATGAAGTACCTAGGGATCGTACTTGATAGCCGATGGAACTTCGGACCACATTTCCGAAGTTTGATGGTGACGGTGACGCAGGCATCGGTCGCGCTTTCGCGACTGATGCCCAACCTAAAGGGACCCAACGCTTCCTGCAGGAGACTGTACCTGGGGATCGTGCGGAGTATGGCCCTATACGGGGCTCCCGTATGGGCGGATAGGTTGGCGGTCAAGGGGAACGTGACTCTGTTAAACAGACCACTTCGAACCTTGGCCGTCAGAACCATACGGGGGTACCGCACGATCTCCGGAGAGGCTGCATGTCTCCTAGCCGGGACCCCTCCATGGGACTTGGAAGCGAGAGCCCTTGCGTCATTGTTCCAATGGCGCAAGGAGGCGCTGGAGCGGGACCACAGGCCTGCGTCTCGAGAAATCGAGGACCAGCGGTCCCAACTCCGCCAGGATCTCATGGAGTCATGGAGGGTGCGACTTGAGCAACCCAAGTGGGGTACCACCATTATCGCGGCGGTGAGACCGATCATGGACGATTGGCTGCAGAGGCAGCATGGTGACCTCACGTATCGTGCGACGCAGATCGTTGCCGGGCATGGATGCTTCGGTAGCTATCTGTTTCGCATGCATCGTGAGGTCACACCCCGGTGTCAACACTGCGAGGTTTCCGACGACGACACCGCACTCCACACGTTGGTGGAGTGCTCAGCGTGGGCGAGCCAGCGCCGGGACCTCGTAGTGGGTCTGGGCGTGGATACCCTCTCGCTGGAGACCATGCTTCAAGCCATGGTCTCCAGCCGGAGTAGGTGGAACGCGGCCGTGTCCTTCTGCGAGCAAGTCATGCTCGCGAAGGAGGCGGCCGGGAGGGAGAGGGAGCGTACCCTACCCGCCGAGTTCCGTAGTCGGCGGCCAGGGCGCCCCAGACTCCGCGACTACGCCCAAGACTATCGACCTCCATGATCGGGGCCTGAGGACGGCGGGATCGCCATCTGCCGTCCTTACAGAAGCAGGCAACCAGATTCACTCACTGACGCGAAAAAAAAAAAGCCCCCTTTCGCAACGCGCGATAAGGAACTTCGTTCCAATAGGTTTGTGTTCGTAATATATTTATTAATGGTATTTTGTAACATCCTGAATATAATATAAATTAGGGTTAAGAGTTGAGTTAAGAAAGCGCTAAAAGACTAAATCTAAGTTGGTCTCGTTATTATTTGGTCTTTATAGCTGTTGGCCTGTATCGAAGTAAGTCTAACTAGCGTTATACCTACTTCTATTTTTTGTTAGGCATAACGCGAGCTAGGTAAACTGAGTATCAGACACATCCAGCGTAAAGCGGGGTGTATTCAGGTTGATATAACCCTTATCTAACACCCTGTAAAGACACTTCGCTCGCTCTAACAATTAATTCAAGTGGAAAAGAACAATTTTATGTTCAATAAGTATGTTTAGTAAATTCCACCAAGTGCCAACACTCAACAGTACAATATTCTTTGATATTATCACACACAGACACATATCACGTCTATATCCCTGAACGGGTAGGCAGACGCGCATTACACACCCACAATTTGCCAGTATTTTTAGTCCCACATAATAGGGGGCAAGCCTATTACTTTCACCGGGCACATTTATAATGGGTTATCTCCAAAATGGCCGAATGAATTTAATAAAAGTAGCAGCGATATTGTAATTTCGAAATAGTATCTAGATTGTACAAGTGAAAAAAAAAGAAAATATTATTCGAGTTACGAAGTTGGATCCCGAGAGTAGAGAAGGACTCGAGCGGAGCGAGGGATACAAGGAATGAGATATTTTTTTTTTTCACGAGTAGTCTACTCTACTTTATACCATTGCCCCTTTTGTTTTTTTTTGTCAATGGAATGACTTCATTCAGCCTGCCAGTAGTTACGTTAAGCTTTCTTTTTTTTTTGTAGTATACTTAATTCGTCTTTTGAAGCGCGTTCCAAATTCAAATGTCATTATTCACTTGTTGAGTAAATGAGCGTTTTATTCACTGATATCGATGAATAAAGTTCACTTTTTCAAGGGGCAATGGTATAAAAAATATTGAGACTTGTTGCCTTGCAATGAAATGTTGATGAAAGGCAACAAAATTTTAAGTGCCAGCCGCTGTGGGACAGACAATTAAAGACCTGGGTGTCTCGGACTATGATATTATCAGCTATCGAATAATTGTTTCGGCGCCTTGCTCATAGGGTAGCCCCAAGATAAACAAAATAAATATTTTTGGACATTCTCACGCAACGTCATCTAAACTAAGCTACGAGTATAAGCTTGTGCTATGGGATCTAGAACTGATAAACATACTTATATATTTCTAAATACATACATAATATACATAGAAGACACCCAAACTCCGAAACATACATTTGTGAATCACACAAATATTTGATTCAACCCGTGAATCGAACCCGAGACTGCGGTGCTGAAAGCCGATGCACTATTATCAATTAATGTTATCAATTCAAAATTAAATTTAGTGATTGGGCTACGCCTGGAATCAACAAAGAATCAAGAAAAAATGATCAACAGATCATGAGACTTTGTTACTGAAATTAGGGTATTATGGTGTTTCGCACAGCTCACTTGGCTTACTGGAGTCTTACCTCACTGATAGAGTACATAAAGTTAACGTTAATGGCACCGACTCTTCTGGCGCCTCATTAGTCATGGGAGTACCCCAGGGCTCGATATTAGGACCCCTTTTATTCTTAATATACGTAAATGATCTACCTTACTTCACTAAAAATCTTTGTGAAATAGTATTATTTGCTGATGACACATCATTAATTTTTAAAAGTGATAGACGATAAGTAGTACTTGACGATGTAAATAATACCCTTTCGGAAATACTGCATTGGTTCACAAATAACAACTTGCTGCTCAATGCGAAGAAAACAAAATGTGTAAAATTTACTATGCCCAATGTTAGACAGGTGGATACTCATATTACTATGAATAATGAATTAGTTCAAATAGTCAATACCACAGTTTTTCTTGGAATAACTTTAGATAGTAAACTGCAATGGGGTTCTCATATCACAGCCTTGGCAGGAAGACTTAGTTCTGCTGCCTATGCGGTTAGAAAGATAAGGTCACTGACTGATGAAAAAACGGCACGATTAGTTTATTTTAGCTACTTTCATAGCGTTATGTCATATGGTCTGCTGCTATGGGGCTCAGCTGCCGATATTGAGACAATATTCATATTACAGAAACGAGCTATACGAGCAATCTATAGACTCAGGCCCCGTGACTCGCTGAAAGAACTATTTAAAGAAATTAATATTTTAACCGTTGCTTCTCACTCAATATGTTTATGACAACATCGTATATGTACGGAAGAACATAGAACTCTTCAAAAAAAGATCCGATAACCATAATTATAATACAAGAAATAAAAATAAACTGGCATTGACAAAAATTAGACTTCATAAGGTTGGTAATTCGTTTGTAGGCAAATGTATAAAAATATTTAATAAAATTCCGCAGGATCTGGTTGACATGCCTCTTAATAAGTTTAAAATAGTAGTGAAAAAACGTTTGATGAAGAAAGGCTACTATAATGTAGACGAATATCTTAATGATAAAAATGCATGGTCACCCTAATCTGCTGTTGTTAGCCACTCGTACAATACAAATTGTAACACAATGTAAACAAAACAATATTAAAAAAGACAATGGATAATCTACCTGAGTTTCTTGCTGGTATCTTCTCAGGAGAACCAACTTACCGAACCAGCGAAAGAATCATTGTCAAATGGTTATTTATGTAATTAATTTAGTACCTATTTTTATAATAGTGCTTGACATAAAATTGTAAAATTTTGACATTCATATGTGCTCTTTATGTGCCTAAACTGAATAAATGAAATTGATTCTTTGATTCTTTGACTACCGACCACGCCACCGAAGTACTCTTTGAAAAATAAAATTAAAAGCATTCCTGTTTACAAAAAATATTTATTTGTAATTTTTTTTCGTAAAAATCTTATATTTTATTATTCTTAAAATATTATGGCAATACATCACACATGTATACAATACGCTTAGATCAAAAATACTATAGATATTGGATTCAGTACAAATACAACGCGGAATCTTGGCACTCGAATACTATATACGTAATTATTACAAATACCATCTATAAAATAAACAAGATTGTACATTGATGGTTGACATAGAAATAATGAATACAGGCGCATCAATGTACAGCGCCGTTGTCGCATCCCTCGAGAGTCAGCAAGCGCAATAGGAACTTAGTACGGCGCGCGGTTGAAGCGCGTAGGTGTGCAATGTACAGCGCCGTTGTCGCATCCCTCGAGAGTCAGCAAGCGCAATAGGAACTTAGTACGGCGCGCGGTTGAAGCGCGTAGGTGTGCAATGTACAGCGCCGTTGTCGCATCCCTCGAGAGTCAGCAAGCGCAATAGGAACTTAGTACGGCGCGCGGTTGAAGCGCGCAGGTGTGCAATGTACAGCGCCGTTGTCGCATCCCTCGAGAGTCAGCAAGCGCAATAGGAACTTAGTACGGCGCGCGGTTGAAGCGCGCAGGTGTGCAATGTACAGCGCCGTTGTCGCATCCCTCGAGAGTCAGCAAGCTCAATAGGAACTTAGTACGGCGCGCGGTTGAAGCGCGTAGGTGTTCAATGTACAGCGCCGTTGTCGCATCCCTCGAGAGTCAGCAAGCGCAATAGGAACTTAGTACGGCGCGCGGTTGAAGCGCGCAGGTGTGCAATGTACAGCGCCGTTGTCGCATCCCTTGAGAGTCAGCAAGCGCAATAGGAACTTAGTACGGCGCGCGGTTGAAGCGCGCAGGTGTGCAATGTACAGCGCCGTTGTCGCATCCCTCGAGAGTCAGCAAGCTCAATAGGAACTTAGTACGGCGCGCGGTTGAAGCGCGTAGGTGTTCAATGTACAGCGCCGTTGTCGCATCCCTCGAGAGTCAGCAAGCGCAATAGGAACTTAGTACGGCGCGCGGTTGAAGCGCGCAGGTGTGCAATGTACAGCGCCGTTGTCGCATCCCTCGAGAGTCAGCAAGCGCAATAGGAACTTAGTACGGCGCGCGGTTGAAGCGCGCAGGTGTGCAATGTACAGCGCCGTTGTCGCATCCCTCGAGAGTCAGCAAGCGCAATAGGAACTTAGTACGGCGCGCGGTTGAAGCGCGCAGGTGTGCAATGTACAGCGCCGTTGTCGCATCCCTCGAGAGTCAGCAAGCGCAATAGGAACTTAGTACGGCGCGCGGTTGAAGCGCGCAGGTGTGCAATGTACAGCGCCGTTGTCGCATCCCTCGAGAGTCAGCAAGCGCAATAGGAACTTAGTACGGCGCGCGGTTGAAGCGCGCAGGTGTGCAATGTACAGCGCCGTTGTCGCATCCCTCGAGAGTCAGCAAGCGCAATAGGAACTTAGTACGGCGCGCGGTTGAAGCGCGCAGGTGTGCAATGTACAGCACCGTTGTCGCATCCCTCGAGAGTCAGCAAGCGCAATAGGAACTTAGTACGGCGCGCGGTTGAAGCGCGCAGGTGTGCAATGTACAGCGCCGTTGTCGCATCCCTCGAGAGTCAGCAAGCGCAATAGGAACTTAGTACGGCGCGCGGTTGAAGCGCGCAGGTGTGCAATGTACAGCGCCGTTGTCGCATCCCTCGAGAGTCAGCAAGCGCAATAGGAACTTAGTACGGCGCGCGGTTGAAGCGCGCAGGTGTGCAATGTACAGCGCCGTTGTCGCATCCCTCGAGAGTCAGCAAGCGCAATAGGAACTTAGTACGGCGCGCGGTTGAAGCGCGCAGGTGTGCAATGTACAGCGCCGTTGTCGCATCCCTCGAGAGTCAGCAAGCGCAATAGGAACTTAGTACGGCGCGCGGTTGAAGCGCGCAGGTGTGCAATGTACAGCGCCGTTGTCGCATCCCTCGAGAGTCAGCAAGCGCAATAGGAACTTAGTACGGCGCGCGGTTGAAGCGCGCAGGTGTGCAATGTACAGCGCCGTTGTCGCATCCCTCGAGAGTCAGCAAGCGCAATAGGAACTTAGTACGGCGCGCGGTTGAAGCGCGCAGGTGTGCAATGTACAGCGCCGTTGTCGCATCCCTCGAGAGTCAGCAAGCGCAATAGGAACTTAGTACGGCGCGCGGTTGAAGCGCGCAGGTGTGCAATGTACAGCGCCGTTGTCGCATCCCTCGAGAGTCAGCAAGCGCAATAGGAACTTAGTACGGCGCGCGGTTGAAGCGCGCAGGTGTGCAATGACCGAGGTGAAGTGGTGACGTTGTTAAAGCACTGATCGGTAATCTAGGTATTTTTTATCTAAGCCAATACTTTTATATTAAACTAACGAATTCCCAAATCCCACGGAAACACGTTACCGATATAAAAAGTAGCCTTTCAACTCTGGTATAATGTAGCTACATATTATACACTAGCTGTTGCCCGCAGCTCTGCCTGCCTGTTACTTTAGATCGACATAACTTTTTTATTTATGAACCGATTGAAATAAAACATACCTTAAATGTTAAGTTGAATAAACCACAACGCATTACTGAAAACTGCATTTAAATCGGTTAAGCCGTTTCTGAGATTAGCGTGTTCAAACATTCAGACAAAAATTTAAAAAACCTTTGTTTTTGTTTCTATTGCGTTCATAAAACCCATACAACAGTTTCTCTATTATATCTTCGACGTACAGCCAACGACCACTTACAATTTTATTATATGTATTGATAGAATTTTTTAAATTGGTTCAGTATTTATAGAGATTCAATGAAGATTCGTAGATCAATTATTCTGCATTTCTATTGTTACCTCATATCTTTGGACTGGTTGAAATGATTTTGAATTTTTTAATTGAAAGCTACTATTTCCCAATTGGTCCCATTCCGACCATTATTTGGTCCCATTTCGGTAGTTTGAAGTCGGTTGTTGTGTAATACTTAAATACATTGTATCTAATACAAAAATCTAGAAATGGGGTTTTTATGTTGGATTCAAGAATCGACCAATGAGAGTTCGCCATTCGAGAAGTCTACTGTCTATCTATATCTATACTTATAATAAATCTGTAGAAGTGAAAATTCTGTACATTGAAAATATCAAAAAAATAAAGGGCATGGGTGTTACTAGACCGACACCGAACCCAAAAATGAGATTAACGCAAAAACTACCGGTTCGATTACGATGAAACTTGGTATAATTATTCTTTAATATCCTGGGCACCACACTGGGTACTTTTTATCCCGGAAAAGTATATACAATAAAAAACAAACTTAATTTTGCGGTTCGATCCCTAGACCCGATTACTGTACCAACCGCAAATAATAAGTTTGTCGTAGGTTACGTCACCCGCACACGGCTAATATACTATAATATTTTATCTTAAGATACAATATAGCTCAACAGCTATACATAATAAATCAGTAACTGGTGATCAAGAAAGATATAACACGCAGGCGGAGCTGCAGGTAACAGCATGTTTATTATTACAAAAAAAAAATGTTTATTATTACAAAAAAAATGTTTATTATTACAAAAAAAAAAAAAAGTTTATTATTATCTAACTAAATAGGATTCATTATACCCAACGGTTGTAAATGTACAATATTTAATATCTGCATATGGTTTGCCATGTCGATTCCCGGGTAGGGATCTTCTTTCTTCACTGGCGCTACGTTACGTGTTGGCTGTGAACAAAAAAAACACGTCAAAAATTTACCGAAATGGGACCAATTTATAATATAATAATAATAATAATGAGATTAAAAAATGAAAAATAAATAAATAAAAAATAAAATTAAAAAAAAAAATTAATTAAATTAATAAATTAAATTAAATTAAAAACTGGCAACTCTGGACATCTGTACATACGTCATTTTCATCAATAAAATATTTTAATATTTTTATCTCAAATATCTTCCTCAATTTTTAAAATTCTTACTGATTTCTAAATTATATCACCAAAACAGTCCATAAATATTATATTTCACAATTTATTACAAGAATACCAAAGTCTGCAAATATGAAGCGAAGTTTTGACAAACGTCAACTATCAAAATATCAGAATGTTACGAGAAAATAAATATTATGAATGATTATGGATAGCGATGATAACAAGAGCCAGGAGTAAAAATGCACAGATAACACCCCCGGACTCATCACTTAGCTCCGCCTCGCAAGCGCTGGACCGCACTCCTGCGACACAAGTGCTTGCTGAGGCGTCGAGTTCATCGTCAAGTGATGAGTATTTTTCCCCGCCGACGTCGCCAACACCTGTACGCCGGCGAGGGAGAGGCCGGCCGCCGAGCAGTTTGGGGCCCCGAAGCCTACCAGCTTCGAGTAGGGTCCCCACTACCGGTGGTATTGTGCACCGCATGCGATGGACTTCATCCATCAATGAAAACGTCATGCGGGCATATTATGAGGCTACAGAAGGGGAAACCAACCTGACTGCGTACCGTTCAAGGATGCTTTCTTTGTTTCAGGCTCTTGAACCAACAATGACCGTTGCCGTCCAGCGACTATCGGATCAAGTGCGGGCTATCCAACGATGCAAGTTGTTGGATCAACCTGTGCTTGATCGACTACGCCTGGAAGTGTTATCTACTCGACCAGCTCCAGCGTCAACGAGAGCACCGTCACCTGCTACACACACGGTTGCAACTAGTGCCACTTTAGTTGATACCGTGCTCGACGTGGGAGATGATACGAGTGATATATCTGTCCAGGTAAGCGAGCAATTAAGGAGTACTTTAGAAGATGTGATCTCTCAATATAGGTTTGCACCTAATTCTAGACCACGGCTACCACGCTTACCCATGCATAGACGAAATCTGGCGTTGATGGGAGCCCTGAATGCGTTGCTAGCTCCGTACTTACGGACTAGCAATGATTTGCTCGATACCCACTCGATTCTTTACTGTGGAGCTATTACCGCTTGTCGTGTTGCACGCGTTAAATTCCCTGAATTTAACCGTGCACCACGATCGGGTGGTGTGCCCGCATGGCAGGCAAGAATTGAGCGACGTATCGGCACATTTAGGACTCTCATTGCGAAGCTTATCTGTTTTAGCAGGGGAAATAGTCGTCCCCGGGTCATGCGTTTCGTGAGTCAGGCATTCGCTGGGACCGGTATTCGTCCCCAGCAATACTTAACCAATGTCACGGAACGTATTGACTTTCTGAAACAGAAAGTGTATGCATGGGCAAGCCGTATCCGTCGTTATAGAGAGCGTGTAAATAGATACTGGCAGAATCGCATCTTCCAAAGTGACCAAAGGAAGGTGTACCGAGAGTGGGAGGGAACTGGACAACGTTTGAGCGACGGACAACTGCCAGATGCTCACACCATGAATCAATTTTGGCGTGACATATGGTCGGTGCCCGTCGAACATTCGGAGGGCGACTGGATCCGTGTCGTCGAGCGTGAATGCAGTATCATCGAACCCATGGAGTCTATTACCATAGACTCCGAAGATGTTAGTTGTGCAATTCGTAAGGCCCCGAACTGGAAAAGTCCTGGGCCGGATGGATTGCACAACTTTTGGATAAAGTGGGTTCAGAGCTCGCATGAACGCTTGGCAACACAGTATCAAGAAGCCCTCGAGTCTGGTTCCTTACCCGCTTTTATGACCACTGGCATCACCTTCCTGCTCCATAAATCAGGTAGTACCACGGAATCTAAAAACTATAGACCTATCACTTGCTTACCTACCATCTACAAGCTCCTTACATTCATTCTGAGAAGTAAATTAAATTCACACATAATGTCTAACAATATTTTAGATAACGCTCAGAATGGATGTAGGGCTGGGTCACGTGGTACTAAGGAGCTACTCCTTATTGACATGGCCATTAGCCAACAGGTCAAGCGGAGTAGGGGCGCCCTCTCTACTGCCTGGATTGACTACAAGAAGGCCTATGATTCGGTGCCTCATTCATGGCTGAGGAGGATTTTAGAGTTGTATAAAATTAATCCGACTCTTAAATCCTTCTTAGTCTCGTGTATGGGGCAGTGGACCACAGTCCTTCGTCAACCAGGTAGTGGTGGGTACGCCTCTGATTCGCATGACTTGATAAGGATTGAGCGTGGTATATTCCAGGGCGACAGTTTGAGTCCATTGTGGTTTTGTTTAGCACTGAATCCACTTAGCACATTGCTGAAGGATTCAGGGCTAGGCTATCGGTTTCGTAGAGGGGGTGAGGTTATTTCTCACCTGATGTATATGGATGACCTCAAACTATCCACACCGAAGCACCAAGATTTAGTGACATTATTAAAAACTACGGAAGTTTTTAGTAATGCCATTAAGATGGAGTTCGGTGTTGATAAGTGTGCGGTTATGCATGTACAGCGGGGGAAGGTTGTAAATTCACCGAATCTACAACTTTCTGAGATAATAACTCTCAGATCTCTCACCGAGACCGAAACATACAAATACCTAGGTATATCAGAGTCATTGGGTATAGCGGTAGAGGATATTAAGAAATCGGTGAAAGAACGTTTTTTTGGCCGCCTGACAAAAGTTCTTAAGAGTCCTCCTATTAAATTTTACCGTTTTCGCTGATTTTACAGACGTGTTTTTACACTGAAAATACTGTATTTTTATAAGTTTTAATGCACAACATGAAATACCATTTCAATAATGATCTAATAAGTGAGCTACTTTCTTATTTTTGTCATTAAATTTTGATTAATCGACCTAAAACAATCGGTAGTTTTTCGTATCTTTTGCTGGAAGAGGTCTAGAATATCACAAATTCACTAATCGTTTTGACGTCTAAAAAGTATTACAAAAATACAGTGTATTCTTGTAAAAGTCATCTATCAAATGTATGGATTACTTTTTATCACTTTCATAAAAAAAAATTGAGTAAACAAATATTTAAGTCAGTCAAATTTTAGAGAAAATGGGCAATGAATTGGTTCTTATTTCGGCTACATAAAACTCTCGTTCATAAAATTAAAACAACATAAATAAACCTTGGTTCAAAATCAATCCATTTCCAAAAAAAAGAAAGCTAAATAATAAAAAATAGGCTGTAAATAATCTTTTAAAAACACCTAAATTTCGCTTTATAATACTCGACGCATGCCTCAAGTAAACAGTCCGCGCCAAGCGCTTACAGGGAGAGGACGTGTCGCTCTGCGCGCCAAAATTCGACACCGTCTACAGACGAATATAGCGTGGCGTGAGATTTTGATACTTTGGTAATATTAGTTATTATTTTGTGATGATTAGGCTTCTTTTTAAATACAACAAGTGATTATGTAGAATGTATTTATCATTGTTTTTGTTAAAAAAAGCTGTTATATTTTATAAAGCTGGATTACTCACTCACTCACTGACACAATTTTATTGTTCTCCTTGATGGTGGAGGGGAAAGTATCTATGTTTTTTTTGCAGAAATGTAAAGGGGGTTCGGGGACCTAGGGAAAATTCCGAGTTTTTGAGATTTGCCCTCCAGTCCCCCAAGGGGGGCTCCCGAGTAGAGTCAAAATGAGTAATAATTTTATAGAGGTAGTTTTTTATTTTATTTTTTTGTATTGGGTTCGCCAATTTGACGCCACCCGCCTGGTAGTAAGTCGTGACGACGTCAAGCGATTGTGGGTCACTCACAGCACACTATACTATAGAGAGTGGCCCTCTACTTGACGACCTACTGAACCCAGGATTATATGTGGGAGGAAACACGTGCACAGGCAGGGCGTTCCAGGCCAGTATCGTTCGGCACAGAAACGAACGTTTAAAACGTTCGGTTCTCGCGAACATGTACCTACTGTGTGGGAGTGGCATCTCTGCCCGACACGCGTTGTTCGGGATCGGAAGGAAGATGGGATCAGATTGAAGAGCTCTTCAGAATGCTCGCCGTGGTAAATACGGTAGAATGCGGCCAAGGAAGCTATTGTTCGGTGCTGAACTAGCGGCTCAAAGCTTCCCGTTACCTCCGGACAATCTATAATACGGATAGCTCGACGCTACATAGCGTCGAGAGCGTCCAGCAAATACTTCGCGGAGCCGTCCCGGAAGTGAGAGCAGTATTCGACGCAAGGTCCAATCTGCGTTTTTTTTTTTTTTTTATATTTGGTTCGCCAAATTGACGCCGCCCGCCTGGTGGTAAGTCGTGACGACGTCTAGCGATTGTGGGCCACTCTCACAGCACACATTACTATTGAGAGTGGCCCTCAACTTGACGACCTACTGATGTGCCTCTTCACGCTCCGCTTAAAGAACCCAGGATTATATGTGGGAGGAAACACGTGCACAGGCAGGGCGTTCCAGGCCACTATCGTTCGGCAGAGAAACGAACGTTTAAAACGTTCGGTTCTCGCGAACATGCTATTCACTGTGTGGGGGTGGCATCTCTGCCCGGCACGAGTCGTTCGGGATCGGAAGGAAGAGGGTGGGATCAGATTGAAGAGCTCTTCAGAACACTCGCCGTGGTAAATACGGTAGAATGCGGCCAAGGAAGCTATTGTTCGTCGCTGAACTAGCGGCTCAAGGCTTCCCGTTACCTCCGGACAATCTATAATACGGATAGCCCGTCGCTGCATAGCGTCGAGAGCGTCCAGCAGATACTTCGCGGAGCCGTCCCAGAGGTGAGAGCAGTATTCGACGCAGGGTCTAATCTGCGTCTTGTACAACAGACACCTCTGGTCCGGTGTAAAGAATCTCTTTACCTTATTCAGTATTCTTAGTTTCCGCGAAGCTAGCCCTATACATCTTTCGATGTAGTTTTTATTATTGAGCTCTCGACGAACGTCTATGCCAAGGATATCAAGGTTGTCCTTCATTGGTAATAATGCATTCTGAAGAGAGGGTAGGGGAAGGAAAGGGGATTTCTTCGCTGTAAATGCACACGCCTGTGTTTTGCGGGCATTGAACTCGACCAGGTTCTCGGTACCCCATTGAGAGATACTGTCGAGGTTACGGTCGAGATCAGCCATGAGTCGTCGTCTCTCCTCCTCAATCTCAGATCGCCCCGCCGTCGGACGAACCGAGTAACTCCCGTGCAGTGTGCTGTCATCTGCATAACAATGAATGTTCCCGAGGGATAGCATATCATTGATTTGCAGAAGGAAGAGTTGGTGACAGCACGGACCCCTGCGGCGCCCCGGTATTGTTCCTCGATACATATATACATAACCGGGGCAACACAGGTAAGGCGTGTTGTCAGGGCGGCGTATTTGTGTCTCCGTGAGAAACGTCACAGCGGGCCGAGCCGTCTCAAGGTATGGTGGACGGCATCGAGGTTCGCATGGAGTCCACGGATGTGGGTGAACTCCACCTCGAAAAGTGAAGCTGTGGGGTTTCCTGGGGCCGCTGTGGAACGTTTACTTATTTCTGTTGCACTGCCATTATAAATTTGAAGAAGAAGCGTGAAGACAGGGCGACATTTGGTGCAGCAGTAATAAGTGACAAAGCGCAGGGGCTAACTTCGTCTGGAACCGTGTGGTTAGGTTGGAGCCGACCCGCCGGACGGAAGGGCTACCAAACCCCCCTGGTGCAAGGCCGCTGCTATCCCACACCGGTTACCACCCGGAGCGGCGATCCCACATCAGGATTATGCGCGAGAACATGTGGGGCAGCCTCCTGGTGTGGTTGGTCCCAGGCGGGCCCCATGACTGTGTTGCGGGCGGCCGCGGCAACGCCGTTGCTAAGGGTCTCCCTGGCCAGCGAATCGACCCACACCACCCACACTAGACTCCGCTTTGCCCCCACTGGTTCCATGCTGCACCATACATGGCCCCGGGCCCGGCGGTGCAGCTGTTGAACCCCTTACGCAACCAGCCTGGGCTGGGTTACTTGTGGGGCTTTAGCACAGTTGCACGGTGGCACCCCCCGGACCAACACCCGGTACCCACGTAGGGACCGAAGCCACTTCATAGGTACCGTAAATTAACGAGCCTCGTCCGTTGATCAGCAGGTGCGCCACTAGCAGATGAGTTCGCTGGGGCCCTAAATATGTTGGTAGAGCCCCTTTGTATAGAGGAGGTCAAATGATTTTGATTAGGGAAATTAATTAGCCCTCGCCCTCCCTTTGAGAGTGCAACGACAGAGGAAAGGTAGAGGAGTTTTGATTACGGGATCATACGAGTATAGAGGGTCTTTTCTTGAATTTAAGGAGAGAAAAAAAACACCCCCCCTCCTAGCCCTCTTTTCACCTCCCCCACACAAGACACTATTATTATAAAATGAAAAAAAAAGATCAAAACCATGTAATCGCCGTACCTACTGGCTGACCACCATCGGTAACTCCGGACTCACGCACAAAATGTGTCAAATACCTAATTCCGCCCGTTTCGATTCTGCATACGGACTCTTAACAGTTCTTTGTCCGGTGGTAACAAAATGCGGGCTTTCAACGGTTGGGTGATACCTTTATTGTTGTACTCCTTTGGCATACTTAGGTGGACTCAAACGGAACTAGACGCCCTGGATAGGCGAGTCCGTCAACAACTGACATTGCATCGAATGTTACACCCACGATCGTCTGTCATGAGACTGTACATTCCACGGAAGTGGGGGGGTCGAGGCTTTTTGAATGCCAAGAACCTCCACAACCGTGAAGTGTGCAGTCTCAGGGATTACTTCCTACAGAATGGATGTGACATTCATTGCGATGTTGTGAAAGTTGACAAGGGCCTTACACCTCTTTCCTTGGCTAACGAGAACTGGCGTAAACCAAAGGTGTTAAGTACTGAAGACCGTAAGGACGTATGGAAGAGCAAGGAGCTACACGGGCGGTTCTACCGAGTCTTAACAGGACTCGATGTAGACCTGCTCGCATCGGTGAACTGGCTGCGTTTTGGGGACCTCTTTGGGGAAACTGAAGGTTTTGCCTGTGCAATTGCAGATGAGGTTATCAAGACGAACAACTATCGGAAATACATCATGAAGGACGGTACGGTCGACATTTGTCGAGCATGCCACCGTCCTGGTGAATCACTTCGCCATATTATTTCCGGTTGTTCGTATCTTGCTAACACCGAGTACTTGCATAGGCACAATCAAGTAGCCAGGATCATCCACCAGCAACTTGCTCTTCAATATGACCTTATTGAGTCTGAAGTACCGTACTATAAGTACACACCAGTGCCAGTTCTTGAGAATGGTCGTGCATTGCTCTACTGGGACCGATCAATCATCACGGACAGGACTATTGTTGCCAATAGGCCCGATATCGTGTTGGTTGATCGGACCCAGCGTCGGGCAGTGCTCGTCGATGTCGCCGTCCCGCATGACGAGAATCTTGTTAAGGCAGAGAAGGACAAACTTAGTAAGTACCTTGATCTGTCCTTCGAGATAACCGCCATGTAGAACGTAGACTCGACGATCATTGTCCCGATGGTCGTTTCGGCAAACGGACTAATAGCTAAGAGTTTCGATCAACACCTCAAGAGACTCTCGTTAGATTGTTGGATCAAGAGTCAGATTCAGAAGGTTGTTATCCTCGACACGTGCCGTATTGTTAGGAGGTTTCTCAGTCTGTAGCCTCCACCGCCGGTAGTTTGGGTCCTACTCCGCTACTGGTGGGACACTATTTTTTATATTTTTAAATGTATTTGTGTTTTTTATAAATCTATTTAAAAATGTATAAAATAAGAATGTTATTGAATAAACGAAATAATAATAATAATTATTTATTTCAGACTTACATCCATATGTATTAGTAACAATTTCCTTATAATCTAGTGTTAGTAATACACAGTACATAAACATAGACAAATATTAAAAATAGGGAAGATGGATACAGACTCATACCTTTATGGCATGGATCTGTATCCATCTCTTGAGCAGCGGCGAGTCCCATCTCGCCGCAAATACATTCAGGAGAGCGTTGGCGCTGCCGCGGAGGCGCACAAGCGCTGACGTGCAGCGCTTGCGCATAATGCTCGCGAAGCTGTCCACATTGTGGGTCGAGAACATGCCCGATGCGCTACACCGCCACGGCAGCCCCAACACTGCCCTAAGCCCGTTGTTGTATTGGACACGAAGGTCGCTGTATGCCCGCTGGGTGAAATTCACCCACAGGCCGCAGCTGTAAAAAGATTGACAGTACGCCTTGTACAGCGTAATCTTCACTGCCTGCGAGCAGCGCGCGAACCTGCGGGCGAGCATGTTTGCACGAGCAGCCAGCGACCTCCGTTCCCTGTCGATGTCACAGCCATCCTTTGAGTCCTCGGTGACCCAGTGACCCAAGTACTTAAACTTGTTGACTCTGTTGAGTGGTGTGCCACATAATGATATTACCGATTTTGTATATGTTGTAGTACCGGCTTTGAATACCATGTACTCACTTTTTTTTACATTGTACTTGAGTCCATGAGTCACCGCATAGGATTCAATTTGAAATGCAATTGCAGAGCTTTCAATTAAAATTTCAAATACGGATTCGCGTACAAAATGTTCCGTACCAAAACAGCAAAAATAATCACGTTTATTGTATTGGAGCCCCCTTAAATATTTATTTGTTGTTATAGAGGCAACAGAAATATATCATCTGTGAAAATTTCAACTTTCCAACTATCACAGTTCATGAGATACAGAGCAAGACAGACGGACGAAGTCTCAGTAATAGGGTTCCCGTTTTACTCTTTGGGTACGGAACCCTAAAAAACAGTCGAATTGAGAACCTCCTCCTTTTTTTGAAGTAGATTAAATGGTACTCGTGGAACGAGTTCGAAACCCGGTCGGAACCAAGGTTTTTGTGATTAGGGGTCATCCATAAATTATGTAACACGTTAGAGAGGGTTGATAAAGTGTGAAGCGGTCCTAAATTCCAAATTTAATAAATCTGTTAACGTTTTCTATACGTAAATCATTAAGGATGTTTCTTTTGGCGGTATCTTTTGCTGAAATCGATGACATAATTCCTAAGAACAGATCTTATGTCTTATAGATACTTCAACATCATCCACTGAGCCTTTTCCCACCTCAGAAGGGGTGACAGTAGCTCAGTCTAACTGCTGCACGACTGAATTTAAATATTTTCCGTAAAGCGACTGCTATCTGACCTCCACAACGGCTGATATCGAAGTTCTATATTCACGACCACGAGGATTTCTAAGGCTAACTACCCGTAGTGACTGCCATAGATGTTCATATGGATGTGGCTTAACGTGCTCTCCGAGGCTCGGAGGTGTCTTAAGAAATGGTTACCCTAAGACCGACCTGCCTGTTTGCTTAACCTTGGCAATGTTATAACTCAACTGGCCACGAGCCCCTAATTTGAATGTATGCAGTTTTTTGTTTTTATTAAAATTAAGGACATGGTTCATGGGAACAGATCTTCGTATGTCTTATAGTTCCCATACTGACAAATCTAAGAGCTTGTCCAGGAAGGGCGAATTCACCGCGAAATGTTTCGCGAGTTAGTGAGATACTAGACACCAATACATCGCGTCCACAAGCATCGCGCGAATACAAAATACGCGCGTAAATCGCGTGCACTACGCCAGACTCTCGACTCGCGCTTGATTCGCGCGTATTGCGCGAGATACTAGAGACGCCTTGTTGTCTCCAGATAACGCGCGAACTCTAGAGCGAGTGCACGTATCGAGGGAAATGGAGCGCCAAAATTTTGACACGAAATTGTTTGTAGACGAAATAGAAAAAAGACCGGCGATATGGGATTTGAAATCACCTGCTTATGCAACAGGATTTTAAAACGTAGGTCTTGGGAAGAATTGGTGTTAACATTTGTCTTAATTTTGGATACAAAGTTTCAAACATACTATTGTGTCATTCTATCATTAAGAATTGGATGTACTAAATACATTATATTATCCCTCCGATTTTGTCTCTTCCAGCGACGGTAAGCTAACCACAACGAGACCGTTCAACTCCATGTTTCATGCTAAATTCATTCCTCCCCAAATGCTCGCGCGTTGGAACGCACCTTGTGGACGCACCGGTCACGCGTTATACGCGCGAGAGAATCGCGGCGAATTCGCCCTTCCTGGACAAGCTCTAAATGTTACACCCTAAACCTAGCTCTCTCTTAAAGTACGGGCAAACTCATCCTTCACATGCGACGTACACCACGCATTATGACATCTGAACACGATCTGGCCTATACAAGTTGTATGGTAACGAACACACTGGTCACTCCCCACGCTGTCTCACGCGTCCCCTTCGCCAGACTCGCGTGTTCCCATGCTATCCCACGCGTACGACGCTGTCACACACGTGTAGTGTCATAGCGCGTACCAGTGTGTCGCTGTCTCCCACGTCGCGTGGCATACGTAGTATGTGAAAGACCAGTGTGTTTCAAGCTTTGCACTCTAACTTGCCGTAAGTCAGAAACAGACAACATACCTTAATTTTCTTATTATTGTCGTGCATCATCTTCATATGTTTGTAAATGCTCGTTTGCCAAGTGAATGTTGCTGGACAAAGCTTGCATTTGAAACTCTTCGTGTTCGATCGTTTCGTGTGCATCGCCCAAACGTGACCTTTTAGCCTTTTTACTGTCTGTAAATACATACAATACATAATCCATACATCTATACAGAGAAATAAAATTGAAGTCTCCGTGTGTCTAGCCCAGAATAAATAAATATTGTTGGACATTCTCACACAACGTCATCTAGCCCAAACTAAGCTATAAGCTTGTGCTATGCGATCTAGACAACCGATAAACATATTCCGAAACAAACAATTGTGGATCACACAAATATTAGATTCGACGAGTTGAAAGCCACTACCGACCACGCCACCGAAGCAGTTGTCGTGAAATAACTAAAGTACCTACATAAAAGATCCAATTTAAAAAAATTGTCTGTCGGTCATTCCGTCTAATCTCTGGGACGGCTGGACCGACTGTCACTGACGAATATCTGATGTGATAAGGTAGGCTATATTTACAATAAGAATTACAATATACATAATTATCTGCTAAAAATATTTACATTACAAAATATAAGGTAGGCTATATTAAATAACATAGGCTACCTACTTTTTATACCGGGAATGTGTTCCTGCGGGAAACGGGAACCATTTATAAACTTTGTCACGCTGTAGTTGTAAGAAAAAAAAAATCTGGCTACCTTATAAGACTTCCCGCAGATCTCGCACAAGTTCTCTCCCTCCAGCTCTTTCTTCTTCCCCTCATGAATATTGGTCACGTGGGCTACCATTATTTTTGCTGTTTTGAATGGCTGAAAACAATTATTAAAAACTAAAACAAAAATAAATAAAATCGATTCGGCTCAATGATATTATTACACATGTGACGTTTTTATAAGTGACGTAATTTATGGATGGCCCCTTCTGTAATGGTGGTCATACATAACGGAGACTTGCGCAAGTATACCGTTACGTGTATTTGATGCTTAGGTAACGTCAAATACCAAGGCTGTGTTCGGGGAGCATTTTTTTTGAAAGCGTGTGCCGTCATACCGACGTGCAGGCTTCAAACGATTCGCTGACACGTCATAGTAATTGAGTGAAGCGAGTGAAGCTCAATCTTAGGTGACTCATGTATTTCGTTTGTCCGCATACTCCTCCTAAACGCCTGAACCGATCTCCTTCAAACTTACCACAGTGATAACGTGTGGCGTGAGGGTGGTTTAGAACAAAAAAAAATTGAAAATCGGACATAACAAAAAAAATCTCAGAAATCGTTGTGGTTCGAAAATTATAGCTGAGACTGGATATGTTTTTTGTGTATGAATGTGACTCTAACGATTGGAAAGGACCTTAGGTGGAAGTGACCCTTAGGTTTTATTGCCATGTTTTATTCTCACGTACGCTCAGACGGCTGAGATTCTATTTAGTGGCATGACACATCTGTTCTGGCTGTTTCAATTACTGGTGGTAATGGTTTTTCTTTAGTGGCCCCTATTCCGGGGGACTTACAAAATTACTGCCTACCCCTTCGGCATATAGGCGTGTTTATATGTATGTAAATCAAATAGCCAAGCCTTGTTGCACTAGCAGCGCGAAAACGTGCTCCCCGAACATAGGGTAAATGTCACCGTACCCATGCTATCTAAAATAATAATTGGCTGAAGGCCTTTATAGAGACATTGCTAAACGCCTAATCGATGCTTCTCAGGACCAGAAGTCTGGCTATTTTCTGGCCCAAAGAATTAGTATCGCTATCCAACGTGGCAACACAGCCAGCATTCTGGGAACCTTCCCAGTCGGCAATGACGCGGAGGATTTTTTAAACGATATTTTGTAATGTTAATATTTTTAATATATATTTATGTATATTGTAATTCTTATTAGAATTGACGCAGGTTGGATGAAATGGCGGCAGGTCAAAGCCACTATATGCGACCCCCAATTTCCTCCGAAACTTAAGGGGAAAATTTACAAGACTGTCGTCAGACCTGCCGTCCTGTATGGACTTTCATGTTTGGCCTTAAAAGCGACGGATGAAAGTTATTGCATGCAGCGGAAATGCGAATGTTAAGATGGATGTGTGGTGTGACAAGAATGGATAGGGTAAGGAACGAGTATATTAGAGGAAGTTTGAAAGTTGCACCAGTGAATGAAAAATTGAGAAGCGAGCGGCTGTCATGGTATGGACATGTTATGAGAAGAGAGGAAAGCAATGTCGTTAGAAAGGTGCAAAGTATGACTGTAGAGGGTTTAAGAAGTAGAGGTAGGCCAAAGAAAAGATGGATGGAATGTGTGAAAGAGGATATGACAAGGAGAGGAGTGAATGAAGAGATGACGTCTGACAGAGGTGTGTGGAGGAGAAAGACTTGTTGCGCCGACCCCAAATAATTGGGATAAGGGCAGGTAGATGATGATATTGTAATTTTTATTGTAAATATATATTTGCAAATAATGAATTATCTATTTACCTTAAAACATATACTGCATTGGTATTTGAGCCTCTTCAAATGGTCCCAATCAATATGGTCAGTCAAACACCATTTAGTCGCGAATTTCTTACCGCAGTATGTACATTCGTGTCTGAAATGTATTATACAGGTTGATGTAAGATCGGTAACAAAATTTTAACCTAAGATTAAATATGTTATATTTTTTGGAGAGCTAAGATGTATTATTATTGATTTTATTAAGCTATTTGTTGCTTGTGGCATTGTTTTTTTTTTTTTTGCAGTCCAGGAGCGCCGACAGATGTGAAATCTTAAACAATTACGTGTATTTAAAATTTTTTAACCGCAATCTATACTGATTGATCGAGCCAGAGAAACGAGCGAAGCGAGAACAATTTTTCATTCAACCGTCTGTCTGTCTACATGTGTGTTCCGAGCTAGCGATGACATTTTTATCCGTGAAATTTGGCACGAGAGTTATTATTCGAGCTTATCTTGATTGGGGAAGAAATATTTTTTTTATTTATTCAGTTATTATCAGTATATATACATATATTATACTTCAGAAGGTACTATAGGCAAATTACCGAAATGGGACCAAATAATTGTCAGAATGGTACCACTTGGGAAGTATTAAATTAAATGTATAATTAAAAAAAAACAAAATCGGTTCACCCAGTTGATAATAGCAACACTTTCGAAAGTTTTTTCATAAAATCTAAAAAAAAAAAAAAAATCAACATCACTTTAGAGGTCTTTGACCATGCTGAGTTGATTGCAGCTGGTCTTGAGTCTCTAACTATTACCGTTCTCGATTTGACCTTGACCTTAAGATCAGAGGTCAAAGGTCAAGTTAATTTTAGAGATCTTTGACTATGCTGAGTTGATTGCAGCTGGTCTTGAGTCTAAGTATTACCGTTCTCGATTTGACCTCGTTTTGACCTGGATCTTGAGATTAGAGGTCAAAGGTCAAGTTCATTTTAGAGGTCTTTGACCATGCTGATTCGATTGGCGTTTACACTGAGTCTCTAGCTCTTACCGTTCTCGAGTTGAAAGTAGTTCACGGACATAACTGTTGTATAAGAGATTTTCGTTTCGAAAACTCTAAAAAGTTCCCTTACAACACTAGACTCTTCTAAGATTATCTAATACTCACTGGTAAGCATCTTCAGGCACGTGTCTTTTACTCAATCTCATATGATTATTGTAACAATCCCGGGAAGCGAAGCTCTTCCCGCAAGCTCTACACTCGTGTAGCGCCCCGGCTTCTCTCTCCCTGTGGTTGCGAGTGTGTCGCGCTAAGTTACGCTTCCATTGAAACAACTTGCCACATATTGGACATGGGTAAGTTAGGCCGTCGTGGATTACCCTAGAAAATATTATTAATAACATTTATAGTCCGAGACGCCAAGGACTTTAATTGTCTGTCCCACAGCGGCTGGCACGTAAGATTTTGTTGCCTTTCATCAACATTTCATTGCAAGACAACAGGTTTTTTTTAAAATGACAATATAACTGCTACTTTTGTTAAATTAATTCGGCCATTTAGGACATAACCCATTAAAAATGTGCCCGGTGACGGCAATGGGCTTGCCCCCTATTACGTGGGACTAAAAATACTGGCAAATTATGGGTGTATAATGCACCTCTGCCTACCCCTTCGGGATATAGGCGTGATATGTGTTTATTAGTTATCTAGATCCCATATTACAAGCTTATAGGTATTAGCTTACTATGGACTAGATAACGTTTTGTAAAAAAACAACAGACAATTAAAGTCCTGGGCGTCTCGGACTATGTAAGTAATAAACATACTTATATACCTACATTATACTAGATATTTTTCATGTTGGACACTTAATAACCACACTAACTCTAAACAAACAATATTACTCTTAAAATATTAAGAAAAGAAATAAATTATAAATAAATCACAAAAATATATTTACTTTGAAATACAACAACGGAAAATTTGATGTTTAATTTTAGATAATTGCAATGATTTCGCTAAATAGAAGACTTTCTTAAATTCTGTTCCTTCTACTTTGTCCGTCCAAAGGTTGCCTGTAAGAAATCACTTTTTAGTGATACGGCCGCCATTTGTACATTTTAAAACCTGTTTATATTTGTTATGCATTTTATATTGGTGTACAATAAAGTTTTATTTTATTGTAAGACATGTTAAACGTCGACATATGTTTCACCTACTCACGAGGCATTCTCAAGACTGTCTCAAAGAGACAGGACTTTCGCCAGGTATCGCCTGACTCCATTCAGTATTTAAGAACAGCAAGCATAGCCCTCCAGGCCAAGTTATATTCAAATTTTCCATTGTTTTATAATGGACTTTCGCCAGGTAACGCCTGACTCCATTCAGTATTTAAGAACAGCAAGCATAGCCCTCCATGTTAAGTTATATTCAAATTTTCCATTGTTTTATAATGGACTTTCGCCAGGTAACGCCTGACTCCATTCAGTATTTAAGAACAGCAAGCATAGCCCTCCATGTTAAGTTATATTCAAATTTTCCATTGTTTTATAATGGACTTTCGCCAGGTAACGCCTGACTCCATTCAGTATTTAAGAACAGCAAGCATAGCCCTCCATGTTAAGTTATATTCAAATTTTCCATTGTTTTATAATGGACTTTCGCCAGGTAACGCCTGACTCCATTCAGTATTTAAGAACAGCAAGCATAGCCCTCCATGTTAGGTTATATTCAAATTTTCCATTGTTTTATAATGGACTTTCGCCAGGTAACGCCTGACTCCATTCAGTATTTAAGAACAGCAAGCATAGCCCTCCATGTTAAGTTATATTCAAATTTTCCATGGTTTTATAATGGACTTTCGCCAGGTAACGCCTGACTCCATTCAGTATTTAAGAACAGCAAGCATAGCCCTCCATGTTAAGTTATATTCAAATTTTCCATTGTTTTATAATGGACTTTCGCCAGGTAACGCCTGACTCCATTCAGTATTTAAGAACAGCAAGCATAGCCCTCCATGTTAAGTTATATTCAAATTTTCCATTGTTTTATAATGGACTTTCGCCAGGTAACGCGTGACTCCATTCAGTACAAAAAAATATATTAAGTAAGTAAGGATTCATCTAAAATTAAGTGTTTAAATATCGTGTAACACAATACTCTGGTACCGGTAGTTCGGTAGAACTCCGGAAGGTGGATCCAACGCTAACCTTAATAGCGCGATCTAGAAATTAAGTATGAATATGATATGAAGCAAAAATTCGATGTTGTCGGTATTGGTCATCGTAGCTCAGTGGTCAGAGCATTCCCCCTGTTAGAGAAACGCCTTGGGTTCGAGTCCTGCCGAGGACATCAGTTTTTATTTATTTATAATTTTTTTCTTTATATTTTAAGAATAGTTTAAGCTTTGAAATACAAAAATTAAACAAACCCTGTATAATAATACTAATTAATAATATATTACTTACGCATGGGCTCTGTAACTCTTTTTCGAGTGGAATATTTTGCCGCACCCTTTACATGGAATAAACAATTTCTCCTTCGGTCGGTCGTCTCGGTTGTGTGGTAGAATTCTGATACAAAATATAAATATTTAGAACAACGAGATCTAGTGAACATAGATTGTAACTATTATAATTATATTCATAATCCACTGAAGGCACGTTCAAACTCATCCTTCACATGCGATGTACACCACGCATTATGACATCTGAACAGGATCTGGTCTATACAATTAGTATGGTAACGAACACACTGGTCACTCCCCACGCTGTCTCACGCGTCCCCTTCGTCAGACTCGCGTGTTCCGCCGGGCGCCACTGGACATACCCTCTTCTAGTAACCAGAGACGCCCGGCAACGGACGTTAGAGCGGCCGCGGCCTCAGGCCGCGGAATTAAAAAAAAAAAAAAAAAAAAAAAAAAAAAAAAAAAAAAAAAAAAAAAAAGACTCGCGTGTTCCCATGCTATCCCACGCGTACGACGCTGTCACACACGTGTAGTGTCATAGCGCGTACCAGTGTGTCGCTGTCTCCCACGTCGCGTGGCATACGTCGTATGTGAAGGACCAGTGTGTTTCAAGCTTCAGCCTTTCCCCAACTCAGTTGTGGTCGGTTTTCCAGTCTAACTGCTCGCGGCTCGTGAAGGACCCTTGACACCACCGTCTTGCACCACTGTATCAAGGGTATTTTTAATACCCATTACACTACCAAAGAGATGCACCGAGCCTTTGATATTATATTGACGTAGGTAGGTATATATCTGTAATATTTATGAGTTATATTCTCGAGAGCTTAGGGGTGACAAAAATTACATTCACCATTTCTATATATAGATAGATAATATATATTTAAACCCAATATGTACTTACTTTAAATGATATTTGAGAGTCATTTTGTTGGCGAACACTTTGCCACAACAATCGCACTGAGGCTTCTCTTGTCGACAAACGGACCGATGATACGATAATTTGGATTTTGTACTGGAATATTATTTAAAAAAAAAAATTAATTGGCAATATAAAAAATAATACAGAATAAAATCTATGGCGCTGTCACAGATTTTTTATTATTATTTTATAAAATATTTATTGTTTCGTATAATGAAAGACTTGAATAGAACAAAAACAACTGTAGAATATCCTTCGAAATATTTTTTTAATACAAAATTTTTTTACAAAAATTTTCACACAAAAATAAAAAGACATCATTTTTTTAATTATTTATACATTTTATTAAAATAGATTTTCGTATTTTTTTTACAAATTACCTGAATTTCCCCCCACAACTGTCACAAGTATGTTGTTCTCCGTCTCTATGCGTGGCCACGTGTTTCATCATACGTATCTTCAATGTCGTCACCAGACCACAGACAATACATCTGTAGGCAGAGTGGTGCAGAGCGCGGTGGGACGCGACATTGTCTTTGGTTAGGAAATATGCCTGACATATTGTACATTGGTGTGAGTTCTCGCCTTTCTGGAAATAAATCCCACAATTTTCACCATAACCATTGGACCACATAGGTTTATAATTATTTTACTCAGGTATAATGCAGCATTCTTTGACTGCTTCGTGGTCGGTAGTGCATCCGCTTTCGACGCCGAAGTCTCGGGTTCGATTCCCGGTCGGGACAAAACTTTGTGTAAAGACAGTACCGAAGTCTGGATGTTTCCTATCTACATGGGGCACACTAAAAGTTTTGCACATCTAGCTAATCGGAACTATTTGAATTGCGAATGTTATATTTTTTTAAACGTTGCAACCTTCTTAGTAATAAAAACAACAATTGGCGGGAAATCATTTGTCAATTATTTTTTATAACACGTCAAAGTTCTACGTATGCAACGAAAATGGAATTAAGTCGAAAAGATTTTAGTGCGATGATTTTTTATGATTTTAAAAGTTCTCTCTCTCCGCAAGACTGTGCCTTTCGTCTTCAAAATGCTTTTGGGAGACAAGCACCTTGTTTGAGCACCGTGAGAATGCTGAATTTGAGAGAGGTCGAATTTCTTTACATGACGAATTTCGTGAAGGGCGGCCTTCAACTGCCGTCAACGAAAATAATGTGGCTACTGTTAAACGGTTAATTGAAGAAAGCCCGGATTTCTATGAGACAATTCGAGGACTATTGGGGATTGGTATGAGTCAAATCCAGAAATTTTTACACGAAGAATTGAAAGTTCGGAAACTTTGTTGTCGTTGGATCCCTCATGAACTGACAGCGGAGCAGAAGCGGGCTCGCGTGGAATGGTGCTCACAGATGCTACTGAAGTACGACCACGGACATTCTAATGCTGTTTATGACATTGTCACAGGAGACGAAACGTGGATTTATTGTTTTGAACCCGAAAAAATACAACAATTTTGTGAATGGGTGTTTGAAAATGAGAACAAGCCAACAAAAGTGAGGCAGGCGAGAATCTTTGGTAAAAAAATGATCGCGTTTTTTTTTCTCAGCTACGGGTCCCATCTGTACAATTCCACTTGAAGATCAAAAGAGTGTTAATGCCGAGTGGTATTCTACCATTTGCTTACCCAGGGTGTTAGAAAAAGTTCGCGAAAGACGACCGAAAAGAATCGTTCTCCTACATCATGACAACGCTTCTTCACATACGGCCAACAAAACAAAGTCATTTTTAGCTTCCGAAAAAGTACAACTCGTCACCCTCCTGCGCATAGCCCCGACCTAGCCCCCTGGGATTTCTGTATTTTCCCCAAAATCAAAGATTTGATGAGATGTTTCACTTTTACCAACTCCGAAGAGTCAGTGATAGCGTTCAATCAGCACGTAGAAAACATGGCTTCAGATCTGTGGTCCTCCTGTTTTAAAAAATGGTTCGATCGCATGAAAAAATGTTTAAAATGTAAAGGATAGTATTTTGAAAAGCAATAAACATAATATTTTGGTTTAAACATGTTGTTTTTTTAAGTTATGCAAAACTTATAGTGTGACCTACATATAAGTATTTACAAAGAAAAATATACATAAGTATTGATATCAGTTTATCTAGTACTCATATCACAAGCTCTGCTTAGTTGAGACTAGATGGCGTTGTGTGAATTGTCCTAACATATTCTATTCTAATGGTGAAAAAGGTTTTTTTTTAATATTTATTCGTTCGTATATTAACTTACCTCCTGATGTTTCCCATTAAAATGATCTGTTTTCAACTTCTCAGTATTAAAAGCTATAATACAGTATTCGCATTTGAACTTGAGTTTGACAAACTCTTTGCTCTCTCTGTCCTGCATTCGGACATCCAACATCTCTTTCTCTCTCATTGTGTACAATTCAACCATGTCTGGTGGTAGGTTTTTGAGTTTACGACCACTTTTTTGTGTTCGTTCGATGTTAGTTTCTATTACGTCCTGTAATAAAGTTTATATTTAGCACAAAAATCTGACTTCAGATACCGGATATCTCTCAAATTTGGTCCCACAAATTGAAATGGGTCCAAATGGAGATTTTTTAAAATCTGTTCACCTAGTTGCAAGTTATGCGGTTAACAAACATAAAAAACATAGCATTGTATAACCTCTGTTCGGGCGTCTCCGCTAGACATCAGCTGTCGTCGGTGAGATATCGTATATAAATGTCAGATTCTAGAAATGTCAGATGAGTTTAATACGCCAGATTCTATGAATGCCAGATTCTACAAATGCCAGTTTCGTATAATGCCACATTCTATAAATGCCAGATTCTGTTACAATTGCAATATACTAATTTCCGTAAGTGAGTAAATAAAACTGTCGCTAATTTCAAAAGTTGTTGTTGATCTAACTTTCTCGTCCATCAGAATAAAAATGCATTGATATATTTGATTACTTATAAAAATTATTTGATAACAAAATAAGTAGGTACGGAAAAACACAAAATGACAAAGTTATCGTCATAAACTTTTCTTTCACCGCGGCGCTTGCAAATTGAACACAACTCATTCGATCACGACGCAAGGCACACGCTCGTTTGTTACTCATAATTCTCAATATTAACGCCATTTCGTAAGCGGTCAAGAAATACCAGTTTAAACAGTCTACTGCATTTCATTTGACATCTAGCTAGCTGAGCATCGTAAGAACAACCTCTGTGAACCAATTTTGTTTTTTTTTTAAATTAAATCTTTAAAAATCCCATTTCAATTTAGTCTTTATATCCAACAATTATTTGGAGTCGGATTTGTGTCAATGTTTGACGGTTTTTTGACATTTAATAAAAAGTTTTCATTCATCTACCCTATAGCACAGAATAGGGAACAGTACTTACATACAGAACTTGCACTCCGACGTTAATTAAAGTACACTCTTTTGTTTACAGAGAACATCATTCGAACGTTAGGGTTGTCAGGAAAGTAAAATATATACCAGCATAATATGACCAATAATTATGAAGTTAATGCCTTAATATCAACTCTTGTCAATGCCGTATCACAAACTAGGCGCACAAACAATCGCTGGCGTCACGTATTTTTTGCGATTGTTAGGCGAGTGACATAGGTCTGCCTATAGCAACTATATTATAGTTGCTACGTGCACAAAGCGTATAAAGTCGAAACTAGAATAACAGTATCGACTTGTATCAATAACCAATGAAATCGCAGAAAATGTCGGTACACGAAATTTCCTGCAGTTATCGACAAACTCTTTCGGGCTTACTTACTTCTAGAACTTTCTTCTTTGTCTTTTTCTTCCTTAATATATCAGTCTTTTCTGTTTCATTGTTTGTTGGATTAATTTTCTGTAAATTCATATTAATTTATCATTAATTATATATTTAATTTTTTTATTTTTATTTTTTTAAATTGACAAAGTACTGGCTTACATTGTAGAATAGAATAGAATAAACTTTATTTTAAACCAATACAAATAAATATGAGAAACATCGTATGAAAATGTACAAATGGCGGCCTTATCACTAAAAGCGATCTCTTACAGGCAACCTTTGGTTGGCCATAAATGGTAAGAAATAAGATGTGAAAGTGGGTAGTCATTGGTGTTTGAGTAAAGTTAGTGGGGAAACATAAAAGCAATCTTATGGAGACAATACTAATATCATGAGAAAAATTTAAGTAAGCAAAGAAATTTAAATAACATATAAACAGCTATCTAATTTACTATGATCTGATTGGTCAAGGGGCTAAGCTGAGTGATAACGACGAGTCAATATTTTCTTGTCACGAAAGCCTAAAATTTTTTTGTCTGGCTGTTTGTCCTATCTGTTTGTTCCGGCTACTATCCGAAACGGCTAGATTTGAACGTGAGTTTCACTGACAGATAGCTGTGTTGCTGTGTAATTGATAAATAAAACTATTCAATATTATAAGGCTTAAGAGTTTGTTTCATTAAACACATTCATCTCAGGAATTACTAGTACTTACAGTACTCGGAGATAAATATTACACATCGAACTTTGGAAAGAGACAATCGGATAATTTCGGCTTCGTAGAGCGTTATCTCTGTCGCACGAAATACAAACAGTCCGGTATCTATTAGGAGCTGTTAAAACAATCATGATTAGCTTCTTTTAGTTATTCTTTGTATAAAACACACCAATTTTTCTGTAAGTGTTCGGCTTTAGGTTCGGGTAAAATAAAAAAAACATGTTCACATTATGCCTGACAAAACGTCACATAGGTAGTGTGCGACAGAGATAACGCTCTACGAAGCCGAAATTAACCGATGGTCTCTTTCCAATGGTCGATGTGCAATATTTATCGCCGGGTACTGTAAATAAGCAAAGATATCTACCCTCAATTGCTTCTTCTTTTTTCTCTTTTTCACTTTAACCGCAATCTCTTTTAAGAGCGAGAGTTGTACATCGTCATCCGAAGTGACGTCATTAGCTATAGGCGACGGTAGATCTTCGTATGCGTCGGCTTCAGGGTAATCTTCTATTTCGTCCTTTATAGGAACCTCTAAAATAAGAATACATACATAAACTTTTATATTATACAATTTAAATTATCTGCGGCATTCTTACTAAATTGATACACAGTATTAAAGAGTATATCCGCCTCTAGATTGGCTTGATGTAAGCCATTCAACAATCTAACAGCCCTAGAAGTAGCGTTAATTGCAATTTGGCAACGTCCAATAATTCAACGCATAAAAATTATCATGAAAATAATAAAGTTTATCGCCTTTATGAGGGCGCAAAGGTCGCCATCGTTAGCTAACACACTAGGGATGTTAAGGCTGCAAACTATAACAGTGATAATAGTTCTGTATAGTTAACAGATAAGTTACTTCTAAGATCGCTTAATAGATGGCGTACCAAACCGTCCTGAATCGCGCTATTGATATTCACCATAGTATGTGTTATAATAGATTGTATAATTTATAAATATAACCTCTATGTATTACATTTATCGTATTAGGATCGCATCGTCTACAAAGCAATATGTTCATATGTGCTTTTGTCTTGTCAAGCAAAAGGTCTATGTAAACAATGTTGCCCACACGAAGAGATTGTCCTGGGAGCAAATCGTCCACAATTTATTTATGTCCATAAGTCAAGTAGTCTATGATTGAAAACTGCCTGTAGACAAATCGTTCATGATGCATTATGTTAATATAAGCTGTTTTAATGATAAATTTCGTACAAACAATCCGGTTGAGGGGTGGAATAGACGCTTTAACACAAAATTGAATAAAAAACCTACATTACTACTATTTCTGGATGCCTTAAGAAAAGAAGTGGCAAGAAATCAGATATAAAAACAGTTTGTTTCATAGCAGTAAAAGAAGAAAAATCGATTTCAGTTTCAATTTGTGTTACAATGAGGAGAAAAAAAAAATTAGAAGAAGATCTGATCTTATGAATTCTTAAAAAAAAATTCTAAAATTAAATATTATTTAAATATTGACTAAAATGTTGCATGTTTTTAAATTACTTACTTATTAAAAGCAATGGTAAGTAAAATATTAAAAAAAAAATGTTTTAAACTTATTTTAAATTTTTTTTTAATAGCACTATTTTCCGCAGGATTAAAAAGACAACAAAAACGTCGACAATTGTTTCGCCTCTAAACGAAGCATTATCAAGACAGTCTCAGAGAGAACAGCAAAATTTGTGGTTAGAACATATTTGCTTATAAGTAAACGTGTGCAAATTTCATTATCGCGATGTAGGATTTTTTCACAATAACTAACGTGGGTAGAAACCTCAGATCTTGCTAACTAAGTACCCAAAAATAGGTATTCACCAATACAAGACTTTATCTTCTTAATTTTTAATAAATTGTGTAGAAATGCCAAATGACACATACAAACCAACAACCAACTAATGTGTCTGTCTGTTTACAACCAGATTAAGTAAGGGAGACGTGTGAAAATCTATTTGTTCATTGAGTAATTGGCATTTCTACACAATTTATTAAAAATTAATAAGATAAAGTCTTGTATTGGTGAATACCTATTTTTGGGTACCGTAAAACGGGGTGTATAGAAATTGCGGGGTGAATAGAAAAAATATCGGTAAAGTTTTTAAAGACAGTGTTTTACTACTCATCATTGAAGAATTTTGGTAGAATTTTAAATGATTATAGACCAACATTTTTTCTAGGTTGGCAACAGTTTTTTTAGAGCCTAAATTGACGTCTTCCTTCAAATATGTTACTTCAAAGTCAAGCCTCGTTGAGCGCGTAAATTGAACTGCCGCAAATCTTGATTTTAGGGTAATATATTAGTGAATTCTGCTGTTTTAATGTGTTTCTCTCATTGCGTGTGTGACATATTATCAAAATTCAGTGAAGGTAAGTGAGAAACCGTGATTAAATTTAAAAAATCTGTTAAAATCAAAGTATGTGTAAATTTATTGTTTAAATGGGGTTATTAGAATCTATTGAGGGGTGAATAGAACAGTAGTATGGGTTTAATGGAAACGTAGTAGGTAATAATAGAAACGCTTAATGTGTGAATAGCAACAAATGAGGGGTTAATAGAAATAAATTATTAGGGTTGTCAAAAACTGTTAATGTAGCTTACGTACCTATTTTATAGTTTCTGCCTTATTAGTTAATATCGAGTCCGTAATAGATAGGGTACCTAGAAGGAGTCTAAAAAAATAACCGCTAAAGTGATAATTTTCATTTACAGGTACCGCCGTTGGTTAAATTTAACATGCCACGTGTATACAAACCCGATCCTACGAGGAAAAGGTATAAAAAATATGACACGGAAATTATAAAAAAAGCTGTGGAAGAGTATGTAACTTCTCGGAATGGTAAATTAGAAGAAATCGCCAGAAAATATGGCATCCACAAATCGGTGTTGTATCGTCATAGTACACGGGATATGAAGCGACAAGGAGGCCAAAGAGCGTTATCCGATGACACTGAAATGTTCCTAATCGAAAATATAAATAAGTGCGCAGAATGGGGTTATCCACTAGATACTATGGATCTCAGGTACATAATAAAAATGTATCTTGATAAAATAGGTGTAACACACAAAAAATTTAAAAACAATTTTCCAGGACCCGATTTTGTGCACAGCTTCCTACTAAGACACAAAAATGTAATTTCTCAAAGAGTGTGTGAAAATATCAAGCGTGTGAGAGCTAAGGTATCCCCAGACACAATTAAAGAATATTTTATAGAACTGGAGAAGTCTTTGTATGGAGTTCCTACTTCGAATATCTTGAATTATGATGAGACGAATTTGTCGGACGATCCTGGGCGGAAAAAAATTATAGTCAAACGGGGATGCAAGTATCCTGAAAGGGTTTTAAACCATACGAAGGCTTCCGTGTCTATTATGATGGCTGGTACCGCAGATGGTAAAATGTTACCGCCATATGTGGTATACAAAGCCACCCATTTATATGATTCCTGGGTTCAACAAGGTCCTAGCGGTACAAGATATAACAGATCGACATCTGGATGGTTTGATGGAACTGCTTTTCAGGACTGGGTGCTACATATGGTGATACCTTATTTTAACCATTTACCAGGCAAGAAGTGCTTAATTGGGGACAATCTGTCTTCGCATTTATCAGCAGATTTGATCCAAACATGTAAAGCGCATGACATTGATTTTGTGTTCCTACCAGCGAACTCTACTCACTTGACGCAACCACTGGACGTTGCGTTTTTTCGTCCTATGAAGCGTGCCTGGAGGCAATTATTACTGAAATGGAAAAAAAACTGATGGTCGACAATTACCCACAATTCCTAAAGGTTGCTTCCCAAAACTATTAAAATTATTAATTGATGAGCTCAACATAAACGCGTCAAAGAATATTATTGCCGGATTTAAAAAGACAGGGATTAACCCGTTAAATGTAAATGAAATATTGGCTAGACTTCCCGACGGAGACTTGGGTGAGGATGGTCAAATCGCTGTAGAAGATTCTGTTGTATCACTTCTCAAAGAAATGAGATATGGTTCTATGAACATCGTGGAGCCAAAAAAAAAAAGGAAACTTAATGTACTCCCAGGTAAAAGTGTTGCTGCAGAAGAAATTGAAGATTATGCAGAAACTGATGTCCATTGCAATATGGAAAATCCTAAAAAAATAAAATACTATATAAGTGCTAGTGGTCCATCAGGTTTAAACAATAAAAATAAAGGAAAAGGTAAGAAAATAATATAAATTTGAAAATAAAAGCAAATGAACAAAAAGAAAACTGCTCTCATAAAATAGAAATTAAAACAAGTAAAGGCAAGGGGATTAGAAAAAGAACTAAAATATCTAATTTGAATGTAAAAGAAATAGAAGAAAATGATGAAAACAACAAGATTGAAACAAAAAATATCGAGGATATAACTATAAAACCAAGTTTGAATAAAATAGAAAGCGAAGACAAGGATGAAAAATATAAAGAACAGAAAGGATTATATTACAATGCAGGACAAGAGAAATACGAAAATACAAGACAAGAAAATTTCGAAAACAACACAACTTACGAAAATTATGGTAATAATATGGGACAGAAAAATTATAAAAATAATATAGAAGAATTACAATGCAAACTATATAATGATATAGACATCAAAAATATGCCCATTTTCTTTTTGGATACCAGTTCATGTGAAGAGGTTACAATCAGCACTGCAAATACTGCAAAATAAAAATAGTATCCAATGAGATAGTACATGATAATAAAAAATACATATTACCTATTATAAAAAACAGCAAGAAGGTAGCAATAAAAGATTTGATAAAATTACATAAGAAGAAGAAAAATATAAGGGATGACGAAATATTAAAAATTCTAGAAAGAGATGACTAGAACTGTTTGTTATAGTCATCTCTTTCAAGACAATTTCTTACAATTCAAGATCAAGATAATTGAACGGAGCGAAGCGGAGCTCAATCTTAGGCGACTAGTGTATTATTTGTGTGCACAAGTGTACAAGTGTTTATTATTTTTACATAGGCACCAATTGATTGATCTCGTTAAATAAAAGCAGTTAACAAACTCTTAAGTACCTACTAATCTTGTTTCATTTATTGAATAGACATTCCATAAAAATCAAATCGGTTATCGATTTTTAAAAACACAACCTTATATTTTTTTAAGTTGGATAAAAGTATTTTCTGACAGTCCTAACAGTATTTTCATTCGCCCCTTTATGTGTTTCTATTGACCCCAGTCGTTGGGTGAATAGAAATGGTGAACATTTTATTTAAATTTCTTAAAACCTATGGGTCTAGTTACACAATAATTGTTATAGCTTCTTTTATAAAGTACCGGACATCATATAAAATCACCATAGACAAATAAAAAATTGTTACTGACCACAAATTCTTTGGACAAAGTTCAAAATCATTGCTATTCACCCCGTTTTACGGTACTTAGTTAGCAAGATCTGAGGTTTCTACCCACGTTAGTTATTGTGAAAAAATCCTACATCGCGATAATGAAATTTGCACACGTTTACTTATAAGCAAATATGTTCTAACCACAAATTTTGCTGTTCTCTCTGAGACAGTCTTGATAATGCTTCGTTTAGAGGCGAAACAATTGTCGACGTTTTGTTGTCTTTTTAATCCTGCGGAAAACAGTGCTATTAAAAAAAATTAAAATAAGTTTAAAACATTTTTTTTTTAAGTATTTTACTTACCATTGCTTTGTCATGGATTTTCGCCAAGTAACGCCTGGTTCCATCCAATATTTACTTACTTATTGACTATTTTGTTTTTGTTAATTTTATTAGAAAACAAAATATTACTTTTTTGTGAATCTTATTAAATAAGTAAGCTGTTATGTTCAAAAAGTATTTATAAATAAATGAAATTATCTATTACTACCATGACTGGATTTGTTTCACACATCTTCCTATCTTGCCCTCTTGTTAAGTCATCATCATCTCATCAGCGCTCTGACGTCTCACTGATAAAGCATTATCAGAATTCAATGTAAAGGTTTACAATAATAAGTAATAAGTCCTATCCCACACAGTTTCCGATTGTCGATTGTCATTCAACAATAGTTATGTATTGTGGACGGTTTGCTTCGTAGCCAATATGCTGGTTTGACATTTTCGCAAGACGTCATTAAAACAATTTTTGTTTACATTTTAAAATGTGGACGATTTGCTCTCAAGTCTTATTAAATTGTGTGTGCGTCAGAATGGCTGGTTGTCTGTGGCGTTGGTCTATGAGAGTTGATTCGAAAATTGCTACATAATTGCTTCTATTTGCTTCATATATTCATTCATATATATATATTCATATATATGACTATATATGACTATATTTTTGAAATTAATTGTATCGTATTGTTTTATGGGTTTATGACCTGATAATAAAGAATTTGAATTTGAAAAATTTGAAATTTGAATAATAAATAATTGCTACATTGGATATATACTTACAAATTAAATATTTTTTTTGACCAGCCATCCTGACGTTTGATTGGCTGGTCACCCCCTAGTTTAGAGTCAAGCATACAGAGTTTCCCGAAATTTATTGCGTCAATAATTGCTTCATAATTACTTCATTTATACAATTTAGTTGTAACTTCAAACATATGCTCGTATGTTCAATAAAGGATGTAGCCATTATTTAAATTATCTCAAGAACAAGAGCCCGATGAAATAATAAAGGCAAATACTTAGTTATGTATGCGTCGGTTTTATTCGTTAAGGCTCTGGTACCCGTGTAAGTAAAGTAAATAGGTACGTACCCCGAAGGGGTACGCAGAGGCACATTACACATCCACAATTTGCCAGTATTTTTAGTCCACAGGTAATCGGGGGCAAGCCTATTGCCGTCACCTGGCACACATATGATAGGTTATGATGTCCAAAATGGATTTTTAAAATAAGTTGAAACCCGTTGCCATGCGGTGTAATGTTGATTAAAGGCAACAAAATCTTACGTGCCAGCCGCTATGGCACAGCCAATTAAAGTCCTGGGCGACTCGAACTATTTTCTTCAACGCAAGAATTACTACGTAAGTACTTACTTCACTTACACGGGTACCAGAGCCTTAACGAATAAAACCGACGCATACATAACTAAGTATTTGCCTTTATTATTTCATCGGGCACTTGTTCTTGAGATAATTTAAATAATGGCTACATCCTTTATTGAACATACGAGCATATGTTTGAAGTTACAACTAAATTGTATAAATGAAGTAATTATGAAGCAATTATTGACGCAATAAATTTCGGGAAACTCTGTATGCTTGACTCTAAACTAGGGGGTGACCAGCCAATCAAACGTCAGGATGGCTGGTCAAAAAAAATATTTAATTTGTAAGTATATATCCAATGTAGCAATTATTTATTATATGAAGCAAATAGAAGCAATTATGTAGCAATTTTCGAATCAACTCTCATAGACCAACGCCACAGACAACCAGCCATTCTGACGCACACTAAATTGTGGGTAGTCTTAGTCAATAGACATTTTGCTTTGTAGCCGACCCGATCAAAATTCCATTTATCATCAACCTCATCTCGTTGTTTTATAGACACGGAGGGGACTGGGAATTGTACAGGGCTATCTTTACGAAGGCGTGCTCGGGGTGTTCGGCGATGGACGTCAGGTGGTTTTATATTAATATTATAAAGAGAAACATATTTGATTGTACGAGTATGTAAGGTTTACTAGCTTTGAATAGGATCGAAAGCTACTGGACCGATTTGAAAAAAATATTTTACTTGGGTATATAAATCTACGATCATACATAAATAGCGGGGTAGTTATGAAAACATTTTGTAAAAACCGGTTTACCACGCGGACGATGTCAGCTAGTGGCGTGGTCGGTATTGTATCGGATTTCGATGACAGACTCGTATTTTTTTTATATTGGGTTCGCCAAATTGACGCCACCCGCCTGGTGGTAAGTCGTGACGACGTCTAGCGATTGTGGGCCACTCTCACAGCACACAATACTATAGAGAGTGGCCCTCAACTTGACGACCTACTGATGTGCCTCTTCACGCTCCGCTTAAAAAACCCAGCATTATATGTGGGAGTAAACACGTCCACAGGCAGGGCGTTCCAGGCCACTATCGTTCGGTAGAGAAACGAATGTTTAAAACGTTCGTTTCTCGCGAAAATGCTATCCACTGTGTGGGAGTGGCATCTCTGTTGTTGTTCGGGATCGTAAGGAAGAGGGTGGGATCAGGTTGGAGAGCTCTTCAGAACACTCGTATTCGATCCCCGGGTCGAATCAAATGTTTGTGTGATCCACAAAATGTTTGTTTCAATATGTATGTAAGTACTTAGAAATATATTTTAATTATGTTTATCAGTTGTCTAGATCCCATAGCTCAAGCTTATAGCTTAGTTTGGGCTAGATCACGTTGTGTGAGAATGTCCAAAATATAAAAAAAAAATTAAAGAATAATACTTACCAAAAAAATCAGTTCCATCTTCACTTTTAACCTCATCATCTTTGATATCTGCTGTTGAGGCTTCGTGGAAGGTGCACTCTGAGAGTTTAGTCACAGCGTGTGCTTTAAAATCATTTGGAGAATTCAAAAATGTGTTCTGTAATGACATTCAAAAGTTTAATTTATGATTTTATTGCCTTTCATTAACATTTCATCACAAGGCAACAGGTTTCAATATTTTTTTAAATTTCTATATAGCTGCTACTTTTTATTAAATTCATTCCGCCATTTTGGACATAACCCATTATAAATGTGCCCGGTGACAGCAATAGGCTTGCCCCCTATTACGTGGGACTAAAAATACTGGCAAATTGTGGGTGTGTAATGCACCTCTGCCTACCCCTTCGGGAATATAGGCGTGATGTGTGCGTGTGTGTGTGTGTGAAAATTCATAAATCTGTAATTTAAGCCAAAATTCCAAGAGCCAGGACATTATGTTACATACAATTAAATATAATCTCTTCTGACCTAGCCTGTAAGTACCGTATAACTTATTTATTATGAATTTATAAGATACAAGCGGACGCCCGTGGCTTCACCCGCTTGACCGAGTCTGAACACAAAAACCTTCCTCGAGAACCACTCTATCCATTGGTGAAAACCGTATCAAAATCCATTGCGTAGTTTTAAATATCTAAGCATACATACATAGTACATAGTAATTTGATTATATATCTATATATAGAAATGGGGAATGTAATTTTTGTCCCTCCTTAGCTCTCGAGAACTGCTTATGCTCCAATGATGGTTGACCCCTCTATGGATAGCCCTCGATCTGGAGGCAAGCCAAAAAATCGAAAATTTGACCTAGCCCTAAGGGGTCAAAAGTTATAGGACAAAACCTATGGCGTGGTGCGGCGCGAAGCACAAGCCAGACACCGTTCTAGTCTATACTATAAAAAGGAAACATTTTAATGCATTGAATAGGCTCCTAAACAAACGAACCGATTTTGAAAAATCCTTCACTATTATTTAGCTACAATACCCCTGAGTGCTATAGGCTATTTTTTTCCGGAATAAAACGAGAAAGCTATGTCACGCAGGGGAATCCGCGCTAATCCCCTAGTAATTAAAATAATTTGACTGTCTCGGTGGTATGAGTATGCGACTGCCGCCCCTGAGATCCCAGGTTCGATTCCGGGTCGAATCAAATTATTTGTGTGATCCACAAATCTTTGTTTCAAAGTTTGGGTGTTTTCTATGTATAATATGTACCTATGTATTTAGAAATATATAAGTATGTTTATCAGTCGTCTAGATCCCATAACACAAGCTTATATTAGCTTAATTTGGGCTAAATGACGTTCTGTGAGAATGTCCAAAAATATTTATTTATTATTTAATAATTTTCGTATATTAGCCATATTAGGAAGCACATATTATCTACTTAACAGATTCGACTTTTAGGTCAAATAGTAATTTAAACCGCTTAGAAAGGGCGTTAATTTCACACAGGCGTCCAATGATATTTTATGTAATTATAAAACCGTCATTGCAGGCGTCCATAATGCCTTCTAGAACTAATATTACATGTTATATACAGGACTTACACACACAGTGAAAGTACCGTTAAAATCGATCCACCTATTTCAGAGATTATACGGAACATACAAACAGACAGACAGATCATAAAATGCATTTTTATGATACTAATCTACTATCTCTTATGCATTAATTATTAATCATTATCTGCATTTTTTTGGGACTTTTGGGATTCAAGACTTTTGACATTACAAACAGACATTTCGACTTTTTTTATCTCTACTTAACTTAAAAAAAAGAATCTCACCTCCTTTGAATAATTGATAAGAAATTCGTAAGAATTTAATATTTGTTTTCGGAAATTTATAGCTCTTTTCACATATGCTAGGCATTCCCAGCAAACCTGTATTTGTAATCCATCTGACACCTGGAAAGAATAGACAACAAAAATATGATTACACATATTATAAAACCTAAAACAAATTATAACAAAGGTATCAATCAAGGTCATCCATCTAGTTTTAAACAAAAAAAAGTACCAAACATTTGCGTATCTAAGGATTCTTGTTCCATCTTTGATAAATAAATTTACATGAAAAATGAATGAAAATATGTTTTTGGATATATTAGCATCTCATTTTGTTGATTCTTAATTATATCTAAAGTAAAATAAAGAAGTAAATTTAATTCTTACGTCAATATCACCAAGTAATTTAAAACACGTCTTTATGTCGGAGTCGTAGTACATGAGGCGATTATAGTTAAGACAACCAACACATATTCCATTAACATTATAACCTTCTATATTGATGTTAATTTCTTTCATTTTTACGCTTTTTAATTAACACCAGAGTCACAAAATTTCTCAAAACAAGGAAGCTTCATTCCTTTCCTTTGGCCATTTTGTGCCATGCGTTTCATTTCATGCACGTGCTACTTAGTGGAGATACAGCATGTTTTTTTTTATTTTTTACAAATTGTTCATAATCCCTCTTTCTATAGATTTCCTTATAAATTTTAACTTTTATTTTAACTTATTTACACTTATATCAAATTTAAAAACAAGACAATGCAAAATAATTATTTTCAGCCATTGATTTTAGATACGAACGTGAAACGGACTAAATACGTCATTCGAATTCGATCCGACGGGCGACGACGTCTGTCGATCGAGGCATCGTTTTCTTGGAGCCTGGATTATTTTCTTCGTTTATACTGTTAACGATCAAATAAGTGGGCTAATTAATATCAGATAATACTGGAAAGGAAGTGTTAAATCCAGTTCTGAATAAAAAGTCTAATTTAATGTGGTTGTCCTCCGTGAAATCGTAGTTTAATCGAAGTTTATATTGGTACTTTGATCAATACAAATTGTAGTTTCTTTTCATAATATCACCGTGTTTTACCGTTGCTTTGATAGTAACAGTTGATCTGTTCTTCAAAAAGGCTTTAAAGCTTAAAAATGTTTCGCTGCCCTACTGATGTGTGTATAATTAGCACTCGTGTTAAAGTTTCCGCAGAAAATAAACAAGCGAAGATTTTGAAATATGTTTGTGAACTCTGTGACAGTGCTTGGCAGACGGAAAAAGATTTAGAAATACACAGAAGGAGCTACCATTATGAAGAGGTAATGGTGATGGCGGGAACTCCTAAGAATCACATCTGTAAAGTAAGTTTTTGCATTATTTATGCTTTCGATTGTCGGCACTTGTTTTAACTTAAAATAATACATTTTGAATAAACTTGTACATTCCACAATTTTCTTTGTTATTAAGAATCCTAACTGGTTAGCCAGTCCAATGTCAGCTATGGGTAGCTGTAAGATGAATTTGAACATACATTTAAAATAATAAAAAAATAAATAATTATCAACTACATCCATAAACACTTCTTAACCAATCGGGTTGTCAGTGATAGTGGAATAAGCTGCCGGAGGATCTTAGCCCAAAACGTGAACCAGTTTAAGAACAGACTTGACAAACAACTCCAAGACTTAAATTAGTAGGCACCAGCAGGATACAGGCATCGTCAGTTGTTTTTCAACTGTTTGCGTGATCAAGAATAATAAAATTGTGGAATGTAAAAGTGAGTTTATTCAAAATGTAAGTTTTTGCTCTCGACCCCTGAGTCTCAGGTTTGATGCCCGGTTTGAATCAAATTTTTCTGATCAACACAAATGTTTGTTGCGGAGTTTAGGTGTTTTCTACGCATAATACATATATAATAAATACATATTTATTTAGAAGTATATAAGATTAGATATATACTTCTAAATAAATACATATTATACATAGAGAGGCTCGTGGTCTAGTGGTAACCGACAATATTAATACATTGCAAAGGTTAAGCAACATCTAGTCAGGCCGGTCTTAGAGTGGGTGACCATTTCTTAAGATACCGAGACCCCTCCGTGCCTCGGAGAGCACATTAAGCCGTCGGTCCCGGTTGTCATACGAACATCTATGGCAGTCGTAAGGGGTAGTTGGAGCCCTTAAAAATACGACTGGTCTAACTACAAAACTTCGATATCGTTCATGGGTTGTGAAGGTCAGATGGTTCACGGAATATATCGAAATTCAGCCGAATCACAGTTAGACTGGAAAGCCGACCCCAACTAAGTTGGGCTCGGTGAATGATGATGAAGATTTATACTTCTACTTGCTTGACTTAAACCAGCAACTGGTCCATTTTCCTGAAGGAACATTCTACCAACTGACCAAGACACCACTCAGTTGGTAGAACGTTCCTCCAGGAAAATGGATCGGTCACTGCTAAGAGTCCTGCTAAGAGCTAAGTTAGCATACTCATTGCTTATGAAACATATTCAGTATATAAGTTAACATAGAAGGCACATTTTTAATGCACAAGGGCATTTTTTTTTTTAAATCTGTGTACTGTATTACTTAAATACAAATAAAGGCAAGCAAATATAGTAGTCTCGGCACTCAATATGAGTTCGTCACATTTGGTGTCGAGCCACTAGGCCCATGGGGCCACGGTGCACATCAGCTCTTCACGGAACTCAGCAAGCGTCTGAGGGAAGAGACTGGGGATCTCCGTGCAGGCAGTTTTCTCGCAAAGACTCTCATTGGCAATTCAGCGCGGGAATGGTGCCTGTGTTATGGGCACTCTGCCTAAGTCTCCCTGCCTTACTTATTTATTTTAGTGTTTTAGTTTTAGATAGTAAACATAGTTTGTAGTTTGTTTAGGTTTTTTTTAAATTTAATTTTCCTGTACCTTGTCCTGTTTAAGTAATTTATAAATTTAAGTAAAGTAGAGACAGTTTTACAAGATTTTGCCCTAATAAAGAACGAGTTTCAGTCAATTGGCTTAGAACTGAACCCGAATAAATGTGAGATTTTTATATCTGAAAACACAGATAAATTAACAACAATCTCCAAATTCAACTGTTTGGCCCCCAACATAAAAGTTTTGGACAAAACTTCTTTATGCCTCCTAGGTTCCCCGATTTTAGAAGATGGCTTTTCCACTTTTATCGAGGAAAAAATTCAATATTTTGATCAGGTTATTGATAGTCTATGTAATATCAGGATTCATTCAGCTTTCACTATTCTTCGTTTTTGTCTTTTCGTACCCAAATTTACACATGCCCTCCGTTCAGGACAATTTTGGAAAAATGTAGAAATTTTAGGCAGACTAGACAACTTAATACAAAATTCTTTGTGAAAAATCCATCCACCATCCACCGCAGGTCTTCCGGCCTTACGTGAACCAAATGGTTTAGCACGAAGCGATGGAAAGAGACCGGACGGTATGTCGTTGCTACCGTGGAAGATGGGAAGGCCTTTGGTGTGGGACACTACATGTGTTGACACCTTAGCACCTTCACACCTTCCAAGCATATCCGGATGTGCCGGCGCTGCTGCTGCATCGGCTGAAGGCCTTAAACGGCGGAAATATACTAACCTAGCAGGTGATTACATATTTGAGCCGTTTGGGGTTGAGACACTGGGGTCATGGGGTCCGAGTGCTCGCCGCCTTTATAGAGACATTGCTAAACGCCTAATCGATGCTTCTCAGGACCAGAAGCCTGGCTATTTTCTGGCCCAAAGAATAAGTATCGCCATCCAACGTGGCAACACAGCCAGCATTTTGGGAACCTTCCCAGTTGGCAATGACGCGGACGATTTTTTAAACGATATTTTGTAATGTAAATATTTTTAGTCTATAATTATGTTTATTTTGTATATTGTAATTCTTATTGTAAATAAAGACTTTAGATAGTAATATAGTATATAAGTTTGTTTATCAGTTATATAAATCCCTTAATACAAGCTAGATTACTTTAGGTAGCGCTGTGTAAAACTGAGTCTTAAATAAGTATTTGTTTTTCAGGTATGCTTAAATCCACATAAAAAGAAATCAAATCTAATCAAACACTTAAAACGGGACCATCTTTTGACCTCTCCGCGGTCTACCCGACTAAAGTATGAAATATTCATCTGCAACTACTGCAAAAATGCATTCTTTAACAAAATGCTATTGACCGCACACATAAAACGCTATCACTTATCCATGACATCTGAATTGCTGACGACAACAGCTCAATGTCCAATATGCTTCAAAAATCTTAGACTTAAAGCATTATGGTTCCATTTTATTAGCCATCGAGCTATCGGTACATGTTCATGCCCAATATGTCTTGTGCCGTTGGCAAATTTTGAAGAACTTAACCAACATACCGCTGCTACCCATCCCGGTAACTATTCCTGTAGGATATGTACATTTGAAACAAATAGAGAACAATTATTCTTTAATCATATCCAGACGCACAAAAAGAAAGTTGTTGCAAAGGAAATTACTGATGTATCGCAGTATTTTGTACCGGAAGAATCGGCTAACATGTGGAAGAAAAGGAATACTAATTTATTTAGGTATGAGAAATATATACACACATATATCACGGCTATATCCCGAAGGGGTAGGCAGAGGTGCATTACACATCCACAATTTGCCAGGGCAAGCCCATTGCCGTCACCGGGCACATTTATAATGGGTTATGTCCAAAATAACCCAATAAATTGTTCAAAAAGGTTGCAGCTATATATAACTAATAAAAAGATGTTACATATATTATGTAGAATACAATCTATGCAGTCCGATTAATAAATATTTAAATTCTTTCATTCCAGAGGAATATGCTTAGCTCCTGAGGTACAGATATGTATAATATGTACGACGTTATGTACTAGTAAGGAAGCAATGCATCAGCATATACTCGGAGACCATGCAAGTCTAAGTACGGAGGCTAAACGTCACTTATGTGTGTGCGGTGAGGAGTTCTTTAACGCTGTACTGCTGAAACATCATGTCTTTGTGTTGAAGGGAGAACATAAGGTTTATGATGGTAAGTCAACTGTATACAGGGTGTAACATTCATATGGGTCAGTGAGGGAGTCTGAAACTATAAGATTTACGAAGATCTGGTATTAGGACCATGTTATCGATTATAGTAAAAATAAAAACTGCATTCACAGATTTAAAAAAAAACTTGTACTCAGCTCGGGAATCGAACTGGGACTTTTTGAAAAAAACTTCCCTATTTTGATTTAAATATAAATATGTTAGGACAATTCACACTACACCATCTAGTCTCAAACTAAGCAGAGCTTGTGATATGAGTACTAGATAAACTGATATCAATACTTATATACATTTTTTTGTAAAAATACATACATATTATATATAGGAAACATCCAGACTTCGGTACAAACGCGTATGTGTCATCACACAAAGTTCCGGCAAAGACCGGGAATCGAACCCGAGACTGCACGTTGCACCTCCCCCCCCGTTTATATAAAAACGTAGCGTCGGGAATAGGTCGGGCAGTCGTTCTCCAACACAGAGTACATTACACTATACTGAAATAGAGGCCCATCTTCCGGCGTAGAGGGGGGTAGATTTTGTGGCAAAGAAGGTACCGCCATCTGTTATTTGATGTTGGCAACTTTTCAACCGACTTCCAAAAAGGAGGCCTCAAAATAGATATAGCTATACAAGCCTACACGTCAGCAGACGGCATCTGTGGATGTGTCTGCCAACGCTTAGAAGAGGGTACAACTACACGTTGGCAGACACACATCCGCAAATGCCGTCTACTGACGTGTGGAACTAGCTTTACAGAAAAGCAGACTCATTTCATGGGTTGGTGAATGAAATAACTTTCACTATTTTGCATAAGTATATTTATTAGCAAAAAAAACCATCTCGAGTGCAGGACACAAAACCACACTCGACAAAACACAAATTTTCAGAAGAAAAGATTTAGTTACAACATTGAACACAGCAGTATCTATCAGATACATAATACATAATAATATTTAGAAACTGATTAGTCACACAGACATTACTGCTTGTGCACTAAGTATTAAGGCTTGTTTGGGAGAGTTTTCGCTTCTTTGGAACACAAATAAAACACGATATTATTATATCACTGAAATTTAGCCAGCTTAATTGTTTACAAGTTCAGACATTTTGTTTTTGTTTTTGTTTTTTAATTTTTGTGCATGGTTCACAGAAATTTGTATCAGGGTGGCTAGTATATTAATATGAAAAACAACCACATGTTTCTACTGCTTTATTTAACAGTTTTAATAAAATATTGGTAAACAGCTGCCAAATGTATCATTTGGAATAACTAATTTTTCAGTACCGTTCGAAGCAACACCCTTTGTTGCTTCGAACGGTACTGAAAAATTAGTTATTCGAATATCCTTATACACGTTTAATACTTAATGGTCAAATAAATACCATTTTAGTAGAAATATTTCTATACAATTTAACTTTGATTAAAATAAATATTTTTGGAGATTCTCGCTCAACGTCATCTAGCCTAAACTAAGCTTTAAGCTTGTGCTATGGGATCTAGGCAACTGATAAATAAATAAATAATAATAAATATTGTTGGACATTCTCACACAACGTCATCTAGCCCAAACTAAGCTATAAGCTTGTGCTATGGGATCTAGACAACTGATAAACATACTTAGGTATATATTTCTAAATACATACATAATATACATAGAAAACACCCAAACTCCGAAATAAACATTTGTGGATCACATAAATATTTGATTCGACCCGGGAATCGAACCCGAGACTCCGGAGTCGAAAGCCGATGCACTACCGACCACGCCACCGAAGCAGTAATATAAACATACTTATGTATAAAATAAATACCTACAATGCCATCTGTATTTTAGCGTAGAAGTTATTAAATCTCCAAGAAAGTATTAACCTACTATTTTCTTCTAAGATTATCGCCTCTGTTCTCCAACAATCGTAGTGATAACATGTCTTGAGTAATTGCTGTCAGTTGTTATAAAGGTCATGTGACCCTGTTTAGATTAGCTTACGTGTAGTTCGGATATTGATAATACAAGTTGTGTAATTGTTACTGTTAAAACAAATAGTAGTGGGTACTTTTGTATAAAATCCTGACTTACTTATTTCTTGTGAATAAACCTTTTCTTTTAATCTATTCTGCTTTTGATTCCTAATAAAATATTTATTATATCTTTAATATCCTTTCAGGTAAAGGACTTATCCCTATTAAGCCAAAAGACACAGTTATAGATATACCAGTCATACAGACAGATGCAGAAGGACAAATACCTATTATAGAAATACCCACAGCTGGTGATTTAGAAGACGGCGGAACACAAGTTGAAATAGATCATTCAAATAGTAGTTCAACTCAAAATATTGAAGATCAAATTAATAAAAAACTAATAGCAGAAGTTGAAAGATTAAAAAATACTGAACAGACAGAATTGTCTGAAGTAGTACTAGTTGTAAATGATGAAAATATTGATAATAACCAACTCAATAACACAGAATTATCACTTATTGTAAATGAACAACAAATAAATAATGAACAAAATAAGACAGAAGCGATCGAATTGCTTATTGTAAATGATATACAAATACAAAATGTCGAAATTAATAATGACACACGAACCAATGATAATGTTTCGATTGATTTGGAAACAGAAAATAAATATGATTTAGAGAAAAAATTTCTTGTAGAACAAGCAACAATAAACGACAACCAATATACATTAACTTTACATGATCCAGTTGAAGAACAAGATGAAATTAAACTTACACAAGATACTGATATGTCTCCAAAGGCAAGGAAGAGAGAAATTCAATATAATTCTTTGTTATTGAATGAGAATTTGTCAAAGAAATTTAAATCTACTAAACAATTTTACGAACAAGTTTTGGGGTTCACTGATGACGATGGCATTGATGATGATGACGCCGTCGGTGATGATGCAGAGCATAATAATGAGGATACATCAGAAATGCCAACAGAAGTGTATACCGTCGTAGAAATACAGGGTGAGTTGTACTAGTACAATTTAATGGTTCCCATTTCCCATAGGATAGAATGTAGCCTATGTTATATCTTATTACATCAGCTATCTGCCAGTTAGAGTCTCGTGAAAATAGGTCCAGCCCTTTTTAGATTTTTTGGAAGAAACAAACTCGTACTTTCTTGAATGCTTATGGGCAAAGCTGTTTTGAAATCACAAACGCAAAGTTTAATTTTATTTATTAACCGATTTCAAAAAAAGAGGTGTTTCTCAATACAACTGTATATTTTTTTAAATGTTTATTATCTTAATAATTAGTCCGAGACGCCCAGGACTTTAATTGTCTGTGCCACAGCGACTGGCACGTAAGATTTTGTTGCCTTTCATCAACATTTCATCGCAAGGGTTTAATTTTTTTTTTTTACAATTACAATATAGCTGCTGCTTTTAATTAAATTCAATTGGCCATTTTGGACTTAGTGTGCCCGTGCCGTGCAATAACCAATAGCCTGCCTACCCCTGGGGTTATAGAGGTATAATATGAGTTTGTGTATGTATGTATGTTACCGATCTTGATTTTTTTTTTAAATTGAGCCGCTTCACGAATGGGTCCATTCTGATAATTATTCGGTCCCATTGTGGTAATTTAAAGTGAGGTTTTGTGTTAATATTTGACCTGTTTCTTGTTTTTACAGACAATTCAAACGAAGATTCCAGAACTGGTATTGAAGACGACGGCGTTTTATAGTAATTAAAAAAAATTACAGACATTTTGTTGCTAAATAATACAAAGATAGTTTACAAATACATTATGAAATGATTCACTTGTACAGATATTCCACAATTTTTAGAGTTTTCGAAACGAAAATCTCTTATACAACAGTAATGTCTGTCCGACCGTGAACAACTTTCAACTCGAGAACGGTAAGAGCTAGAGACTCAGTGTAAACGCCAATCGACTTAGCATAGTCGAAAACCTCCCAAAATGAACTTGACCTTTGACCTCTGATCTGAAGGTCGAGGTCAAATCGAGAACGGTAATAGTTAGAGACTCAAGACCAGCTGCAATCAGCTCAACATGGTCAAAGACCTCTAAAATGATGTTGAACTTCATGTCATGTGACATTTTTTAGATTTTATGAAAAAACTTTCGAAAATTCTAAAATTTATGGCAAATTTTTGCCATATTTTTAACTTGTTCATTGATAATAACCTGACCGGTTTCGCTCTATGGCATTTTCAAAGGTGTTCCCTAATTCAGTTCACACGGTAACCGACAATGTTAACACATTGCAAAGGTTAAGCAACATCGACTCAGGCCGGTCTTAGGATGGGTGACCATTTCTTAAGACATTGAGACCCCTCCGTGCCTCGGAGAGCACGTTAAGCTGTCGGTCCCGGTTGTCGTACGAACATCTATGGCAGTCTTTAGGGGTAGTTGGAGCCCTAAATCAAAAATCCTCGCGGTCTAACTACAGAACTTCGATATCGTCCATGGGTTGTGTCAGTCGCTTCACGGAAAATATCGAAGTTCAGTCGAATCGCAGTTAGACTGGAAAGCCGACCCCAACTGAGTTGGGAAAAGGCTCAGTGGATGAAAATAATATTTATCAATTAAATTAATCGTGATATATTATAATTAAGTATGTAGGCCAGTGAAGTGTCAAACACATTTGAAAAGGCCAAAGAGCGAAACCGGTCAGATTAATAAAAAAAAATTGAATTTTTAGTACAAGTGAAGCCTCGTCCCCACTAGGAACATTTGTCGAGCGACATGTGTCCCCGGAGACATCGGGCGATGTCGCACAACATCGCCACACGTCGCCCGATGTCTCGTCTCCGTCCACATCAGTTCAATCGAACCTATCATGTCTGCGGAAGTGGTAGTGTTGTACAGTGCGGCTTATATAATTATGAATGCAACAAGAACAAAAAAAAAGAGAAGATTGTGGATTAACAGTACTTGCGAAACAAAACAAGTGTTTTTAATGATCTTAGTGTTCTAGACGGCTCATTTCATAATTTCACTCGGATCTCATCAACAGACTTTGAAATACTTTTGTGTAAAATATGCCCATCAATATCTAAACAGAGAACTAGATTCTTCCCACGCGTCATGCTTCTTATTTAATTTTTTATAATGATTATTCTTTGCATCCCACAAATACTCATAGGAGCGATATAGTTCAATAAGTCGCAGCACTACGTCGTTCGACCACATTGTCGCAGGTTGCACGACTATGCGACAAGGAACAAGTTCGACAACGTCGCCCGACATCGCCCGATGTCTCCGGGGACACATGTCGCTCGACAAATGTTCCTGGTGGGGACGAGGCTTTAGTCATTTCATAATGTATTATGTTCCACCAAGATAATATACAAATCTGAATCTCATTCAAAATTATTACTAAGGTTAATTACGCGTGTTACATAGGCTTAGTGCGCCTTTATAAACTTTTAACATGCATAGAAAAACTATAGACTTAAACTGGATTCGAACCAGCGACTGATCACTTCCAGGAGGAACGTTCTACCAACTGACCAAGACACCACTAGCACAAGACATCTAATTTTGTGATAACATTCTGTTGATATCGCGACTTACACCGTCGGCACAGCGCCATCTACCGGTAGTTGAGGGAACTAACTACTTTGGTACGTAGAAATTAGGTGTATTGGGCTAGTGGTGAAAAAGTTAGCATACTTGACTGCTTAAGAAAAAAAATTAACTAATTCCCATCAGAGCCCTCTAGCTGCGTCTAAACGTAATTGCAACATTACACACAGCCTACCATAGTGGTTAGTTCCTCAACTACCGGTAGATGGCGCTGTACCGACGTCGTAAGTCGCGATATTAACACAATGCGATCACAAAATTAGATGTCTTGGGCTAGTGGTGTCTTGGTCAGTTGGTAGAACGTTCCTCCTGGAAGTGATCAGTCGCTGGTTCGAGTCCAGCCCAAGACTATAGTTTTTGTGATTCATATTGTAAAATTATATAAGAAAAAGTTAGCATACTTCACTTCTTATAAAATACTACTACGGTGTCTGGCTTGAGCTTCGCGCCGCACCACGCCATAGGTTTTGTCCTATAACTTTTGACCCCTTAGGGCTAGGTCAAATTTTCGATTTTTTGGCTTGTCTCCAGATCGAGGGCTATCCATAGAGGGGTCAACCATCATTGGAGCATAAGCAGTTCTCGAGAGCTAAGGGGGACATTCCCCATTTCTATATATAGATAGATTTAACATGTATCTTCAAACGTATTACTTTTAACGAGTGTTTTGTGAAATTCAACATAAAAATATATTTACTTACGACATGCGTTTTCACATTGCACGATAACGATATCGTCACGATATCGTGCTGGACGTGATGGCTGCTTCGGTGGCGTGGTCGGTACTGCGTCCGCTTTCGACGCCGGAGTCTCGGGTTCAATTCCCGGTGTGTTGTCTGTTATTTCCGAAGTCTGGGTGTTTCATATGTATGTATTTACAAAAAAAAATGTATATAAGTATTTATATCAGTTTATCTAGTACTCATATCACAAGCTCTGCTTAGTTTGAGACTAGATGGCGTTGTGTGAATTGTCCTAACCCACCCATACGGTAATTTAAATATTATAGTTGTTGGAATAGATTTAAAAATATAAGATAAGATAAGTACACTTTATTGCACACAAGCTGTCCCGGCGAACTTCGTACCGCATTCATTATTCTAATGTTCCGCATAACTTTTTTTTTCTTCCATAAGATCCGTCTCCTGGGAATTAAGAACTCAACAAAAAAAGAAATAGCGAAATCGGTCCAACCGTTCACGCGTGAAGTCGTGACCAAGGGAAATAGGGATTCATTTTTATATATAGAGATTGTGTAAACAAGCAATAAATAGTAAATTACAAGATATATGCCTTAAAACGAATGTACAAAGGGTGGCCTTATCGCTAATACTCACACACACACAGAGAGATATCACGTCTATATCCCCGAAGGGGTAGGCAGAGGTGCATTACACACCCACAATTTGCCCGTATTTTTAGTCTCACGTAATAGGGGCCAAGCCTATTGCCGTCACCGGGCACATTTATAATGGGTTATGTCCAAAATGGCCGAATGAACTTAATAAAAAGTAGCAGCTATATTGTAATTTTGGAAAAAAATTGAATGTTGTTGAGATGAAATGTTGATGAAAGGCAAATACATCTTACGTACCAGCCGCTGTGGCACAGACAATTAAAGTCATGGGCGTCTCGGCCATTTTGGACATAACCCATTGTAAATGTACCCGGTGACGGCAATAGGCTTGGCCCCTATTACGTGGGACTAAAAGTACTGGTAAATCCTTAAGATTAGTATTTTATTATCGTATTTTTAGTATTATACTTATTTTTTTAAATTTATTTAACACCAATATTTTACCCACCTTAAAACTTGTCTCTCTGTCCATCCTAAGCCACGTTTAGCGATAAGGCCGCACTATGTACATCCTATATGATTGTGATTTTAATTGGTGTGTAATTAAGTTTATTTTAATAGGTTATTAATTATATTAAGATAGAAATTTTTGACTGCTTCGGTGTCGTGGTCGCTAGTGCATCGGCTTTCGATTCCGGAGTCTCGGGTTCGATTCCCGGATCGAATCAAATATTTGTGTGATCCACAAATGTTTGTTTCGGAGTTTGGTTGTTTTCTATGTATATTATGTATGTATTCAGAAATATATAAGTATGTTTATCAGTTGTCTAGATCGCATAGCACAAGCTTATAGCTTAGTTTGGGCTAGTTGACGTCGTGTGAGAATGTCGAACAACATTTTATATGATCTTTAAAACTATACAACTTATTTTGATGCGGTTTTTTCATTGGATAGCGTGGTTCTCTAGGATAGTTATAAAAATTAATATAAAAAAAATAAAAAACGTTGAGATTAGTATCATAAGAACCAATAATTAATATGACCCGGGGATTGAACTTGGGTCCTTAAATAGCTACATAGATACACAATTGTAATATATCTATATATGAAGTGTATGTCTTTATTTCTTAGGTACATATTTAGTTTTAAGAAATAAAATATTCCTAATATACCTAAATGTTTTTTTTTACTGGATACTAAGGTTATCATATCCGAGACCTTCACTTTCTTTTTTGACCGAGCGAGAGAAGCGGCTATATTTCGAGTTTGTACAATTTTACTTTCGTCCGTCTGTCTGTCCACGCTAGCAGCAACAGTTATTATCCGATCTTCACGAAACTTGGCAAAAGTGTTCCTTTACTAGAAACATTTTTTTTTATTAGGGGGTAATCCCAAAAAAGATGAAATTGCTCTACGCGATAAGGCCGCCGTTTGAACACAATCACAAATGGTTGTTTCCTAGCAGTATAACATATAACATTCCTGTGCGTAACCAAATAGTTGTTACTTACAAAGAGATAATACACACATAATCTAAATCTAATCTAAACTGGCTGTTCCTAAATTTAGGCTTCATAAAGTGAGTAAAGCTTATTATAGTATTAATGATTTCTTAGATGACAAGGCGGCCTGGTTGTAACACGAATTGCTCCTTTCTAAATAACTCTGTATTAGATTTAAGATGAAATATTTTGAAAAAAGCCGAACTGAGTTTCTTGAGGGCTCTTCTCAGTCTCGTTGCATTTTGGAACCCTCGGTAGAGTCACACCAACTTTTGACGAATCTAAATAATTTTTTAGATAAAAAAAATAAAAAACATGCGCACACACACACAGACACACACACATACTTCATCACGGCTATATCCCCGAAAGGATAGACAGTGTTGCATTACACACCCACTCAGTTAGTATATCCTATTATCTATTGTTAGTATATTCCATTATCTATTGTTAGTATATTCTATTATCTATTGTTAGTATATTCTATTATCTATTGTTAGTATATTCTATTATCTATTGTTAGTATATTCTATTGCATTACATTATATATGTACTAGTTTCTCCTGATTAATATTCATTTATCTATCTATTGAACATTTTGCTCTCTTAAATCCTATTAATTTATTATTTTTTTAAATATAATTATATTACATTGTACACAGCCCCTATCATTACTTGTAACTTTTATTCCATCCTAATGTTGCGTGGAAGAGATTGCTCTTAATGGCTGGTTTACATTGGTCAAGCTTTTAGTACAGTAGCCAAGTACAGTGAACAAGGACAGTGGTGTAAACCAATCGGACAGTAGCGAGCTTGCAACTTGGCTTGCAAGTGGATCCGAATAGAATGGCTTTTTATTTTTTGGACAGTGATCCCCCCCCGCCCGACACTTGACTCGCCACTGGCGTAGTGTAATGAATATTTTGAGAGATATTACAGATTTAAAATGCAGGGACATAGATGTTGCGGCGATCATTCGTATTTCATCAGGCGTATTTTTTGACGAGACTCATCCATTTTGCCAGAGGAAAGACACTTGACTGGCCGTAGTGTAAACAGTCACTGTCCAGACTCGAAATACTCGCCTCTGTCCTTACATGGTCAATTAATGTTGTCTCACAGCCACGCACACCAATGAGTATTAGAGCACACACATGTTTAGACTCTCAACAACTATGCAACTGTCCCTCGTTATCCGTGGTAGTAAGCACGAAATATTTGGGTGTTACGCTGGACAGAAATCTTAATTTTAGAACACATATTACCAACCTTACAGCCCGTGTTCGGAAGTTAATATACATCTTCAAAACACTTAGACACGTAACTTCCTACTCAACGATACGGTGCGTTTATTTTGCTTTGTGTCAATCAATAATTACATATTGTATGTCAAGTTGGGGTGGCGCTGCTAAAACCATGGGCGTAGCCAGATACAGGCAGGGGGGGGGGGCAGCTGCCTCCCCCCCTACGAGTCTCTAGTCTATGTTATAGTATAGCATAGAGTTAGCTAGAATACTCATTAACCCGTTTGTTAATATTTTGAAATAAATCTAATAAGAAAGGATAAGAAACGACAAGAGCAAAAATCAATAATAGAAGCAACGCGGCAGCATCTCAAAATGTATTCACTTCCTGGAATTTTTACGCGTGATATCCCATCCCGCTTCTGTACTATACTGCGCTTTCTGTAGAGGTCACCACCTAGTATAGCACTTGTGTCGAACACGACTGGCGAGGCCGGGAAGAGTAGTCCAAAAGTGCAAGCACATTTAGTTGAAGAAATGATCAAATTCTTTCTCATTCTCTTCTGTGGTGCAAGTGTCGCCCGTTGCGTACCTGCATCATTGTGCAATTTCTGAAGAGCAGTATTAATTAAAAATTGGATAGATATATGGATTTTTTCAAATGTATGCTTTCAATTTAGTCTTGCCATCATCAGCCCGCGAGGAGCTCCGACCGAGCGCTCCCACTGGGTCAGATTCTCCAGTCGGCCATGAACTCAGGCCTCGACTACTCGGCGGGCTCTTCAGCGCATGCCTCGAAAGGGGCCAGTTTCCCAAGGTGTGGAGGACGGGGAAACTGGTCCTGATTCGGAAACCGGGGCGGCCAGCGGACTCACCGTCCGGCTACCGGCCGATCGTGTCGCTCAAAGACCCTGACGGAGGAAGCAGGAGCGGGGTGGTGTTGGTAGTGTCTCTTGACATCGCCAACGCCTTTAACACCTTACCCTGAAGCTGCGTTAGAGAGGCACTGATCTACCACGGAGTGCCTCTCTACCTCCGTCGTATTGTCGGGGCATATTTATCCGAGAGGGCCATAACTTCCCCCAGCTGGCTCGGGCCGGCTCTTCAAGATGTGTAGTGCGTTGTGCACTCACCGATGCGGGATAAAACCCGACCCCAAGGATGCGGGGCAAAACCCGACCACCACGCAGGGGCCACACAGGTGGCCATGGTCCGCCGGGTGCCACTGGAAATTCTCTTAGTGCGTACCAGAGGCGCTCGGCAATGGACGTAGCGCGGCTGCGGCCTAGGGCCGCGGACTTAAAAAAAGAAAAAGATCTTGTCATCATGTTTAATTTATTTAAATTTCCCCCTCTTTTCAAGGGGGGGAGGACTCCAGGATTTACCCCTTTAGGGGGGGATCTCACCCCTCCCCCGATTTATTTTAGGATTAGGTCTGCCCCCCCCTTGATGGAATCCTGGCTACGCCCTTGGCTAAAACCATAATGAAACCACTAGAAATAGCTCACAGAGCGGTATTAAAAGTGGCTACTTTTCGACCTCTCTTATTTCCAACAGACGAACTATACAGGCAATGGAACATCCTAAATGTGCGGCAGAATTTCATCTTGCAAGCTGTGCTCCTTCAGCATCATCAAACCCCATATAGTCAAATTGATAAGCGTAGGAAAGATAAAATTTGTACTGTTCCTCCGCCACAGTCTACCTTTGTGAAATAGTAGATTGTTAACCAAGGGAAGAAAGCATCCCATTTCTGACGAGATATTTTGGCGCTCGAACGTAATGAGAGCGCCAATAGTTCGAGGCAGAAATGGGTGTTTTCACCCGAGTTAAACTCTCTACTTTTCATTTCGAATACGAGGAAAGCAAATAAAAGTCAAATAAAACAAATATAACAATAGAGATTGATCACGTATCAAGTACTGTGTACTTCTCGCCTTTTTTTTAATTTTTGTTTTTCATTCGCACTTTTTTCAGGGCAGGCAAGTCTTTTGGTCATACCGCCTTGTCATTAGTTATATTTTTCCATACAAAATGGTCTTCAGTTTTTTTAATTACTTCAGTTATTTTCTTACGCACATATTTTAGGATACGCTATAGAGTATTTTTTTATGATTTGACGCGTTACGGCGGTCGATTTAGTCAGGTTTGGTCGGAGTCTCTACTAAAAATCAATACTAAAATACTCAGTATTTTAAGGTATAATTGTCCAAATAATTATTGTTTGTGCTATTTACGTTTTATTTTATTGTAACCCAACTCTTTTTTTGTTTATGATCATTTCGACTATCGAACTTTGGCTGTATACGTTTTATGCCATCGCCTCAAGATATGCTGATGACTTTTTTTTTTTACTTTTCCGCCCTAGGGCCGAAATGTATAACTTTCAACCCGCATATTAGGTAAGTAATGACCCACTTTCAGAGCATGAGAGATGAAAAGATTCTTTTATATACTTGGACCCTACTTATATAATAAAATAAATTTACCCTGCCCGATTTATGATCTAAATCAATCTGAATGTAAAAATAGTGTTCATTCGTTCCTCCTCTATCAGTCATACGAGGAAACTGAATAATTCCTAACGTAATTTTTGTCACCCGATATGCATAAGTACTTATATTATACAAATTCTTTCTTATATTATTATAATGTTTTTAATTTTTTAGTGTTTATTTAAGGTTACCTACACGCATTCATACCCACATACTGTTATGTGCATAATTACTTACCATTTGTAATTATTTCATCCTTTTTATATCTTGTTTGATTATTTGTTTACATACCATTGAGTGACATGATATGTCATGTCATTACTGATTTGTTTTTTTTATTCTATTATTGGCAATTAGGTTTGTTGATTTTTAAACTCCTTTCTCATCAATGCCATTCTGTATCTCATCCATTTACTTTTAAATTCAAAAACATTCTACCGATGTGTTATTATGAATTCACTCCATTCTTCGAGACATTATACCACCGCCTACAGTCAGAGAAACATCTCCTAGTCTTTTATTACGTTTAACCCTTGGAATCACTAAGTTGTCTACCATCAAAGTATAGTCTACAGCTATAACCTGGGTCCTGGAGGGATCAATTCCTAGGACCAACTCGTCAAAAACCGATTTGAGGAGCACTCTTAATTCTCTTTTAGTGAATAACGGAAGAAAGTTGCATCGAGCATCAATCAATCAAGCAGACAAAGCCAATATAGCTTTAACTGTAACTGTCGCAATACAACAAGAACTATGCACTAAGCTAGAAGAAACATTAAAAACTACGTTCCAGAAACTCGCAGATATGGAAGATTTAATAGCAACTCTCCACCAATCTAACAGAAAAACTGATAACGCAATGCAGAAGGTGTAACGTTACAATAGACAGGCAGATAATGCATAGATCTCTATACATTCTAATTGAATATTGTTTACAAGAGCGATGAACTATATGTTTAACAAGTAATTGTGTAAATGGGGAGCCTGGAGTTCTATATCACAGGCCTTGGCTTAGTTTAGACTCCAGATCTCCTATAAATTTAAAATTTTGTGAATTTAACCTGTAAATTTTAATATATGTTTGCCTATAACTGAAAAATTGTAATTTATGGAGATAAATAAATACTTACTTAATTTTTTTTTTTTTTTTTACTTCCGCGGCCGCTCTACCGTCCTTTGCCGGGCGTCTCTGGTTACAAGCAGAACGTATTTCCAGTGGCGTTACTTACTTACTGTACTAAAAGCTTGACCAATGTAAACCAGCCTTAAGGCCTGTTGTACATTATATTTTTTAAGACTTGTTTTAAACCATTTGTTTCTCACATTGTGTACAATAAAAAGTATTTACTTACTTACCCACACTTGCCAGTAATTTTCTTGGTCCTACGTAATATGTGGTAACCCTATTGCCGTCAACCGGGCACTATAGAAAATCCATAACCACTTTGTAATTCAAATCAAAATTCCAACAGCAAGGACAGATGTTATATCAATACATATAATAAAATTGTAAGTGGTCGATGTCTGTACATATAAAGATGATATAATATATAAATGAAGATATAAAAGAGAAACTGTTGTAAGGGGGCTTTATGAACGCAATAGAACCCAAAACAATGGTTTTTAGATTTTTTGTCTGTTTGTCTGAATGTTTGAACACGCTAATATCAGAAACGGTTTAACCGATTTGAATGCGGTTTTTAGTAATGCGTTGTGGTTTATTCAACTTAACATTTAAGGTATGTTTTATTTCAATCGGTTCATAAGTAAAAAAGTTATGTAGATCTATAAAGTAACACGCAGGTGGAGCTGCGGGCAACAGCTATACATAATAAATCAGTAACTGGTGATAAAGAAAACTATAACACGCAGGCGGAGCTGCACGCAACAGCTAGTTTACCAATAAATATAATCTCTGCAGTTTGAGTAATTAATAAAACATTTTCATTCACCGAGCCTTTCCCCAACTCAGTAGGGGTCGGCTTTCCAGTCTAACTGCGATTCGGCTGAACTTCGGTATTTTCCGTGAAGCGACTGCCATCCGACCTTCACAACCAATCGGCGATATCGAAGTTCTGTAGTTTGACTGCGAGGATTTTTGATTTAGGGGTCTAACTATTATTCAGAAGTCTTAGTTTCGTTATTCGCACGTGCTCTCAATTTAAAAATATCACCTGTCTCAAAACTATTTACTGCGCATACGTACAAAGTGTGCTGGATTATGGTAATTCTATCTGGTCGCCCCAATATTCAAAGTATACAGAATAAAATAGAAAGAATTCAAAAGCGATTCTTAAGACATCTTAACTTCAAAACAAGAAGACGACATATTTCTTACTTTGATGACTGTAAGCGGTATAATCTTTTGCCTTTGTCTAATAGACGCGTGTTGCTTGATATGAGCTTTCTGTATTCTATTATAAGAGGGGAAATTAATAGCATCGATCTACTTTTCCAAATTAGTTTAAATGCGCCCGAAACTCGTACCAGACACACCCGCCTGTTTAGTGTTCCTCTGCATCGCACCAATTACGGTAAAAATGCTGTCCTCACTCGTTTGCCTAGCTGCTATAACGAACACTTTGCCGACATTGACATATTCCACCTTTCGAAAATCGTTTTTAGAAATAAAATAGCAAATAAGTTACGATCATACTAGTAATTTTTTTTTTTTTTTCAAATCATACTTGTAAAATTCTAACGAGGATTTTATATTAGTTGCTCATGACTGCCTCGGTGGCTCAGTGGCATGCGACTGCCGCCCCTGAGGTCCCAGGTTCGATTCCGGGTCGATTCGAATTATTTGTGTGATCCACAAATGTTTGTTGCGGAGTTTGGGTATTTTCTATGTATAATATGTATGTATTTAGAAATATATAAGTATGTTTATCAGTTGTCTAGATCCCATAACACAAGCTACGTTCTGCTACGTTAGAGCGGCCGCGGAATTAATAAAATAAAAATAAAAAAAAAGACAATAAAAAAAAAACTTTATTTGGGCTAGATGACGTTGTGTCCAAAAATATTTATTTATTATTTATCATATTTATATTTAAATAATTTTATTACTTTACATCATTACTTTTATTATATTATTATTATTTATTATATATATTATATATAGTTAGATATATATTTATATTTCCATGTTATAATATTATATTATATATTAAGTGGTGAACGTCATACTACTACAATTATATTTGTCGGGAAACTTTGTAATTGGCTAAGTGTCCAAAGTATCTTTCTTGAACTTATATCGTGTGTCATGTGTTTAAATAGCTGTTAAGTTTTCTAATAAATAAATAAATAAACTCCCCCTAACGACTGCCATAGATGTTCGTATGACAACCGGGACCGACGCGACAACGTGCTCTCCGAGACACGGAGGGATCTAAGTGTCTTAAGTAATGGTCACCCATGCTAAGACCAGCCTGACTAGATGTTGCTTAACCTTTGCAATGTGTTAACATTTTCGGTTACCACTAGACCACGAGCCTCTAAAAATAAAACAATAATTTTAATATTAATTTATTATCTTCCATAAAAACCATAATTCGGTTCCCAATTATTAAGATACCCTGCTTCTTTATAACTACTGTCCCTTCTGTCGTCATATGGCTGTCTATTCCCAGACCGTTGGCTATTTTGACTTCCATATCCCTGGTTATATTGACTTTCAAATGGCCGTCTACTTTGACTTTCAAATTCCTGGCTAACTTGACTCCCAAACTGACCACTTTGACTTCCGAATGGACGTTTATTTTCATTTCCAAATTGGCTATTTTGATTGCCAAAACTTTGGCTATTTTGACTTCCAATAGGTTGTCTATTTTGACTTCCGAACTGGCCATCTTGACTGCCAAATCTCTGGCTACTTTGACTTCCAAACTGGCTACTTTGACTTCCAAAACCCTGGTTATTTTGATTTCCAATTCCTTGGTTACCGTGACTTCCAAATCCCTGGCTATGTTGACTACCGAATCCCTGACTAAAGTCACTTCCAAATGACTGCCTATTTTGACTTTCAGATGGCTGTCTATTTTGACTTCCAGGTGGCTGCCTATTTTGACTACCAGACTGGCTATCTTGATTTCCAAATTTCTGGCTATTTTGCCTTTCTTGCTTATCTCGACTTCCAATACTCTGGCTACCAATTTCGCCTCCCTGTTCTCCAAAGATTTGAGCTGCAACGAATACTCTTTGGGTAAGGGCATATAAGGCAGGAGTATTTGGGGCTCCACATGCTCTTCCGTATGACGTCACAGCGACTACTCGCCAAACACAGCCATCTTGGATTTGAGCTGGACCACCAGAGTCGCCCTGGTTGGACAAAATTATGATACTGTGACTATTTATACAGTCTATTGATGGCATTTGGTGGAAAAAAAACGACTTTAAATTGTAAGAACCGGACCAAATTTCAAATAAAAAAAGAATCATCAAAGTCTGTTCACCCAGACAAAAGTCCTGAGGTAACAAATACTCTGTACTGTAGGACCGGTCGGCAACTTGAGTGAAGATTGCCACACTTCACGGCCCTCTCCCATATCCCACCCAAGTAGAGACACTGCGGAGTGACACACTTATCTCTAGATATTCTATTTCGACCAGTATTTACCTGACAAGTATCCTTCCCCCCCTTCCTCTCTCCCGCACATAAGTGACTCTGTACTGTAGGACCGGTCAGCAACTAACTTGAGTGAAGTTTACCACACTTCACGACCCTCTCCAATATCCCACCCAAGTAGAGACACTGCGGAGTGACAAACTTATCTCTAGATATTCTATTTCGACCAGTATTTACCTGACAAGTATCCTTCCCCCCCTTCCTCTCTCCCGCACATAAGTGACTCTGTACTGTAGGACCGGTCAGCAACTAACTTGAGTGAAGTTTACCACACTTCACGACCCTCTCCAATATCCCACCCAAGTAGAGACACTGCGGAGTGACACACTTATCTCTAGATATTCTATTTCGACCAGTATTTACCTGACAAGTATCCTTCCCCCCCTTCCTCTCTCCAGTACACAAGTGACTCTGTACTGTAGGACCGGTCAGCAACTAACTTGAGTGAAGTTTACCACACTTCACGACCCTCTCCAATATCCCACCCAAGTAGAGACACTGCGGAGTGACAAACTTATCTCTAGATATTCTATTTCGACCAGTATTTACCTGACAAGTATCCTTCCCCCCCTTCCTCTCTCCCGCACACAAGTGACTCTGTACTGTAGGACCGGTCAGCAACTAACTTGAGTGAAGTTTACCACACTTCACGACCCTCTCCAATATCCCACCCAAGTAGAGACACTGCGGAGTGACACACTTATCTCTAGATATTCTATTTCGACCAGTATTTACCTGACAAGTATCCTTCCCCCCCTTCCTCTCTCCAGCACACAAGTGACTCTGTACTGTAGGACCGGTCAGCAACTAACTTGAGTGAAGTTTACCACACTTCACGACCCTCTCCAATATCCCACCCAAGTAGAGACACTGCGGAGTGACACACTTATCTCTAGATATTCTATTTCGACCAGTATTTACCTGACAAGTATCCTTCCCCCCCTTCCTCTCTCCAGCACACAAGTGACTCTGTACTGTAGGACCGGTCAGCAACTAACTTGAGTGAAGTTTACCACACTTCACGACCCTCTCCAATATCCCACCCAAGTAGAGACACTGCGGAGTGACAAACTTATCTCTAGATATTCTATTTCGACCAGTATTTACCTGACAAGTATCCTTCCCCCCCTTCCTCTCTCCCGCACACAAGTGACTCTGTACTGTAGGACCGGTCAGCAACTAACTTGAGTGAAGTTTACCACACTTCACGACCCTCTCCAATATCCCACCCAAGTAGAGACACTGCGGAGTGACACACTTATCTCTAGATATTCTATTTCGACCAGTATTTACCTGACAAGTATCCTTCCCCCCCTTCCTCTCTCCAGCACACAAGTGACTCTGTACTGTAGGACCGGTCAGCAACTAACTTGAGTGAAGTTTACCACACTTCACGACCCTCTCCAATATCCCACCCAAGTAGAGACACTGCGGAGTGACAAACTTATCTCTAGATATTCTATTTCGACCAGTATTTACCTGACAAGTATCCTTCCCCCCCTTCCTCTCTCCCGCACATAAGTGACTCTGTACTGTAGGACCGGTCAGCAACTAACTTGAGTGAAGTTTACCACACTTCACGACCCTCTCCAATATCCCACCCAAGTAGAGACACTGCGGAGTGACACACTTATCTCTAGATATTCTAATTCGACCAGTATTTACTTGACAAGTATCCTTCCCCCCCTTCCTCTCTCCCGCACACAAGTGACTCTGTACTGTAGGACCGGTCAGCAACTAACTTGAGTGAAGTTTACCACACTTCACGACCCTCTCCAATATCCCACCCAAGTAGGGACACTGCGGAGTGACACACTTATCTCTAGATATTCTATTTCGACCAGTATTTACCTGACAAGTATCCTTCCCCCCCTTCCTCTCTCCCGCACACAAGTGACTCTGTACTGTAGGACCGGTCAGCAACTAACTTGAGTGAAGTTTACCACACTTCACGACCCTCTCCAATATCCCACCCAAGTAGGGACACTGCGGAGTGACACACTTATCTCTAGATATTCTATTTCGACCAGTATTTACCTGACAAGTATCCTTCCCCCCCTTCCTCTCTCCCGCACATAAGTGACTCTGTACTGTAGGACCGGTCAGCAACTAACTTGAGTGAAGTTTACCACACTTCACGACCCTCTCCAATATCCCACCCAAGTAGAGACACTGCGGAGTGACAAACTTATCTCTAGATATTCTATTTCGACCAGTATTTACCTGACAAGTATCCTAAACCCCCTTCCTCTCTCCCGCACATAAGTGACTCTGTACTGTAGGACCGGTCAGCAACTAACTTGAGTGAAGTTTACCACACTTCACGACCCTCTCCAATATCCCACCCAAGTAGAGACACTGCGGAGTGACACACTTATCTCTAGATATTCTATTTCGACCAGTATTTACCTGACAAGTATCCTTCCCCCCCTTCCTCTCTCCAGCACACAAGTGACTCTGTACTGTAGGACCGGTCAGCAACTAACTTGAGTGAAGTTTACCACACTTCACGACCCTCTCCAATATCCCACCCAAGTAGAGACACTGCGGAGTGACAAACTTATCTCTAGATATTCTATTTCGACCAGTATTTACCTGACAAGTATCCTTCCCCCCCTTCCTCTCTCCCGCACATAAGTGACTCTGTACTGTAGGACCGGTCAGCAACTAACTTGAGTGAAGTTTACCACACTTCACGACCCTCTCCAATATCCCACCCAAGTAGAGACACTGCGGAGTGACACACTTATCTCTAGATATTCTAATTCGACCAGTATTTACTTGACAAGTATCCTTCCCCCCCTTCCTCTCTCCCGCACACAAGTGACTCTGTACTGTAGGACCGGTCAGCAACTAACTTGAGTGAAGTTTACCACACTTCACGACCCTCTCCAATATCCCACCCATGTAGGGACACTGCGGAGTGACACACTTATCTCTAGATATTCTATTTCGACCAGTATTTACCTGACAAGTATCCTTCCCCCCCTTCCTCTCTCCCGCACACAAGTGACTCTGTACTGTAGGACCGGTCAGCAACTAACTTGAGTGAAGTTTACCACACTTCACGACCCTCTCCAATATCCCACCCAAGTAGAGACACTGCGGAGTGACAAACTTATCTCTAGATATTCTATTTCGACCAGTATTTACCTGACAAGTATCCTTCCCCCCCTTCCTCTCTCCCGCACATAAGTGACTCTGTACTGTAGGACCGGTCAGCAACTAACTTGAGTGAAGTTTACCACACTTCACGACCCTCTCCAATATCCCACCCAAGTAGAGACACTGCGGAGTGACACACTTATCTCTAGATATTCTAATTCGACCAGTATTTACTTGACAAGTATCCTTCCCCCCCTTCCTCTCTCCCGCACACAAGTGACTCTGTACTGTAGGACCGGTCAGCAACTAACTTGAGTGAAGTTTACCACACTTCACGACCCTCTCCAATATCCCACCCAAGTAGGGACACTGCGGAGTGACACACTTATCTCTAGATATTCTATTTCGATCAGTATTTACCTGACAAGTATCCTTCCCCCCCTTCCTCTCTCCCGCACACAAGTGACTCTGTACTGTAGGACCGGTCAGCAACTAACTTGAGTGAAGTTTACCACACTTCACGACCCTCTCCAATATCCCACCCAAGTAGGGACACTGCGGAGTGACACACTTATCTCTAGATATTCTATTTCGACCAGTATTTACCTGACAAGTATCCTTCCCCCCCTTCCTCTCTCCCGCACACAAGTGACTCTGTACTGTAGGACCGGTCAGCAACTAACTTGAGTGAAGTTTACCACACTTCACGACCCTCTCCAATATCCCACCTAAGTAGGGACACTGCGGAGTGACACACTTATCTCTAGATATTCTATTTCGACCAGTATTTACCTGACAAGTATCCTTCCCCCCCTTCCTCTCTCCCGCACACAAGTGACTCTGTACTGTAGGACCGGTCAGCAACTAACTTGAGTGAAGTTTACCACACTTCACGACCCTCTCCAATATCCCACCCAAGTAGGGACACTGCGGAGTGACACACTTATCTCTAGATATTCTATTTCGACCAGTATTTACCTGACAAGTATCCTTCCCCCCCTTCCTCTCTCCCGCACACAAGTGACTCTGTACTGTAGGACCGGTCGGCAACTTGAGTGAAGTTCCCCACACTTCACGACACTCTCCCATATCCCATACAGGTAGGGACACGCTGCGGAGTTCTACTGAGTGGTCTCCACCTGGAATTTGAAGAAGGTCGTGAGATTTCTTGCCAGATTCTTACTTAGATACATGCCCTACCTGTTGCTTTGTCAATCTGGCAGTAAATGCACTCTTAATGAATTGCATGAGAGTCCTCTGTCATCATCATTCACCGAGCCTTTTCCCAACTCAGTTGTGGTCGGCTTTCTAGTCTAACTGCGATTCGACTGAACTTCGATATTTTCCGTGAAGCGACTGCTATCTGACCTCCACAACCCATAGGCGATATCGAAGTTCTGTAGTTAGAGCGCGAGGATTTTTGATTTAGGGCTCCAACTGCCCCTAACGACTGCCATAGATGTTTGTATGACAACCGGGACCGACGCGACAACGTGCTCTCCGAGGCACGGAGGGGTCTCAGTGTCTTAAGTAATGGTCACCCATCCTAAGACCGGCCTGACTAGATGTTGCTAAACCTGTGCAATGTATTAACATTGTCGGTAACCACTAGACCACGAGCTCTTCAGAGCCTCAGACCTTGAAGATTAATACATTTGATTCTTTGAATAGAAGGTTAAAAAAAAACAAGTCAAACATTGATACAAAAACTGACTACCAATTACCGGAATGGGACCAAATAATTGTCGGAATGGGACCAAATTAAAATGGGACTACGTGGGAAGCAGACTAAAGCCAAATTGTCCAGTTTGGTCTCAAAATGTGGACGCTTCGCTCGCTCGGTTAATTAGGTCATTAAATTAAATAAATCTAACTACTTTGCAATATTCCGCCACATGCAAATTACCCAACTCTCGTATTTATTCATGCACAGTAAAAAACCTTAGGATATAAATAGGTGCGGTTTACGAGTTGTGGCTCATTCGGTCGCCGTGCGCCGAGCCATCGACATCTCCTGATGATGCCCCTGGTTGGGGGCGAAACACGTGTTGAGGTTTTTTATTGTTTTTTTATTATTTTTGCACGATAACACAACTCTTATAATTATTATATTTTCAAAATTATTTCTCTATTCTTTTGGCTTAATTTTAAGTGGATTTGGAGAGCGGTCTTGTGCATGAATAAATACGAGAGTTAGGTAATTTGCATGTGGCGGAATATTGCAAAGTACTCGTAGTTAGATTTATTTAATTTAACTATGGACTTCCGAAAATAAACGCCTGATAGTATTAACTTTATTTAGGTCATTAAAACTTACCAAATTCTGTTCTGCCCCATCCAGTCGCTATAACAGTTCTGCCAACGGCAGGAGCGACTCCCATACATGCTGGACGTATCACTTCAGAAAATCTGGAATATACAGTTAGATTTTATTTAAAACCTTAAATCAAGACATTATAGACATATACACATCTGTAATTATATCTGACCCATCGGCATCGAGCCCACAATGAATCTGGGGCTCGTACTCGATAGCCGGTTGAACTTCGGACCACACTTCCGAAGTTTAGTCCCCAAAGCAACGGGGGCGACACAGCCGCGCTTTCGCGACTGATGCCCAACTTAAAGGGACCCAACGCTTCCTGCAGGAGACTGTACCTGGGGATCGTGCGGAGTATGGCCGTGTACGGGGCTCCCGTATGGGCGCCGAGACTGACGGCCAACAACACTGCTGTTTTACACAGATCGTTGAGGACCTTGGCCGTCAGAACAATAAGAGAGTACCGCACAATCTCCCTAGAGGCTGCATGTCTCCTAACCGCGACCCCTCCATGGGACCTGAAAGCGAGAGCCCTTGCGTCATTGTTCCAATGGCACAAGGAGGCGCTGGAGCGGGACCACAGGCCTGCGTCTCGAGAAATCGAGGCCCAGCGGTCCCAACTCCGCCAGGATCTCATGGAGACATGGAAGGTGCAACTTCAGCAACCAAAGTGGGGAACCACCACCATCGAGGCGGTGAGACCAACAATGAAGGAGTGGCTGCAGAGAGAGCACGGTGGCCTCACGTATCGTGTGACACAGATCATCACCGGGCACGGAAACTTCGGTGAGTATCTGTTTCGCATGCATCGTGAGGTCACACCCGAGGCTTCCGGCGTAGACACGGCATTCCACACGTTGGTGGAATGCTCAGCCTGGGCGAGTCAGCGCCGGGACCTCGTTGTGGGCCTGGGCGTGGATACTCTCGCGCTGGAGACCATGCTATGAGCCATGGTCTCTAGCGAGAGCCAGTGGAACGCGGCCGTTTCCTTCTGCGAGCAGGTTATGCTCGTGAAGGAGGCGACTGGTAGGGTGAGGGAGCGTATCCTCCCCGCTGAGTTCCGAAGTCTACGTGACTACGCCCAGGACCATCGACCTCCATGATCGGGGTCTGAGGACGATGGATTAGCAACCCACCGATCTTACAGAAGCAGGCTAGAAGGGTTGCGTGATGTGGGGCTGCACCCCACGCACGCCTTCTCTCACCGATGCGGGATAAATCCCGACCCCAAAGATGCGGGGTAACACCCGACCACCACGCAGGTGGCCAAGGTCCGCCAGGCGCCACTGGGAATTCTCTCAGACTCTACCGGAGGCAATGGACGTAGGTGCGGGCCGGGAATTAAAAAAAAAATATATCGGACCCAGAGATGAATGCAATAATGTCTGTCTTCATGAAAGCAGCACAAACATCTGATTGTTATTATGCATCATATTAAAGTAACAATTTCTAACACAAAAATATGTGACCATCAGCTATAATCATATTATTATTCTCCAAGGCGACTTTGTTACCTAACTTTGTTGTTCGTTATCTCGCTAAAACTCGGGAACGGCTGGACAGATTTGGCTAATTTTAGTTAAATATTCGTCCATACTCAGGGAAAGATAAAAAGGTTTAATTTGAAGCGGTATGAGATTTGCGAGGCCAGCTATTTATTTTCGACTAGCTGTTGCCCGCAGCTCCGCCTGCGTGTTATAGCTTTCTTAATCACCAGTTACTGATTTATTATGTATGTTGAGCGTTTTTGTATCTTAAGATAAAATATTATAGTTTCTTAGCAGTGTGCAGCGCCCCTTAGTGAACTCCACTGCGGGTGACGAAACCTGACAAACTTATTATTTGCAGTTGGTACAGTACTCGGGATCCCTAGAGGATCGAACCGCAAAATTAAGTTTGTTTTTTATTGTATATACTTTTCCGGGATAAAAAGTACCCAGCGTGGTGCCCAGGATATTAAAGAATAATTATACCAAGTTTCATCGTAATCGAACCAGTAGTTTTTTCGTGATGCCTGAACAAACAGACAAACAGACAGATTTTTTTAATCTGATTTTTGGGTTCGGTGTTGGTCTAGTAACACATGCCATTTATTTTTTTGATATTTTTAATGTACAGAATTTTCACTTCTACAGATTTATTATAAGCATAGATTACTATAAAAAAAAACAAAAAATATACTTACTTAACACTCCGAATCAGTTTAATAAGCGCCACATCGTAGTAAGACCTTCTAATTTTGTACTTAGGATGTCTAATGACCGCGGATATCTTCACGACCTGCGCATTGGGGTTGTCTAGGTACGTAGATCCGAGTTGTACAGCGTGGGGCGGGCCACTGGAATTTGGGCTATAGTATGTTAATATATTATATATTTTGGACATTCTCACACAACGTCGTCTAAGCCAAACTAAGCTATATAAGCTTGTGCTTTGGGATTTAGACGACTGATAAACATACTTATATATTTCTAAATACATACATAATATACATAGAAAACACCCAAACTCCGAAACAAACATTTGTGAATCAAACAAATTTTTGATTCAACCCGGGAATCGAACCCGAGACTCCGGGAGTCGAAAGCCGATGCACTACCGACCACGCCACCGAAGCAGTTGATTAAATAAACAAATATTTTTGGACATTCTCACACAACGTCATCTAGCCCAAACTAAGCTATAAGCTTGTGCTACGGGATCTAGACAACTGATAAACATATATTGTGCGAATATTTAGATATAAATAAATCACTATACCTAACTGAAACGTCATCAGCAGGACTCGAACCTGCCTCTCCCTAACGAGGGGAATGCTCTGATCACTGAGCTACGATGACCAATACCGACATAATTCAATTGTTGCTTCATATACAATTTCTAGATCGCGCTATTAAAGTTAGCGTTGGCTCCATCTACCGGAACTCTGCCGAACAACGGTACCAGTGTTTCGTATTACAACGATATTTTTAAACACTGAAGTTTTTAGATGACTCAATTCCCAGTCTCAGTGCCAAGTTTCATGGAGATCTGTTAAAAAATGTAGTCGCTAGCTCTAAACACACAGACAGACAAAAAGACGAAAGTAAAACAGCGAAGCATATCCTGCCATTTTGACTGAAACAGCAAATACAGCGTCAAGCTCACTGTTCCATAAACCTTACTATGTTTTGTTCAATTTTGTTCTGACTGACATGATTTCACAATTTATGACGTCACACTCGACGCCATGACACTACGAGCTGTTTTCGTACACTTTTGAAAATTATATTAGAAAAGTGGTTTAAACTTCGGTCATGCCTATTTAGCGTTCGCACAAACCCGGGAAGCACTGCTAGTCACAACTTTGTAACACAAAGACTCACCTTTCGACCTCATAATCCTTATCTTGATAGGTACAATGTCCTGCCGTGAGTACATACTTGTCACTCAATAAAGAACCACCACATTTCCAAGCGTAGCCACGTGCCTAAATACAAACAAACAGTCATGCAGATACAATTGTTCTTACTAAAGGGTAGACAGAGGTAGAGGAGAAAAATAATAAGAATGGTTCCGAAACATTATTATCTATAAAAACTTTCAAGGGGTACTGCAAGGAAGTATATTGGGACCAATTTGCAAACAGTGAAGTGTGTTGTATACGAGCTCTCATAAATAATAATTTTATTATTTTTAAGAGAAAGAATCTTCAAAATTGGCCCTGTAGTTTAGGAGCATAATTTTAATGCAAACAATCAAATATTTCTTTACGGTAAATGCACACTTATCCGAGCCAAGTGTGCCAAACAAAACAAATTTTACTGTGCGTTCACTATTATTATCTATATATAGAAATGGGGAATGTCCCCCTTAGCTCTCGAGAACTGCTTATGCTCCAATGATGGTTGACCCCTCATTGGATAACCCTCGATCTGGAGGCAAGCAAAAATTCGAAAATTTGACCTAGCCCTAAGGGGTCAAAAGTTATAGGCCAAAACGCTAAGCACCGCGCAAGACACCGTACTAGTTTTAGTATAGAAATACTTACTCGAATTTTCTTCCAACCAACCAAAGCCATATGAGGGAACTCATTAATAGTAGTCACTCTCCCTCCAATAACTAGTGGTACGTTTATAGGAACACACGACGATATATTGACCTGGATCGGGTCTGGTGATGGAAGGAGAGGTAGAGCTACTATCTCTTTGAAGTCTAGACTTTTGTAGTTGTCACACACTGAAAATAGTCACAATAGTTAGTACTACTAGACTGCTGGTAGATGGCGCTCTGTAAATAAGCGGGTCCCTGAGTCGCGCACTGACTTATTAGGAAAGCGCTATTACACTACAAACAATGAAAATAATGAAAGGGTTATTTTAAAAGTATCCCAGACTAAGATACCGTTTCTGAAGTCCATTTATGTAGCATAAAGATGTGCTTTGTGTTTGTGTGTGTGTGTGTGTGTAAACGCGTAATTGAATGGAGCGAAGCGAAGCTCTATCTTAGACGTCAAGTGTGAATCGTTTGTGTGCCAACTCCTCCGAAACGGCTCGACCGATTTTGACCAAATTTGGCATGCTGGTCGACATCATACCCGGGAGTGCATATCTCTGAAATCATGAAAATAGAGCATAAAAAAAATGAAGAAAATTTGCTCCGCTCGACATTTGCAATTAGTAGCATGCATTGCATATCTAGTTAATGTTTGTTATTGTGTCGGTTCGAAGTTGAATAGCTATGGTGGGGGGGGGGGGGGGGGGGCCGCGACTGCTTGAATGAACGTTTGTAACATAGAGTTAAGAAGTACCTACTGCAGGTTCAATCCAAAACATGAAATGGATTTTTTGGTATTACTATAACGTTTCGTAAAAAGTGTGATACAAATGTCAGGACTTCGTCCACGGAAAGTCTGTCTTACTTTTAAAATAACCCTGTATAAACATGAGATTGGGCTATTTACCATTTAATTTGTTATAGTTAAGCATTTTTGAAAAAATGTTTTATAGGTGTATGTTTTATCAATTGTATCTTTACTTGTGTGGCGATTGAAAAAGAGTGGCCTTGAGTTTGTGCCAGATTTTACTCACATTCATCTGGCAGTACCTTAATGACCGTAAAGTTCAAATTTTTTAAGTTTTTGTGTCCTCAAGAATCAAAGAATCAATTTCGTTTATTCAGTTTAGGCACATAAAGAGCACATACGAATGTCAAAATGTTACAATTTCATGTCAAGCAATATTATAAAAATACTAAATTAAGTACATAAATAAACCATTTGAAAATTATTCTTTCGCTGGTTCGATAAGTTGGTTCTCCGGAGAAAATACCAGTATGAAACTTGGGTTGAGACACTGGGGTCATGGGGTCCGAGTGCTCGCCGCCTTTATAGAGACATTGCTAAACGCCTAATCGATGCTTCTCAGGACCAGAAGGCTGGCTATTTTCTGGCCCAAAGAATAAGTATCGCCATCCAACGTGGCAACACAGCCAGCATTCTGGGAACCTTCCCGCATTTTGGGAACCTTCCCAGTCGGCAATTACAAGGAGGATTTTTTAAACGATATTTTGTAATGTAAATATTTTTAGTCTATAATTATGTTTATTTTATATATTGTAATTCTTATTGTACATAAATTCTTCATAGATACCTAAAAAAAAAAGTATGAAACTCAGGTAGATTATCCATTTTCTTTTTTAAAATACGAGTAGTTTTCTTTACATTTTGTTACAATTTATATTGTGCGAAGGCAGAAAGTAAAATGATTACTTACTTTTCTCAGCCAAATTAAGATATCTTTTTTTTTGTAACTCCGACATTTCTTCTTCATCCGGTCCAATTAGTATTTCAGGAGACTCACCACTTATTCTTTCAGTGTAAGTATCGAATGGCGAGTCTGTAACGGGTTTATTAGTTATCGGGGGTTTATTTTCATCAACCGTTACAGGTTTAACCCCAGGACGGTTATATAGCGGGTTATTGTTGCCAAATGATTCTCGAACGTAATCTGTGTTTATAACCCCACGGTTGTTGCCTCTGTTATTGGTGTTATCGAAGTTGTTATCATAATTGTTTTTATTTTCATTTGGTTTTGTATGTGGATTGATACCTTGAACATTAGGATTTCTGTTGTTAGTTGGTCTTGTGTTATCATTATTATGTCTGTTGTTATAATTGGTATTTGGACGTTTGTTTTGATTATTGTTGTAATATTTATTATAATTGTTATTATAATCTAAATTTGAATCCATCCTTCTAATATTTTCATTTTCCTGTGGATTTTTATAAACTTCGGATTCATCTATATCGTAGTTGTTTTGAAAGGTATTATCTGGAACTGGTGTATGATAATTATTAACATTGTTGTTGGGTATTGGTGTTGTTGTTTTATCCTTGTTGTTAGGTATTACCCGATTTCTTTTGGTAGTAATTTCGTACTCCTCATCTCTGAATACTATGTCAGTATTGAAATTTCTATAGTTTTCAGCTGGTTTACTGTAAGTTTTCGAAGCTCTGTTCTCATGAATGTTTCTCTCAACATTTTCTATAACTGTTTTGTTTATTTCATTGGTATTTTCTACAATTGTTGTAGTAGTTGTTGTTTTAATTTTGTTGTTAGCTGTTACTCTATGTCTCCTAGTGGTTGATTCAAAGCTTAATATATCATAATCTCTAAATATTAAATCTGTATTAAACTTCCTAATATTAGATTTACTTGTATTCGTATGACTGGAATTAGTTTTACTATTATTTCTTCTACTAGGCTTAGGCGTAGTAGATAAATTGTGTTCGTTCGTGTTTATCGGTGGCTTCTTTATATGTCTGTCTGTATCGTCAGGTCTTTTCTTAGTTTCTTGTCTGTTTGTTTGCCTGCTTGTGCCTGTGTATCTGTTAATACCATTATACTGAGATGTGTAGTCTGGTTGTTTATTGTACGGCTGGAACAGCTGTTGTAGACCTTGGAATACATCTGGAAGAAAAAGAAAATATAGAACTGTAAGGTTTCGAGTTATCTCATTGTCATCTTAGCCCATTTGACGGACACTGCTGGGCATAGGCCCCCAAAGAGATGGAAGTACAATAGAACAAAGTGAATATCGTAACTAAATATTTTACGTTGATACGGGAACGTTGTGGTGTGACAGAAGATGTAGTGACCAAGATTAAAAAAGGGATGCTTAGATAGTTCGGTCATGTAGAGAGGATGGATGATGGGAGACTGACAAAACAGATATACGAAACGAGTGTGATGGACAAGCTAGTAAAGGACGACCTAGGCGGACTTATGGCGACCAAATCGCAGATGTCCTGAATAAAGGCCAGGTTTAAAGCACCTATAACCGGCGTGCATGCATGAATACATTAATGAAAGTTGAGGAAACGAAAGAAGTATTCCAGGATCGCTTACCCCACTGGGAAAGAAGCGTGATTTTATGTATGTATGTAAATATTTGTCTCAGGAAATGATTTTATTCTACGTAATATAATTTACCAGCACGAGTACCTATCTTTATTGAATTTGTGAGAACTTTAAGTTGACCATTGTTTAATGAAATGCGCTGTAATAATTACCATCACACAGTATTTTTATTATTAATCATCACGCAGGGACTTGTGGTTAAGTGGCCACCCATTAGGATAACTTAACCCATTGTTAAGCAGCATTTGGCAGGTGGATCTTAAGCGGTTTACATACACTTGTTGTTTGTGTTATGAAAATAGCGCCATGCATATACAGGGATACTTATATAAGGAAAACTTAGAATTTTAATAAAATTCCTATTTCTTGTCTGTCTCTTAGTCTCTTATCACACTGGGCAGAGGCGCGCGCGCTACCACCGCCTCGTCACCGCCACCGATTTCGTCCGCGTGGTAATTTGGATTATTTCCCGTTCCCGTCGCGCCGCGTCATATTTTGAACAATTCTCACAATATCATTATAAATTGTAGCCTATGTGTTATTCTGATGTATAAGCTATATTATTGTAAAGTTTCATTAAAATCCTTTCAGTAGTTTTTACGTGAAAGAGTAACAAACATCCATTCATCCATACATACTTACATACTTACTCACAAACTTTCGCGTTTATAATATTAGTAGGATTAAACGCGAGATTACGGTACTATACTTACTAATTCCATACGCGAGATACAACATTCTGTTCTGCTTTCAAATTTTACCTGCCTACGAGCATCATTTAGAAGACGAAATAGTCAGTTCTGTGATTACGAACAAAATGGACTCAAAATTGACATAAAATATGAATTTTATGAAAATTCTAAGTTTTCCTTAAATTTGCCGTATATCATTACTTCTCAGAATTTGATCCTTAACAGTAACACTATTGTATGGTGTAATAATAAAGGGTGTGATTTTTTTTCTAAATCAATGGGTTCGATTCCCAGCTAGGATTATAGGTTTTAAAAAATCTAATGATGAGGTTTTAAGTTTCATCAAAATCGGGCTCGTGACTCTTTTGAGCATTTTTCGCTATTCCTTATAGTTCCAGATTTGGCTGTATAGGGCTCATATATGTTTGACACACACAGTTATACACGTTGATTTTATTACCGTCAGCACTACGCAAGGGTTCGCTTTCGGAATAATTTTTGAACCAACTGGCAGCATTACTTTGAAAAACAAACACATTTTTTTTAGAAATCTAAAAAATAATATTTAGTTTCTAGACATCAAATGAGAACCCTTTGTAGTGGACTCACTCTCTTAAATACTTAAGTTTTACAACGATAGTTACGGTACAGTTCGTTTTCATTCAACAATGCGCTGGCACAGAAGCAAGCGTACGTACACGCCGGCCCCCACCTAGCGACGACACTGCGGGCTGCGGCTCGCCTGTCCAGTAGACCTCGTGATCGTGACAGCGCTGGTGTCTGTTGCGTAATCGTGTGTGTCAGTGTGTAAAATGAGTCGTCAGTATGAATATTCGAACGTGGAGTATCTAGCAATGGTACAATTGTATGCCATTGCTAACCACAACCTACATGAGGCTAGGCGATTGTACTCCCAGCCGGAGCACTTAAATGCGTTACGGCTACGAGGAGTCAGTGATCCTCAAGTGCCGACACGCGGGACCATCTTGGCTGCAACCCAGCGCTTACTCGACCACGGACAGTTCCGGACACCGTTACATGCACAAGCCCGAGGACGTTTGAATGATTATTCCCAAATGGAAGTCATCAAACCCGCGAAGAACTACGCAGTGCGATAGTGGACGCTTTTGATATTGTGAAAAGTGATAGAGACACATCGAACAAGTTGAAAGACAATCAATTAACACGTACACGTTTGTGTATCGAAAGGAATGGACTCCATATCGAGCAGTTACTTCGGTACAGAGAACTGTAAATTAGTGTAAATAAACTGTAAATAGGTATGTAAGTTTGATTTTATTTGTAAATTGCTCCAATTTTTTAAATACGCCTGAAATACCTCCTCGCAGTCAGTTGTAGTTCAGTGTATTTTTATTATTATTATTACATAGTTCAAAAGTCATTAAGTCGCTATTGTTAATAATAAAGTAGGTATTACAGACGGTCCTAAGCCCGTGTAAAGTACGAAGGAGAAATTGGAGTGTGTATTTTATGTTCAAGTAGGTATGTTTCGTAGTGATACTGGCCATATCGGCTGCGAGGGGTCATTGCTCCCTAACACATGATTTGCGCGGTACTTAGAAGCGCTCGAAGGATGGATGTGTGTGTGCGAGACGTGCAGCCTTGAGCCTGGCGAGCGATTCGCGCCCGTCCGCGTCAATTCATCAATGAAATATCGTACTGCTACTAATGTTAAACTTGATCGAGTGAGAAGAATTACAGAAATGACTAACTTTTTTATTATTATCAGTACAGTAATTTAGATGTTAAAAAAGGAATCCAAATATTATTCCGAGAGCGAACCCTTTCGACTGCTGACGATGATAAAATCAGCGTGTATATACCTGTAGCACAGAATAGGGAACAGTACTTACATACAGAACTTGCACTCCGACGTTAATTAAAGCACATTCTTTTGTTTACAGAGAACATCATTCGAACGTTTGGGTTGTCTCCTGACAACCCAAACGTTCGAATGATGGTCAAATTATGCTGGTACTTTCCTAAGTACCAGCATAATTTGACCAATAATTATGAAGTTAATGCCGTAATATCAACTCTAGTGTCAATGCCATATCACAAACAAGAGACAACCCTTACTGACTTACAATTTCAAGTAATCGCTGACGTCACGTATTTTTTGCGATTTTTAGGCGAGTGACATATACCTGTGCCTATACATTTGTTGTAATTATAATTTATACTTAATTGGTTAGTTCAATTATAAGGAGGTGTGGTTCTAAACAATAGAACGAGTATAATATACCTATATGTTTGTTTTACTTATAATTTATTGCTTATACCTAATTGGCTAGTTCAATTATAAGGAGGTGAGGATCTAAACAATAGAACGAGTATAATATACCTATATGTTTGTTTTACTTATAATTTATTGCTTATACCTAATTGGCTAGTTCAATTATAAGGAGATGTGGATCTAAACAATAGAACGAGTATAATATACCTATATGTTTGTTTTATTTATAATTTATTGCTTATACCTAATTGGCTAGTTCAATTATAAGGAGGTGAGGATCTAAACAATAGAACGAGTATAATATACCTATATGTTTGTTTTACTTATAATTTATTGCTTATACCTAATTGGCTAGTTCAATTATAAGGAGATGTGGATCTAAACAATAGAACGAGTATAATATACCTATATGTTTGTTTTATTTATAATTTATTGCTTATACCTAATTGGCTAGTTCCATTATAAGGCAGTGTGCGCAGATGGAAACTGGTAGAAGCTTGTAGAAGGGACTATAACCGCTTTCCCGTATGATGTGACGTCTGTTAGTACTTTAAGTCGTCGATCCCGATTGCTATACGAAAATCTATATTGTTATAGTAGGTACGGGTATTTGGATCCCTAAAAATCCGACTGGTCTAACCACAAACTTTGTCCCTCGGACTACAGATATTATATTTAGTAGTATGTAACATCTGTCCTGACTATTGAAATTGTGGTTGGAATTACAGAGTGGATAGATTTCCTATAGTCCCTATCACGTGGGACAAAGAAAATACTGGCAAAGTGTGGGTGTATAATGCAGCTCTGCCTACCCCTTTGCGTGATATGTGTATGTCTGTCTATATAGAAAATATCTTACCATAATATTGTCCGTTTGTTGAAGTCACACATGCTACTGTCAGCAAAAACAATGCTCCATGCAACATGCTTTTATGCATGCTTGCATTATTATCTGAAAAAAAAAATACACGTCAAAAATTGACACAACAACCGACTTCAAATGATCGAAATGGGACTAAATAATTGTCGGAATGGGACCAAATTGAAATGAGACCATTTAGAAAGTAGTAGTTTTCATTTAAAAGTAAAATTTTCAAAATCATTTCACCCAGTCCAGAGATATGAGGTAACAAATATAAAACATCACACACAACTGTCGAATTGAGAATCCTGTTTTGGAAGTCCTATTATTAATAACTACTAGTTATCCCGACGAACTTTGTATCGCCTCAAAAATAAAAAGAATATTTTAATATTTCATGCAAATATATGTAAATTGAAAAACGCGACGGACAGACAGACAGACAGACAAATTGTCGTATTAAATATATAGATTAAGGACTATTATTATTCGGGTGTCCGTTAGATTATTAAGTATATATGATGCATTTTTCAGACAGTGTCAATGAACTCTTCATAAACTCAACTATTTACACTACGGGGACTTGGGATTTGCGGAGCGCGTGCCTGGTTGCCTTTTAGGTTACCTCTGGCGCTGGGCAAAAATCCAGGCCCAAACGCTCAATTGCAATACTTGTTCGGTATTCAGCCAGGTGTCTTCGTCAGTCGGTAGAACCAAGACTATAGTTTTTGTGATACATATTGTAAAATTATATATTCAATTCACCGTTTGCGGTTTTAATAATAAATACATACGTGATTCCTACAAGGTAGGTACCGTTATATGTATGTGCATTGGAAAATAACTGAATCATTTAAGATGATTCATTCATAATATAATAATAGATACGTAGGTAAAGGTACCTACTATTGGTCACCCATATGATCGAACAGTAGACCTCGTATAAAATACCGCGCCAAGTGCGTGTCGGGCCACGCATAATATAGGGTTCCGTAGTTACCCATTATAGGCTCACTCCTAAACTAACTAGGTATTCGACGGAACGCGGGCGGTTACGTCGAAATAAATAAGACGAAGAACGTAATTAATAACTCAAAAACTATACAGCAAAGCACGTTAATGTGTTCTATCTACATGCCAAATTTCAAGTCGATAGGTTTAAAATTGCGACCGGTATCGTTTTACATACATTTTTGATTGGGCCCATCTAAGAGAAGACTCCGCCACGCTCCGTCTTAACATACCTAGTTATCCTGGCCCGTTATAGTTTTTACTACAAAGTTCATCATATGGACTAACATCATGAATATTTTCAGATTCTTCGAGTTATAAGAGGGGACGCTCTGTTTTAACAAAAAAAAATGGGCTTTAAAGTTGAATATCTCGCAAACGGATACATAAATCAAACAATTGTCTGAGCAACCTCCCAATGTTTAGACCTATCTAATGATACCCCATACGAGTTGACGCGAGAGAAAAAAACCATCCCCACATTACTTGTAGGAGAGGTAATAATAAAATTGTATGGTTTTTGACGTGTTCATAAATAACTAGCTGATCGTCGCAGCTCCGCCCGCGTGATATAGTTTACTCGTTCCCGGTTCCCGTGGGAACACATTACCGGGATAAAAAGTAGTATGTTACTCAGGGTGAATGAAGCTTTAAAATGGTGAAAGAATTTTTGAAATCGGCACAGTAGTTTTTGAGTTTATTCATTACAAACATACAAAAATACAAATTTTTCCTCTTTATAATGGTAGTATAGAAGACTAGTACGGTGTCTGGCTTGTGCTTCGCGCCGCACCACGTCATAGGTTTTGGCCTATAACATTTGACCCCTTAGGGCTAGGTTAAATTTTAATTTTTTGGGTTGCCTCCAGATCGAGGGTTATCCATCTCTATGGATAACCCTGCTTATGCTCCAATGATGGTGGACCGCTCTGGGTCAACCATCATTGGAGCATAAGCAGTTCTCGAGAGCTAAGGGGGGACAAAAATTATATTCACCATTTCTATATATAGATACGCCACATCTATATATAGAAATGGTGAATATAATTTTTGTCCCCCCTTAGCTCTCGAGAACCCTAGTGGAACGCCCACTCATACTAGGCAACCTATATCCAGACTTGCTACTTCTACTTCTTATTTTTTTAAAAACTCCATCGATGATTTCGCCAATGTCAAGGTAATGCTTGATATTTCCCGCACAGAAGAACTAGTTACTCTGAACTAGTTCGCGGTGCGGGACAAGGAAACGTTCGGTATTGCAATTGAGCGTTTGGGCCTGGATTTTTGCCCAACGCCAAAGGTAACCTAAAAAGCAACCGGCCACGCGCTCCGCAAAAATCCAAGTCCAAATTTTAACCCTAAAAAACGCCGTTTGTGATGACGGTTCTTGTCATGTCATTGGAAACAGAACCTCCGCACCTTGTAATTAGATCTGACTTGCAAGGTTCTTGGTCAGTGATTGATCTAATAAGCATATACAGCAAAAACACAAGTATTCAAAACACTTCACACAAAACCTTTCAATATTTTTTTCTTATTTCACCTGATTCAAATGTTCTATTTTTAAAAACATACCTACCATTAATTTTCCATTCAAATGTAAACATGACTTTGAAGTTTTTTTTTAATACTTATGTAAGTACTTTTGTTTCTAAAGCGTAATATTGTCTAATAATGACTATATAAAGGCAATGAATCAAGGCCTTACACGTAGAAAGAGGTTCTGAGTCTATGGCTTCACAGTACTTACCTACTTATTTAATAACATTTTCATAGAACATATTTTTATAATAGTATTTGGCATAAAGAATAAACATTGCCATACAACGTGGCAATGCTGCCAGCCTTCTCGGAATATTGACAGTCGGCGACGAGGCAGAGGAATTCTTTGACGCATGTTAGAATTTAGATGTAATCTTAGTACGTATGATTAGAATAGGTAATGTACATATTTAGTTAGTTTCAATTGTATTACAATTTATTAACTGAATAAATGTAGAAGCACTTAACATTATATTCGCGATATCCCCCGAGTACCTACCTTAATATTTAATAATACGAGTATATAATATTTTTGGACATTCTTACAAAATGTCCCAAATTATGCTATATAAGCTTGTGCTATGGGATCCAGAAGGCTTAAAATGTACTTAAGTCATCATCTCAACTATTTTAACCCATTTGACGCCCACTTCTGAGTAGTGATGAGCATAGGTCTCTTCCGAATAGCGAGCAATTCAGCCTACGCTGGCCAGACGGATTGCTATAGGGTTGTCTCGAGATTTTCTTCTTTAAACATAATAATAATAAATAATAATAAATTGATTATTGACACGAGTAGTACTTGTCAAAAATGTTTCTTAATTAATAGTACATAATTTTATTGCAATAAGTTCAGATACTGAAACCCATGCTAGGCCAGGGCCTGTATCATGGGAGACAGCGCTCTTTTTCAATATTATAGGTAAGTGTGACAATTTTAGACACTATTATCAAAACATGGGGACATTAAAGGTAAGTACAATTATTGAATTAACGTTACAAGTAAGTAGTACGGTAAGAGTGTAAACTATTCAAGTATGGATGATAATTATTATATAGGTTTACCTTTATTAGAGCGTAGCGAGCGAAGCTCTCATGGTGCAAGAAAGTTCAATCCTTTCTTATGCGAGATCTCTGTCAATACTTTACTGATTTCAACAATTCATATATCAAATTAAACTAGATTTAACTGACATCATTCTAACGGAGCCCGAATTTCAAAATTAAAAAAAAATAAAAAAATACGAAAATATATGTGATGCTTGCTGCGCTCTAAAATGCTGCCGCGAAGCAGGGTGGCGACACCTAGTGTAAGTTTATTTTAGCATAGTATATATTTAAACATTTATATATGCCTCCTTAGTTTATGTAAGTTTATTTCCTTGCGCTGACTGCACACACGTCACCCTCTCACCCTTACATCTTCGTTCAGGCCTGCTGCATTCAGAGATTCCTTTAGGAATAAGCAGTGCCCTGTACTATGCTCACTGTATTGTTTGTACTACTGTTTTTGTGTTCTTTTTTTCTATGTGTGTTGTACATAAATAATAATAAAAAAAAAACCAAATATTTTATTCGACCCGGAAATCTTCTACGTGCGTACCAGAGACGTCTTTGGCCGCGAATTAAAAAAAAACCCGAACAGTTTACCGAAGCGAACATATTAATTTAAAATTTCTGGGAAAATGACTATTTTATACCTAAGTACGGCTATTTGTAACTCGGTTACGTAAAAACTACTCAAACTAGTTCGTCGCAGAAAAGAGCTGTTATATAAGTAGGTACCTATCTAGATAATGATGCATAATAGTTTTATAATTAACATACCTACTTGGTTATATTTAGAGTTTAGACACGAAACAACTTCTTGGTTGGTTTCTATTTTTATATTTTTGTATTTCAAAGCAATGAGTTTGCTTAAACTATTCTTAAAATATTGGATAGAATCAGGCGTTAACTGGCGAAAGTCCATGACAAAGCAATGGTGAGTATGATGTTCAAACTTTTTTTAAATAATAGCATTATTTTCGCTAAAAATAGAAGATATTAAAACATCGATATTCTCGTATGTTTCACCTCTAAACGAAGCATTCTCAAGACTGTCTAGGCTGTTTTCTCTGAGACAGTCTTGAGAATGCCTCGTTTAGAGGTGAAACATATGTCGACGTTTTAATGTCTTCTATTTTTACCGAAAATAATGCTATTATTTAAAAAAAAGTTTGAACATCATACTTACCATTGCTTTATTCTTAAAATATTAAGAAAGAAATTATAAATAGATCATAAGCGCGATGTAGAAATTATGAATATGATATGAAGCAAAAATTCGATGTTGTCGGTAGTGGTCATCGTAGCTCAGTTGGTCAGAGCACTACCCCTGTTAGGCAAAGGCCGTGGGTTCGAGTCCCGCCGATGACATCAGTTTTTATGATCTATTTATAATTTCTTTCTTAATATTTTAAGAATGGTCTTCTATTTGAATTAAAATGTACAAAATATACATAGTTATATACTAAAAATATTTACGTTACAAAATATCGTTTAAAAAATCCTCCTTGTCATTGCCGATTGGGAAGGTTATACCGTCCGGTCTCTTTCCATCGCTTCGTGCTAAACCATTTGGATCACGTACGGCCGGAAGACCTGCGGTGGAAAGAGCACTACGAATTATGTCGTTTAGAATAGCGTGCCGAGGTATACGACCTGCGCTTCTGCTACAAGAAAGACCATGGTGTCCCAGATTATCGAGGGCTACTCTACAGGTGCAATGATGCGGGGATACACAAGGTGTACCCAGCCGAAGGCAAGTGGCAATACGGAAGGTTGTGTCGTCCAACACTGTACCGATGTTGGGCGATGGGAGCGCCGGGATCCATAACCCTGACTCCCATTCTCCAACAGCTAGTAGGCGTGCACGTTCTGAAATATTGACAGAAGTGTCAATTAGTGTATTCATTCTCAATTTACAGAGCGGCAAATCCCACAGTCGCTGTGAGCCTAGGCGTGAGGGCAGGTCCGTTTCTATTTTATTTATTTATTTTTGTACACACACAGTAAATAAAACAGTAAATGGATACAAACTAAACATGTATACAATGGCGCCACTTATCTCTAAAGAAATCTCTTCCAGTGGGCCTAAGTGAGGAGATCATGATGCAAACAGGTGCTGATGTGTGTGCAGGTTAATAAACTTGTATAAACTATAACTACATAAATACACAAATACATACATAAAAAGTTATATAAAGATACATAGACGAAGGTAAAGAAGCGAGATTGTGTTGCTTAAAACTCTCTTCTTGAAGTCAGACACAGTTCTGCAGTTCCTTATATCGGTTCTATATTTCTCAACGAGTGACGCAGGACAAAACCCGACCCAACCTCCAGACAGAGGCCACACAGTAGGCCAAAGTCCGCCGGGAGCCACTGAAAATTCTTCCTGATGCTAACCAGAGGGGCCATGCAATGAATGTAGGAGGAGAACTAAAAAAACGTCTTCTAGCCTGCTTCTGTAAGGACGGCGGGTGACTATCCCACCGTCCTCAGGCCCTGATCATGGAGGTCGATGATCTTGGTTCACAGACTGGCTGGAGTAAAGATAAAAGATTAAACGCACACAAACACTTGTATCTTTTAAAAATACGTTGAAAGATTTTTCATCTCTCTTCCTCTAATTCTTATACTCTAATTAGTGATATTTGTATTTATAATAATATGTTGTTTATATTTAAAGTTAGTATATTCTATTATTGTTAGTATATTCTATTGAGTATTATAGTCCTAGACGCCCAGGACTGTAATTGACTGTGCCATAGCAGCTGACACGTAAGATTTTGTTGCCTTTCATCAACATTTCATCACAAGGCAACGGGTTTCAATATTTTTCGAAAATTACGATATAGCTGCTACTTTTTATTAAATTCATTCGGCCATTTTGGACATAACCCATTATAAATGTGCCCGGTGACGGCAATAGGCTTGCCCCCTATTACGTGAGACTAAAAATACTGGCAAATTGTGGGTGTGTAATGCATCTCTGTCTACCCCGTCGGGGATATAGGCGTGATATGTGTGTGTGTGTGATAAAATAAATAAAAATTAACAATAAACTTGTTGCTCTGTATTTCAACTTGTTGTTCGAGAAGGTCATTGAAAGGTCACTCAACCAGTTTCTCACGTAGAAAGCATTCTATACACAAAACCTGAATCAAGTCTAGACTTTTATAACGAATCCAATTATAAACTAGTGGTTCTGTGAACTGTAGACTTCGGGAGCGAATTTGTTTAGAAAATTTCTTCTTCAATTTTCTTTATTACTCTTTCATTTGTCATCTAATCCAAAAAATATCATTCAAATGTTATTCATTGTCAACAAGGAGTGTGTGTGTAAAGTTTCATGCAAATCGTTGATAAATACGGCCTCAAACATGATCTGACAGAACCCGTAGATGGGTACAGACGAAAGAAATTCTCCCCAGTCTGCAAGTTGAAACGGAGCCTTCGCGAGCTTCGCTCCGTCAGTCAATTACTAGCGGACACCCGCGGTTTTGCCCGTTTGACAAATTACACAAAAACATTCCTCGAGAACCACTCTATCCATTGGTGACAACCGCATCAAAATCCGTTGTTTAGTTGCACACATACGCATTTTTAAACGATCTTCATTCCTACGCGATTGCTAAGTCATCCACCAAGGATTTTCCCGGCCGAGTTGTGTTATGGCCAGCTTTCCAGCCTAACTGCAATGCGGCTGAACTTCGATATTTTTGTGAAGCAAATGGGTTGTAGCAGTCGGATGGCAGTCCATCTGTCTTTTACAACCCATTGGCGATAAGTTCTGTAACGACGACCAGTCAGATTTCTTTTAGTGCTCCAACTTACCAAGTTACGAGTGCCATATAGATGTTCGTATGGCAACCGGGACTGCCCAAGACGGGACTGCTTTCATAGGAAACCAAAGTAAGGGGCAATGGAGCGTCGTCGGCAGTCCCCTACTAGGCTACTACTCCCAACGACGCGGGATTCTCATCCCGACCTAACCCCCGCAGAGACCACAGAGGTGGTCATAGTTCGCCGGGCGCCACTGGAAATACGTTCTGCCTGTAACCAGAGACGCCCGGCATCGGACGTTAGAGCGGCCACGGCCCTGGGCCGCGGAACTAAAAAAAAAAATATCCCCTACTACGTGAGTCCACCCAAAACTACTTATCATCCACCGAGGCTTTTCCCGATGCAGTTGTGGTCGGCTTTCCAGTCTCACTGCTCGCGGCGGAACTTCGATATTTTCCGTGAAGCGACTGCCATCTGACCTCCACAACCCATGGGCTATATCGAAGCTCTGTCGAACACAAATCGGATTTCTTTTAGGGCCCCAACGAACCCTAACGACTGCCAAAGATGTTCGTATGACAACCGGGACCGACGGGTTAACGTGCTCTCCGAGACACGGAGTTCCCAATGTCTTAAGAAATGGTCACCCATCCTATGATGGGCCTGGCTAGGTGTTGCTAAACCTTTGCAATATGTTAATCCTCGTTTACCACTAGCTAGTGCACGCAATATTAAAGCTGTAAAACACACTGGTCCTTCACATACGACGTATGCCACGCGACGTGTGAAACAGCGACACACTGGCCTACGTCTTACGAAGTCTGACGTTTACATTTTCTACGTGCTATGACACTTTAAACGTGTGTGACAGCGTCGTACGCGTGGGATAGCATGAGAACACGCGAGTCGCGGTGACGCGTAAGACAGCTTGGTGAATGACCAGTGTGTTAGTTACCATACAAATTGTATAGGCCAGATCCGGTTCAGATGTCATAATGCGTGGTGTACGTCGCATGTGAACAATATGAAGGATGAGTTTGACCGTGCCTTAAGCACCTATGCCATAGAATAAAACAACGAAATATATGTACAGTACCCGGCGATAAATATTGCACATCGACCTTTGGAAAGAGACAATCGGCTAATTTCAGCTTCGTAAAGCGTTATCTCTGTCGCACGAAATATAAACAGTCCGGTATCTAAGGAGTTGTTAAAATAATTTATGATTTGCTTCTTTTAATAATTATTTTTAATCTTTGTATAAAATACACCAATTTTTCATTTTTTTTTTTAGAATCTGTGTTCCTCTGCCTACCCCGTCGAGGATATATTATGCATGATTATATTAATGATTGTTAAACATATATTTTACATATATTTAAATATACCTGCTTGTATTTATTGGTAACAGGAAAAATAAGACATTAATATTACAATATTGGTTCGTAAGATTTCCAATTAACTTTTTTTTATATTTTCTACTTCGATTAAGTATTTATGTATAAAAGCGGCCAAGTGCGAGTCGGACTCGCACACCGAGGGTTCTGTACAAACCTAAAAGTTATTACTTTTCGCAATTTTTTTCTCAATAATCTGTGTTATATTACTTCGGTTAGGGGCGTCCAAATTCCCCTGACGCGGAATAAAACCCTACCCCAACGACGCGGGATTCTCATCCCGACCAAACCCCCGTAGAGGACACACACACAGGTGGTCAAAGTCCGCCGGGCACCACTGGAAATACCTTCTGGAGGGCGTCCACATTTAAAGATATAGTTGATGGTTTCGATTGTCGGAACTTTTTTTTTTTCCGCGATACCGCGGCCGCTCCCATGTCCATTGCTGCGGGCGTCTCTGGTGAAACTTATAGTAATACATGTTAACAAAAAACACTTATACACCGTTTCACTTTTACTTAATTTACAGGATTTAACCTGACCGGTTTCGCTTTATAGCATTATCAAAGGTTGTTGTTCACTTTACATATTTATTAAACAAGTATTTTACTACACTGTCTACCATATCTACAAGCCATTGTTGAACTAAACCCACATTATATTTTAAGAATTTAGTTCAACGGTGTCTTGCGCGGTGCTTTGCGCCGCACCACGCCATAGGTTTTGGCCTATAACATTTGACCCCTTAGGGCTAGGTCAAATTTTCGATTTTTTGGCTTGCCTCCAGATCGAGGGCTATCCATAGAGGGGTCAACCATCATTGGAGCATAAGCAGTTCTCGAGAGCTAAGGGGGGACAAAAATTACATTCACCTTCTATATATAGATAGATCTATAATAATATGTTCATTTGTTGTAGAAGTATGTAACTTAGGCTAATTTCATTAAAGAAAAATACCAGGCAAGTGCGAGTCAGATTCACAAAGGGTTCCGTACATAGCAAAACGACAAAAAAATCCCATTTGTTGTATAGGAGCCCCCTTAAATATTTATTACTAGCTGTTGCCCGCAGCTCCGCCTGCGTGTTATAGTGTTCTTGATCACCAGTTACTGATTTATTATGTATAGCTGTTGAGCGACATTGTATCTTAAGATAAAATATTATAGTATCTTAGCCGTGTGCAGCGCCCCTTAGTGAACTCCACTGCGGGTGACGTAGCCTGCGAAAAACTAATTATTTGCGGTTGGTACAGTAATCGGGTCTAGGAATCGAACCGCAAAATTAAGTTTGTTTTTGTATATACTTTTCCGGGATAAAAAGTACCCAGCGTGGTGCCCAGGATATTAAAGAATAATTATACCAAGTTTCATCGTAATCGAACCGGTAGTTTTTGCGTGATGCCTGAACAAACAGACAGACAAAAATTTGGGTTCGGTGTCGGTCTAGTAACCGTGCCGTTAATATATTTATAGATATTTTCAATGTACAGATTTATTGTACTGATGTATTGTATGTAGAAATATAAATATTCCGGTTTTTAGTAGATATTTGTTGTTATATCGCCAACAGAAATACATCATCTGTGAAAATTTCAACTTTCTAACTGTCACGGTGACGGACGGACTGACAGCTGATAGTAATAGGGTTTCCCGTTTTACCCTTTGGGTATGGAACCCTAAAAAACACGTAGATCTATCTATTTCATTTATCTGCCTACTCCTTCGGTTAAACAGGCGCAATTAGGTGTTTGTTTCTCTATTAGATATATTTTTTGTTTCAATTTTTTTTCAAAATTACAATATAGTTGCTACAATTCATTCGGCCATTTTGGACGTAAACCATTGTACCTAAATGTGTCTGGTGACGGCAATAGGCTTGCCACCTATTACGTGGGACTAAAAATACTGGCAAAATCTGGGTGTGTAATGCACCTCTGCCTACCCCTTCGGGGATATAGGCGTGATATATGTGTGTGTGTATTAAATTATCAATACACTTCCTGTCCTATATACTTATTGCGTCAATTAATTTTATAATTGTATTTCAAAATCCTGTTATTATGCGTTTGATAAAGTTAAATATAACTATACGACCATACCTATTTTTCACATGGGGTAAGCAGAAACCATTTTTATTTATTTATTTATTTATGTACACACAGTATATACAATATAGTGAAATTGGAAACATTATAAATATACTTGTATACAATGGCGCCACTTATCTCTAAAGAGATCTCTTCCAGTGGGCCTAGGAGTGGAGAAGTGAGTTCAATCAGATGCGTGTGTTTGCAGGTTGGTACGGTTGGCCCCACAACGGGATGATTCAAAACGACGGATCTGTAATGTATGTTACGATCGTTAACGATTTACTTGATCGCAGACGACATCGGAGATCGCAACAAAAACCCATGCAATCATGAATATCGTAACGATGAATCGATAGTGTATTGGCTCTTGCGATCAACGATTCGATTTTTGTTCCTTATTTCATTTAAAATATTTACAAGCGAATACTGATATCGCTTTAATAGCCATTTCTTAATCCACACTTTTCTAGGTTTTCTTATTTTCTTCTGTAACATAATCAAAGTTACCGCCACAGACGAGAAAAGAAGTTCGTTTTCCATTTTACAGGACACGTATTGAATTTTTGAGCACGTCTTTATCGTTCCATTTCAAATGTATAAATTGTACCGTATTGTACCGAATTGTACCGTATATGGGGGGCTGGTTAATAAACTTACATACACTATAACTACATAAATACACAAATACTTATCATATATAACATACATACTAATATATAACATACATACATTAACATACAAATAGTTATAGGAAGTTATATAGGAAGGGAAGCGAGATAGTGTTCCTTCACTTTCTTCTTGAAGACATATTATACAGTTTTGCAGTTCCTTATATCGTCCGGAAGAGCGTTCGACTGCCTAACAGCATGAACAGAAAAAGAGTAGGAAAAGAAATCGGATTTATAGGAAGGACAGTTGAGGCGGTAGGAGACGTGAGGCCAGCACGATTCATCTGATGCCCGCATCAGAGTGAACCGCTCCCGCAAATAGGAAGGACATGAGGGATTGTGTAGGACATTGAAGAGAAGACATAATAACCGAGTATTCCTACGAAGGCGGATTGGGAGCCATTTGAGTTCCTTGCGAAATTTTGAGACGTGATCATACTAAGTTAAAAATAAATCGAATAGGTACCTAAATTTTGCAACCGCTCAAGTTTGTTCAAAAGCTCCTCAGTAGCATCCAGCCTCCGCATAGTCTAAGATATACGCCATAACTATAATACGTGAGTTTCATAAAAGGGTTTATGTATCTGTGTTGGTTTGTCTCGTTAAAACTCGAGAATAGCTGAACCGATTTGGCTAGTTTTGGTCTTGAAATATTGGTAGAAAAACGTGAATATTTTAGATTTTTGTGCTATAGATTAACCTTACACTACGAACCGAACATTAACCTTAATGAATAACACCAGTTTAGTTTACACCAGTCAAACAACTTAAATAGGATTACAGGGTGTAACATTCAAATGGGTCGGTATGGGAAAGTCTAAAACTATAAGATGTACTTACGATTATTTGTTTTTAGGAACCATAGCAACAATAGGATTTAAGTAAAAATAAAAAGTGCATTAACAGATTTAAAAAAAATACGTACAGTCCAATTGAGAATCTCCTCCTATTTTGGAATTGGGTTGAAAACAAAAATAACTTGTACCTGTTGAACTCGGAAATCAAATTGGGACATTTTGAAAAAAATACTGACGCTATTTCTATTTAGATAATTAGATATCGATAGTGTAATAAGTAAAGCAGTAACTATTATACTATAAATAAATAATCAATAAATATGTTTGGACATTCTCACACAACGTCATCTAGCCCAAACTAAGCTATAAGCTAGTGCTATGGGATCTAGACAACTGATAAACATACTTATATATTTCTAAATACATACATAACATACATAGAAAACATCCAAACTTCGAAACAAACATTTGTGGATCACACAAATATTGGATTCGAACCGGGAATCGAACCCGAGACTCTGGAGTTGAAAGCCGATGTACTACCGACCACGCCAACGAAGCAGAATTCATTTATTTATTGTTAAAAGCGATATTTTCTAATAAGATGGAGCATTACCGTCACCCCTCGTTTACAATCGTCACCTAGCTGTAGTTTTTTTTTTAAAGTATATGAACGCAATTTCTGTTTTACTAAAATCGATGACATGTGTCCTAAAAACAGATCTTCGTACTCATGTCTTATAGTTGTGACATCCAAAAATCAGATAGTCATTTTTATTAAATGTACCAAAATTGTACCAATTTATATACCTTTTTTTTTTTTTTTATATATATTTGGTTCGCCAAATTGACGCCGCCCGCCTGGTGGTAAGTCGTGACGACGTCTAGCGATTGTGGGCCACTCTCACAGCACACATTACTATTGAGAGTGGCCCTCAACTTGACGACCTACTGATGTGCCTCTTCACGCTCCGTTTAAAGAACCCAGGATTATATGTGGGAGGAAACACGTGCACAGGCAGGGCGTTCCAGGCCACTATCGTTCGGCAGAGAAACGAACGTTTAAAACGTTCGGTTCTCGCGAACATGCTATCCACTGTGTGGGGGTGGCATCTCTGCCCGGCACGAGTCGTTCGGGATCGGAAGGAAGAGGGTGGGATCAGATTGAAGAGCTCTTCAGAACGCCGTGGTAAATACGGTAGAATGCGGCCAAGGAAGCTATTGTTCGGCGCTGAACTAGCGGCTCAAGGCTTCCCGTTACCTCCGGACAATCTATAATACGGATAGCCCGTCGCTGCATAGCGTCGAGAGCGTCCAGCAGATACTTCGCGGAGCCGTCCCAGAGGTGAGAGCAGTATTCGACGCAGGGTCTAATCTGCGTCTTGTACAGCAGACACCTCTGGTCCGGTGTAAAGAATCTCTTTACCTTATTCAGTATTCCTAGTTTCCGCGAAGCTAGCCCTATACATCTTTCGATGTAGTTTTTATTATTGAGCTCTCGACGAACGTCTATGCCAAGGATATCAAGGTTGTCCTTCATTGGTAATAATGCATTCTGAAGAGAGGGTAGGGGAAGGAAAGGGGATTTCTTCGCAGTAAATGCACACGCCTGTGTTTTGCGGGCATTGAACTCGACCAGGTTCTCGGTACCCCATTGAGAGATACTGTCGAGGTTACGGTCGAGATCAGCCACGAGTCGTCGTCTCTCCTCCTCAATCTCAGATCGCCCCGCCGTCGGACGAACCGAGTAACTCCCGTGCAGTGTGCTGTCATCTGCATAGCAATGAATGTTCCCGAGGGATAGCATATCATTGATATGCAGAAGAAAGAGAGTTGGTGATAGTACGGACCCCTGCGGTACCCCGGCATTCACTTGCAAGAAGCGAGAAGCCTGGCCATCGCAGAGGACCCGCACTCGGCGCTCGTTTAAAAAGCTGGCAATCCAGCTGCACAGTTGAGGAGGTAGACCATATGCCGGAAGCTTGGAAAAGAGCGAAGCATGCCAGACCCTATCGAAGGCTTTGGCGATGTCCAGGCTAATAGCCAAGGAGTCGCCGTGCCTTTCCATAGCCCCACCCCAGACATGCGTTACGAATGCCAGAAGATCACCCGTTGATCGCTTTGGCCTGAAGCCGTATTGTCGATCATTGATTAGCGAGTGATCCTCTAGGAATTGATGATGAGCTGCTTATTTATAAGGAGCTCAAGCACCTTGCAAATGACTGAGGTGACAGCTATGGGTCGATAGTTGCCTGGATCGGACCGATCTTGGGGATCGGTTGTACGTTCGCCTCCTTCCAGACCTCCGGCACGAGCCCTGAAGAGTATGACAGGCGGTACAGACGCGTTAATACTGGAGACAACTCAGCTGCACATTTTCGTAGCACCACCGCCGGAATGCCGTCAGGGCCACTGGCTTTCCACGTGTCGAGTGACCGCAGCACTGCCCGTACATCACATTGCCTGATAACAATATCAGGCATTGTGTGGCCACAGCTGGCGATGGCGGGGGGCTGCAGGCCACGGTCGTCGACCCGGGAATTAGCCGCAAAGAGGTCTACGAGCATATCCGCTTTCTCTTGGGCTTTGTGAGCCAGTGTTCCATCTGGGTAACGCAGCGGTGGCAGCGAGGGCTGACAAAAGTTAGATTGCACGGCTTTGGCCAGTTGCCAGAATCCACGGCTGCCCGTGGGATGGGAAGTGAGCTCCTGACCAAGCCGCGCGACGCGCTGGGCATCCGCTCTCTTAAAGGCCCTCTTACTCGACTTTGTGGCCCGGTTGTACGCTGCTTTGAGGTGGCCCACGTTTGGGTCGCGCACAGCCCGGGCCCTGATCCAGGCGCGATATGCCGACTGTTTTTGTCGAACAGCTTTGGCACAATCTCGCCCGAACCAGGGACGGGCTCTGCGGATACTGGCGACATCAGAGAAAGGGATGTAATAATCCATCCCTAAACTGATCTCGCCAGCAATAGCAGAAGCACAATCCGAAGGAGCCTTTCCTACAAAGCAGCGCTGGCTCCAGGGGACGGACGCATAATAATCGCGTAGACCGTCCCAATCCGCTGACGAGTAGTGCCATAGTCGTCGTGACGTTTGTACAGGACGTGCAGGAGGTGACACCTTCATGACAGCGTGAACAACACAGTGGTCGGAACTACCCAGTGGGGCTCCTACCGAAACACTGTACTGGGCTGGGCGACTCGTCAGCAGTAGATCCAGCAGAGCGGGCGCGTGATCTGACCTGTCTGGTATCCGGGTGATCTCGCATACCATCTGGGTCAGACCGTGGGAGAGAGCGAACGCATGGGCGGCTCTACCCGCATGATCAGTCTTGAGGGACCCCAGCCATTCAATGTGATGGCCATTGAAGTCCCCCAGAAATACTAGGTCAGCGTTCGGGAACCGCACCTGCGCTTCATCAGCCGTCTCGCTGAGGTACTGGAAGAGCTTTGTTGTCTCAGAATCCCCTGTGTGGGATCGGTAGACGCACACGTAGATCTGGCTCATAGAGCCATGGTCTACGTGCAGCCAAAGGACGGAATTGGAGGGGTTCTCTAGGCAGCGCAACCGGCGGCAGCAAACATCCGCCCTAACGAACACGCACACCCCGGCTTTGTCTCGAAATTGTTCCTCGATGACATAGCCGGGGTAACACAGGTAAGATGGGTCGTCAGGGCGACGTATTTGTGTCTCCGTGAGGAACATCACAGCGGGCCGTGCCGTCTCAAGGTGGTGGTGGACGGTATCGAGGTTCGCATGGAGTCCACGGACGTTAGTGAACTCCACCTCGAAATGTGAAGTTGTGGGGTTTCCTAGGGCCGCTGTGTAACGTTTATCTCTTTTTTGTTGCACTGCCATTGTAGATTTTGAAGAAGAAGCGTGAAGACAGGGCGACATTTGGTGAAGCAGTAAGTGACAAAGCGCAGGGGCTAGCTTTGTCTAGAACCGTGTGGTTAGGTCGGAGCCGACTCGCCGGACGGAAGGGCTCTCAAACCCCCCCGATGCAAGGCCGCCGCTACCCCACACCGGTTACCACCCGGAGCGGCGATCCCACATCAGGATTATGCGCAACATGTGGGGCAGCCTCCTGGGGTGGTTGGCCCCAGGCGGGCCCCATGACTGTGTTGCGGGCGGCCGCGGCAACGCCGTTGCTAAGGGTCTCCCTGGCCGGCGAATCGACCCACACCACCCACACTAGACTCCGTTTCGCCCCCACTGGTCCCATGCCTGCTGCACCATACATCGCCCCGGGCCCGGCGGTGCAGCTGCTGAACCCCTAACGCAACTCAGCCTGGGCTGGGTTACTTGGGGGGGCTTTAGCACAGCTGCACGGTGGTACCCCCCCGGACCAACACTGTTGTACCACCTGGTACCCACGTAGGGGCCGAAGCCACTCCATAGGTACCGTAAATTAACGAGCCTCGTCCGTTTATCAGCAGGTGCGCCACTAGCAGGTGAGGTCGCTGGGGCCCTAAAGATGTTGGTAGAGCCCCTTTGCACCCAAAAATTGAACCTATTATTATGTACATCATAATAATAAAATATTAACGTAATACTAACATATATGGCAGTCGTTAGGGGTAGTTGGAGCCCTAAATCAAAAATCCTCGCGGTCTAACTACAGAACTTCGATATCGCCCATGGTTTGTGAAGGTCAGATGGCAGTCGTTTCACGGAAAATATCGAAGTTCAGCCGAATCGCAGTTAGACTGGAAAGCCGACCCCAACTGAGTTGGGAAAAGGCTCGGTGAATGATGAATCTATAAAAATATCCTACAATAAAAATGAAATAAAATTATGTGTAATTAATAAATAAATCAAATACAATTCCTCCTCTCTCCAGACAAACATTGTGCTGTGTCCGACAGGGTCCATAATTGTAACTTTACCTATTTTAAGATCTGTACCACGTTATGGAAGTAATAAATGTATTGAGTATTGAGTTTCTTTCCCACACTGACCCATTTGAATGTTACACCCTGTATAATAGTTAGTTAATTCCCACGATTACCTACGTCGATACTAACCTTACAATCCAACGTGTAAACAACTGTAATTGCTAAGAATAAACCATCTATCTCTTCATCTCAAGCACAAAAACCACAATAAAAAAACACAAACAATAATTATTATTAATTCATTCACAAAAATACACAAACAGTTTAAAAACATAAAATCAAATCGTACACAAAGCCCGCCACTAATGAATTTAAAAAAAAACACTGTTGTTTTTTATTCGTAAATGTTCGAATACATACGGAATTTAGTTTTTAAATCTGTTTAATCCTCTTTGGAATTTCTACAAGGCGTCGTGCTTTATTTAAAAAAAAAAATAATTGGACGCGCGTGAAATCGCGACGAATGGCGAATTACTTCTGATTCTTGTGCGAGCAAAGGTTTTATCCACATACAGCAAGTTCAATACTTACGAGCAGGGCTGTCCAAAATCGTCATTATTATTTCAATATGGAAATTGTTATTTATTTAAACTGGTTTTTACCATCATTAATGGAATACTAATACATTATTTGATATTTCCTACCGATAAAAGGAATGATAAAGTAAATGGTTTAGATAGGCATGTATAAGATTAAGAATCCTACTTTTGAATTTCCAGTATTAATAATCATTAAATTATTCAATACCCATTTTTTTAATTATCAGTCCAATCTTATGTTTATTAAAACCAAACTACTTCATTTGGTCAATTTATAAAACACATATCATATTCCGTTATCTATGTATGCTTAGATCTCTAAAACTACGCAACGGATTTTAATGCGGTTTTCACCAATGGATAGAGTGATTCCCGAGGAAGGTTATTGTATATATAATTTGTCAAGCGGGCGAAGTTACAAGCATCCGTTATTATTTTTATAAACAATTCGACTTATTTATATGAGTTATGTCATGTAATGTAAAATTTAAATGAAATCTGTTTAACAGTATTCGCGTGAAAAAGTAACAAACATCTGTACAGACAGGCATACATCACGCCTTTATCTCCGAAGGGGTAGGCAGAGGTGTATTACATAACCACTCTTTGCCAGTAATTTAGTAGTCTCACGAAATAGGCACTATAGAAAGTTCTTAACTACTCTGTAATTACATTAAGTACATACCGCTAAGTAAATAGAATTTATTGCAGTCCAAACATCTATAGGTATATCCTTTCGTATTTCTCAAATAAGTAGGATGTTCTGAATTGACTCAGAGAATCAATCAATACATATAATAAAATTGTAAGTAGTCGATGTCTGTACATCGAAGATATAATAGAGAAACTGTTGTAGAGGGGCTTTATGAACGCAATAGAACCCAAAACACGCTAATCTTTGAAACGGCTTAACCGATTTGAATGCGATTTTCAGTAATGCGTTGTGGTTTATTCAACTTAACATTTAAGGTTTGTTTTATTTCAATCGGTTCATAAATAAAACAGTTATGTCGATCTAAAGTAACACGCAGGCGAACCTGCAGAGAACAGCTATTACAAGACTTACTAAATGTAATTGTGTAATAATTGGGAAGACTACACTACTCCGTCATCATTCAGCGAGTCTTTTCCCAACTCAGTTGAGGTCGGCTTTCCAGTCTAACAGCTCGCGGCTGAACTTCGATATTTTCCGTGAAGCGACTGCCAACTGAACTCCACAACCCATGGGCGATATCGAAGTTCTGTAGTTAGGCGAGTCAGATTTTGTTTTAGGACTCGAAATACCCGTAGATCTTCGTATGATAACCAGGATCGACGGCTTAACGTGCTCTTCACGACTCGGAAGCGTCTCAATTTATCTATATATAGAAATGGGGAATGTGCCCCTCAGCTCTCGAGAACTGCTTATGCTCCAATGATGGTTGACCCCTCTATGGATAGCCCTCGATCTGGAGGCAAGCCAAAAATTCGAAATTTGACCTAGCCCTAAGGGGTCAAAAGTCAAAAGGGGCCAAAACCTATGGCGTGGTTCGGCGCGAAGCACCGCGCAAGATGTCGCGAGACACTAGTGTCTTAAGAAACTGTCACCCAGCAATGTGTTAACCTATTTGGTGTGGTGCCACTGACCCACGAGCCCCTCAAAAAATTAATACTATTCCTTAGATCAAAAATACTATAGATATTGGTACAAATACAACGCAGAATCTTGGCACTCGAATACTATATAGGTAATTATTACAAATACCATCTATAAAATAAACAAGATTGTACATTGATGGTTGACATAGAAATAATTCGTATTAATTAATACAAAAGCATCAATGTACAGCGCCGTTGACGCATCCCTCGAGAGTCAGCAAGCGGAATGGGAACTTAGTACGGCGCGCGGTTGAAGAGCGCAGGTGTGCAATGTACAGCGCCGTTGTCGCATCCCTCGAGAGTCAGCAAGCGCAATAGGAACTTAGTACGGCGCGCGGTTGAAGCGCGCAGGTGTGCAATGTACAGCGCCGTTGTCGCATCCCTCGAGAGTCAGCAAGCGCAATAGGAACTTAGTACGGTGCGCGGTTGAAGCGCGCAGGTGTGCAATGTACAGCGCCGTTGTCGCATCCCTCGAGAGTCAGCAAGCGCAATAGGAACTTAGTACGGCGCGCGGTTTAAGCGCGCAGGTGTGCAATGTACAGCGCCGTTGTCGCATCCCTCGAGAGTCAGCAAGCGCAATAGGAACTTAGTACGGCGCGCGGTTGAAGTGCGCAGGTGTGCAATGACCGAGGTGCCGTTGTTAAAGGACTGATCGGTCTTCTAGGTATTTTTGATCTAAGACACTATTCCATATTAATCTAATATTGTGAAGAATAAATAGGATTTGATAGTATTTTCAAGCGACTTCCAAAAGAAGGAGGTTATCAATTCAACTGTTTTTTTTTATTATTATTATTTTATATATAATTTTTTAATGTTTGTTATCTTTGGACGGGTGAACCGATTTTGAAATTCTTGTTTAAATCGTGGCAGGGTCGCCATGAAAGGATGGGATGTACGGAGAGAAATTAAAGATGTTATTAGTTTAACGATCTGATTTAATATGCCTGTTAAATGAGGATTACAAGCTATTATATACTAATTATAAGTAGCGTCATTCAATGTATGACGACTACACTACAGAAGCTACGTGAATTATTTAAAACTGTTTGTTTCTGAAAATATAGGTCAATGCGTATTATATGAATCACAGCTAAATACTTCCTTATAGTTGTAATTGGACATACATGTGTACTATCACGTCCATTCATACATATCCTCACGCCTATATCCTCAAGAGGGTAAGCAGAGACAACACATGAAATGGGACTAAATAATTGTCGGAATGGGGCCAAATTTAAGGGACTTGGGAGTAGTAGCGTTCAATTAAATAAAATTCAAAATCGGTTCACCCTGTTCAAGATATGAGTTAACAAATATAAAAAAAAAACAGTACAGTCTAATTGCAAAGCTCCTCCTTTTTTTGGAAGTCGGTTGAAAGTTTTGATGTTTTCAGTTTCGAAGGACCAAAAATTTTGGGGCTCCAACACACCCCAACATTTTTGGTCCTTCGAAACTGCTTGAACCTAGAAATGGTCACGGGTCAACATATGCAGGGTTATTTTAAAAGTACCACAGACCTTTAGGTACCGTTTCTGAAGGTCATATGTAGCAAGTTTTGTTATACGAGTTTGCAAAATTTTTAATTATTTTTTTCATTCAAAAATCAATAAATCTATATAGGCTCGTCTATACACGATAATACTACGCGGCGCAGTACATTAATATCGCGCAGTGCTTCTAATTCTGACTGCTTGGATGAATGTTTGTTATAGAGTTAAGAAGTACTACATGTTCCACCCAAAACATCAATTTGTCTTTTTGGTATTACTATAACGTTTCGTAAAAAGTGTGATACATGCAGGTGCTTAGTAGTAGGTCAGGATTTCGCCAACGGAAAGTCTTACTTTAAAATAACCCTGTATACTAGTGGTTCTTTTGGTTGAGTTAAAAACGTAAACGCTTCAAGTGACTAATATTAAGTTACAAACGTGAATCAAACAGCAAAACTGAAATGCCAACTCATTGACCGAATTTTAGGAGGAAATCAAGTGGGATTTCCATGAGTAGACGGTTTCTAAGGAGTCAACTCCTTTAGCCCTATGAGTCGACGTCGTAAGACGGCATTCAACCAATTACCTTGCAGAAATTGCGCGTCACGTGACATAATGAACACATTGCAATCTTCTGCGATACTAGTACGGTGTCTTGCGCGGTGCTTCGCGCCGCACCACGCCATAGGTTTTGGCCTACAACTTTTGACCCTTGGTTAGGTCAAATTTTCGATTTTTTGGCTTGCCTCCAGATCGAGGGCTATCCATAGAGGGGTCCATCATTGGACCATAAGCAGTTCTCGAGAGCTAAGGGGGGACAAAAATTACATTCCCCATTTCTATATAGATCAATGGTGGGTCATCTTACGACATCGGCTTTACTCTAACACTGCAAAGCAACATCTAACCAGGCCGGTCTTGGGACGGCTGACCAGGTAAGACAATGAGACCTACTCCGTGCCTCGGAGAGCACGTAAAGCCGTAGGTTCTAGTTGTTGTACGATGTTATTCAGCGATAGAACTCAGGTTCGATTCCCGGGTCAAATCAAATATTTGTGTGTGGATCACAATTTTTTTTGTTTCGGAGGTTGGGTATTTTCTATGTATGTTATATATATTCAGAAATATATGCTTTAATATGTTTAGCAGTTGTCTAGAAGCCATAGGACAAGCTTAAATTTCGGCTTGATGGTGTTGTGTGAATGTCCAATAATATTAAAATATAATATCAACGGAACCTATCTATTTTCTGAACTAAAATAAACTAGACTGCAACATTATGATCTTGTTGTTCCTTAAAGGGGTAGGCAGAGGATATAAACCCTCCCAATTTAGCATACCTATTATAAACTTAAGACAAACGGGTCTTTTACGCGATTATTGAGATATATACGTACCTCTTTATTACCCGACGTTTCGGCCCTGTTACAAGAGCCGTGGTCACGGGTGGACTGGCTTCAGCTCATCGTCGTCTTCGTGAAGTGCAGGTTTGTTCAACTACCCTCACTTCGTCGTCACTAAATATTGTGTTCGGAGAGCCAATACGGCACACCACACTGATAGTATCAGAACGCGGGCGTTCGGTGAGGTGGTAACAGGGTCGAAACGTCGGGTAATAAAGAGGTATGTATATATCTCAATAATCGCGTAAAAGACCCGTTTGTTTTAAGTTTATAATGTGTACAAAACGCGAAAGTTTAAAAAAGTATTTAGCGTCATACCTACTCGGACTGTTGAATTTATATAGTTGACCGAGCGAGCGAAGCGTCTCAGTTTTAACTCGAGGACTCGCCGATTTGGCGTTGTTGGTATGTGTGTCAGTTCCGGTCTACAGGCCGTATTTTTCAGCCGATTTTTATGAAATTTGGCACAAGTGTTCTTTGTTGCAAGGCGCAACTTTTGTCGAAGGGATTTTTCGATTGGGGGGAAAATGGGGGGAAAGTGCGCAAAATAACGCGAGGTCTACTGTTCACAGAACCACTAGTTTATAGAAATGTAATATCGGTCCTAACTGTTGTAATTGAGGTTTGGAATACAGAAAGGTATGTTTTATGTATTATAGTCCCCGGTAACGGTGAGTCCCACGTAATAGGGGCAAGTCTATTGCCGTCACCGGGCACATTTATAATGGGTTATGTACAAAATGGCCGAATGAATTTATTAAAAAGTAGTACCTATGTAAGTTGAATATTGTAATTGAATAAAATTGAAACCCGTTGCCTTGCGATGAAATTTTGATGAAAGGCAACAAAATCTTACGTGCCAGCCGCTGTGGCACAGACAATTAAAGTCCTGGACGTCACTGGCAAAATGTGGTTGTCGTCCAAGACACCTTTACCTACAACTACATATATGTATGTTTTCGCCAGTAAGTTTGTTAATCCCACATAAAAAGAGGCGAGCCTGCTTGTATGTTTGCAAGAGCCTCATGTACACTTTCGAGAATAATGATTTCATTTTGAGCATTTTTGAGTCGAAATATTTTTCTTTCATCACTTCTGTTTAAAAAGTGGCGTTTTGTTCCTACATAAGTGCATAAAGTAGGTCTTTTTTTTCAGAGACTTTTTAGCGGGAAATAATGACATTTGAATTTGGAACATGAATCTTTCATAGTAATCCAACCGAAACAAAAATGCACGTTATTTTAGCTAGTACATTTCTTTCTTTTTTTTCATAGAAGGCGATGAAAAGTAATATTTAAGCCTCGAGGGTAAAATTATTTTTCTACTATATTCTATTCTAGAATCCTTCACTTCACTCTGGATTCCATATAGCGCCTTCGACAACAATATATCATTTAACTCCCTTGTCATGAAAACTACTATTTAAGCTCACTAAAATAATAGTTTAATATAAAGAGACAACCCTATCAAAACAGGTATCATTAATGACAGGTTTTGCGGTTGGCGTAAGTGCGACGTCACTACTCGATCTGCTCACCTGTGTAAGTTATGACCTGAAGCGATAGCGATTTTGTTAATTGACTGAGGGAGCGAAGCGACCGAAGGCTCCGTATCAACTTGCAGACAGATTTTCTTTCGTCTGTACCCATCTACGGGTTCTGTCAGATCATGTTTGAGGTCGTATTTATCAACCGATTTGCATGAAACTTCACACACATACTCCTTGCTTACAATGAATAACATTTGAATGATATTTTTTGGATTGGATGACAAATGAAAGAGTATTATAGAAAATTGAAGAAGAAATTTTCTAAACAGAGCCGCTCCCGAAGTCTACGGTTCACAGAACCACTAGTAATAATGAATCAAAGAATCAAAGAATCAATTTCATTTATTCAGTTTAGGCATATAAAGAGCACATATGAATGTAAAAATTTTACAATTTTGTCAAGTAATATTATAAAAATACTAAATTAAGTAAGTACATAAATAAATATGTGTTAGATGTTCTGATTAAAAATATGAGTCTTATATTTGAATTACCGCTAACGTCCATTTCTGAATACGCTCTCGTGGTCACCTATGCAGCCCTTCCTGGGGTGAGGCGAAGTACGGGGTGTTTTACTAGGAACCTTCTTTCATTCAAGGTAAAATAGTTCAATCCCGCATCGGTAACTTAGAAATTCCAAGCATATATTTTTTATATAATACTTAATGCTAGCTGCAATCTTAAGTAAATACAATATACTAGCATTCTAGTTAACCCCTCCAGCTAAGCTAAAAGTGCTTTAGGAGTGGGTTTACGTCAGTAGTGTAGTGACTGGGGATCGAACTCACGTCGTCGAAGCGCAAGTCCAACCCCTAAGCCACCAGGCTACGGAAGCTTCAAAACGAAAAGAAAAGAAATAAAATAAAGGAATCCTTATTTTATTTACCACAGAGAGAAGTTTTTACTATCTTAATATTATTTACTACTATTATGGTCGTTCGCGTGGTAATTTGGATTAATTATTGTTCCGGTCGCGTCACCCGTAATAACATCTAGCTTCGCAAATAATTATTTTAAAACAAATTTCGTTTCCATAAAATATGTTATAGTGAGTTAACCTTAAAAGATATATATATGCTACCACTGACTTTTTTTAGAACTTTTAAAGGCGAATAATTCTTTAGTACATTATTTTAACATAACATTAACCGTTTGGCCAGCGCACGCAACGTAAGTTCTTAAAAGAAATATTTTTTCCCCATTTTTGAAACATATTTAACAGCTGTTCCGCTCCTATTCATCGCAGCGTCATGTTATATAGCCTATAGCCTCGATAAATGCACTTCTCAACAAAAAATATTTTTTTCAAATCGAACCTGTACTTCCTGAGATTAGCGCGTTCAAACAAACAAACAAACAAACAAACTCTTCTGCTTTATATTATTAGTAAAATCTGAAGAATATGTGAATTAAATTAAAAACTAAATATCAGCTTGCAATATTCATAAATTCTTTAAAATTTTAATAATCTTGAACCATACAACATCGCGTTTGCCGCGTAGAAAACGCACATAGACTATTCTTGCTGCAAAAAAAATAGGTATGCAGTTATACCGCCTCAATACCTATAATCAATGAGTTATACAGCCTTTTATAGAATGCAGATCTGTAAAAAGTTATTATTTTTTAAACCAAATTCAAGCATCTGCAAGTACTGGCTCCCGAACGCACATTTTTTTTTGCTAGTCTGGTTAAGGCGGCACCTTGAAGATTTTTGTGTTTTTTGACTCACTGTATCTCTCAAGTATAATGATTTTCAGATATACATTAATTATTCATAACATAAACATAACATAGCATCACGCCTTTTTCCCCGAAGGGGTAGGCAGAGGTGTGCAAACATACCCACATCTAATTATTTAATCATATAAACTAAAGTCTGAACAAGCTGAAAGCACGTTATCTGATAATTTTCTCGATAGAAAAATAAGCCAAAGTAGACCGTCTATTATCTTTTTTTGTTTAGTGTAGATAAACAACAACATATTAGATGTTGAACCTTGACCACAAGAAAGGTATTCAACTTTTGTTTTTTTTTTTTTTTAGTTCCGCGGCCCAGGGCCGCGGCCGCTCTAACGTCCGTTGCCGGGCGTCTCTGGTTACAAGCAGAACGTATTTCCAGTGGCGCCCGGCGGACTTTGACCACCTCTGTGGTCTCTGCGGGGGTTGGGTCGGGATGAGAATCCCGCGTCACAATAGCTTTTTAGTTAACTAGCAGAGGCTATTCTTTACTACTTAAGAACCTCTAAATAAAATAGGAAAATATAATACTAACCAAATGGGGTAGTGTTTGTTGAACTATAACACTTCTTTCAGGACAGTTAGGGTGCACAAGATGAGTGCGAGATCTTAGAATGGACATACCACAACCTAAGCATACACTTCTATGTCCAAACATTGGAGGTGGTATAGTCTCTCCTTCAGGTACTTGTTGTAGTATCTCAAAGCATTCAAAGCATAGGTTATCTTCAGGAGAGGCCTGCAAAAATAAACAACCATTTCAAAATCGGATTGCTAATCCATGTAAAATAATATTCTAAAACATAATAGGTAGGTACTGTGAAACAAGATTATATTCTTCACATGACAAGATTATATTGTTGCTTGTTTTTATATATGATTACTTTTGTATTTTACTAAATAATTATAACACGATAAATAGATATTACTTACCGGTGTTGGTGATATCCAGACACGAAGAATATTTGTCATGAATGCAGTCGCGTCTTGTAATAGACGCCGGCGCTGGTGTGATAGTCTCATGAAACAGTTGATACACCGTAGTCGATTATCCGCCATCGTTCACACAATAAATAAAGAGTATATATCTCGATGTTTTTGCTGATTATTATAGCTACGGAGGAACACTAGGCTCGACTCGACGTAAAACTTATAAAAATCTAAATAAGCACTGAAATCACAACAAACGAAAAAAGAATCACGAGAGCGGCAACGTCAGTGAAAAAAAGTGACATTTAATGTTATGTTACTCAAGTGAAAACGCACTTAATGTTTCCATAAACAGATTCGCAATTAAGTACGTTTTTTTACAAATTATAAATATAAATTATTGAATGTACGTATTGATGTATAGACATTATATACTATTTAATATGTCATATGATATTAATAATAAAATATCATTAATTACATAATAATAACATATAATTATATTTATTAACCGTAAAAGCCTTCTCCAGAATAACCTTTAGTTTATTTTACTATTGTTTTTAGTTTATACTACACTTCACTACAGAAAACTTGAAACAGTTCGTGTACGTGTACTGATTTAATACGCGGAAATTGGTAGAGTTACATTTTAGTGTATTTACTGGCAATACTTGTAATAACGAAAGGAAATTGACGATCTTGCATTTTTGCAAGTCATATAAATAGCAAATTATTAAACGTATTTTTTTCCGGCGAAGTTATGGCTTAGTATTTTGAAAGTTGTTATGAAAATTAAAGACAGTATTTTTAATTATATTTTGATTATTGCACACTCCGAAACCATGATTGGGCTTACTCCTTTGACAAAAAGTCAAAAAAATAATAATAATAATAATTTCGCAGTTTGCGCTAAGGGTTGCTAGTTTCAAATAATCAACCAAGTCTGTGACGTTTGACATTTTAGTTTTTTTATTTTTTTTTTGTTTTTGACAAAAGGTCAAAATCAGAGCGGTCGAGTTTAAGAATCGAACGCCCAAGTGGGCGTACTTACCGGTGTTGGTGATATCCAGACACGAAGAATATTTGTCATGAATGCAGTCGCGTCTTGTAATAGACGCCGGCGCTGGTGTGATAGTCTCATGAAACAGTTGATACACCGTAGTCGATTATCCGCCATCGTTCACACAATAAATAAAGAGTATATATCTCGATGTTTTTGCTGATTATTATAGCTACGGAGGAACACTAGGCTCGACTCGACGTAAAACTTATAAAAATCTAAATAAGCACTGAAATCACAACAAACGAAAAAAGAATCACGAGAGCGGCAACGTCAGTGAAAAAAAGTGACATTTAATGTTATGTTACTCAAGTGAAAACGCACTTAATGTTTCCATAAACAGATTCGCAATTAAGTACGTTTTTTTACAAATTATAAATATAAATTATTGAATGTACGTATTGATGTATAGACATTATATACTATTTAATATGTCATATGATATTAATAATAAAATATCATTAATTACATAATAATAACATATAATTATATTTATTAACCGTAAAAGCCTTCTCCAGAATAACCTTTAGTTTATTTTACTATTGTTTTTAGTTTATACTACACTTCACTACAGAAAACTTGAAACAGTTCGTGTACGTGTACTGATTTAATACGCGGAAATTGGTAGAGTTACATTTTAGTGTATTTACTGGCAATACTTGTAATAACGAAAGGAAATTGACGATCTTGCATTTTTGCAAGTCGAATTTGCATTTCTTGCAATCGAACTCCATTTAAGTAAATGGAGTTCGATTTTTGCTGAACGCGTGACTGGTGACTTTTTAGGTTACCTCTGGCTCTGGCGCTCAGCAAAAATCGGGTTTCCAGACACTCTCATACCGAACAACGTTTCTTGTCCTGCACCTGGAGCTAGTTAGGAATAACTAGTTCTTCTGTGCGGGACTATCGACTAATCAAACATTACCTTGACATTGGCGAAATCACCGATGAACATCGATAGAGCCACGTTTTTAGGTAAAAAAAGAAGAACTCAAGAAAATATTTTGAAATGAAATGTTTTTTCTTCTGCAACATATTTATTCTAGTCATTATCGCCAAGGGGATAGGCAGAAATGTTTTACATTATGTAGATACTAGTTACGTGCTGGGAACATGTTGATACAATTTACCTAAAACAAACTGGGTGTGGTCATTATTGAGCGGAGTTTACGAAGCTCTTTCTTAGGCGACTCGTGTATTTCGTTCGTGATCGAACTCCTCCTAAACGACTGGACCGATCTTTTTGAAATTTGGCACGATCATAGTGACCATCACCGTGAGTGCATATACCTATTTGAATTCATAAAGCTCGGTCCAGTCGTTTAGGAGTTCGACCCGGATCGACAAACTCAGCTCAATTATTGCAACAGCAGAATGAATTGTTGTAAGTAACCAAACATATAAAATACACACATATATCACGTCTATATCCCCGTAGGGGTAGGCAGAGGTGCATTACACACCCACAATTTGCCAGTAATTTTAGTCTCATGTAATAGCAAGCTTATTGCCGTCACCGGGCACATTTATAATGGGTTATGTTCAAAATGGCCGTATGAATTTAATAAAAAGTAGTAGCTCCTATTGTAATTTTGAAAAAAAATTGAAACCCTTTGCCTTGCGATGAAATGTTGATGAAAGGCAACAATATCTTACGTACTAGCCATTGTGGCACAGACAATTAAAGTCCTGGGCGTCTCGGACTTTAAATAAAGTACACGTCAGAAATAAACACAGCAACTTCAAACCAAAGACCAAATAGTTGTCGGAATAGGACCAAATTGAGTTGGGACCACTTGGAAAGTAATCTATACTTATAATTATAACTAGTTATCACGGCGAACTTTGTATCGTCTCAAATATAAAAAAAAAAAAAAAAAAAATCATGCAAATGTATCTATTATTAATTACAATTGAAAAACGCGACGGACGGACAGACAAATTGTCGTATTAAATATATAGATAAATCTGTAGAAGTGAAAATTCTGTACATTGAATGTACTCGTATCAAAAGAATAAATAGCAGGGGTGTTTATAGACCGACACCGAACCCAAAAATGTGATATAAAAATTTTTGTCTGTTTGTCTGTTTGTTCAGGCATCACGCAAAAACTACCGGTTCGATTACGATGAAACTTGGTATAATTATTCTTTAATATCCTGGGCACCACGCTGGGTACTTTTTATCCCGGAAAAGTATATACAGTAAAAAACAAACTTAATTTTGCGGTTCGATCCCTAGACCCAGACTACTATACCAACCAACCACCCGCAGTGGAGTTCACTAAGGGGCGATGCACACGGCTAAGATACTATAATATTTTATCTTAAGATACGAGTACAATATCGCTTAACAGCTATACATAATAAATCAGTAACTGGTGATCAAGAAAGTCTAGTTTATAATATACCTACTCGTAATAATAAAGCCATTTATTTTCCATATCTCATAATTTACATAATTTTATACAACTATTTGTTAGTATGTTAGTTAGTTCTTAATATTTATTATTATTCTAAGATTAGTTATCTTCTTCTTCTGAGATATGGACCACAGTTCGGGTATAGGCCTCCTCCATTTTCCTCCAGAGCTCTCTATCTTTGGCTTTTTCCTGCCATTCCAAACCAGCTACTTGGGTGATATCATCAGACCACTAGCGCTTTGATCTGCCTCTTTTCTACATCTCTCTTTCCCAGTTTCTCCTTTCCTTTCCACCTTGAGGTTTCGATACTCCATCGTTTGTCGCTATAGCGTGAAATGGGACCAATTGGGAAGTAGAAGATTCAAATTAAAAACAAATCAAAATCGGTTCAATCCCAATCCGAAAAAGTTTTTGACGTTTTTCAATGTAATGTGGTGTCCCCATTGGAATGCCAACTTAGCCCGCCGTGTGGTGGCCGGCAGAATAGAATAGCCCCAACCCATATCCTCCCGTGGATGTCGTACGAGGGGACTAAGGGAGCGTGTGGAAAGTACTGACCCTCTGTAACTTTTCCACACACAAAAGCGGATGTCGCACCTAATCAACTATAAATCTAAACAACGACCTCCGTCCTTGCACCAACACAATCTCGCAAACCTTTAACCTAACCAAGAAACTCCTTCCTACTTATCATGACCCCACGAACTTCCCACCAACATAATCTTGCAAACCTTCAACCACCCTATTTACAACTGCCCCAGATACACTTAACTCATTCCTCCACCACATTACCTATATCGTAAATCAAATAAAAACACTTTAACGGCACATAACATCTAAACACTTCACTAACTAAACAATCAACTTGCAAATGGTTCCAGGAGAAGGCGTATACCATAAGCGCCACTCCTAAAACTAAAAACCAATTAATTCACAAAAAAAAAAATAAAAAAAAATACTTATACTTAGCAACCTGCAGTAGATCCTCTACGTTTTCGTCAAACAATACTAAACTTTATTTACCAATCTATATCGATACCTCCTAAGTATACCTACTGAGTCAACTAGCAAAAAGTATTTTAAGATTTTTATATAAAATGATGAAAAAAAATGATCTTTATGATAGTGTTAAAAAAAAATTAAAAAGAACAATATTACTGAGATAATTTCGCGTATACGGAATCAATTTCAACATCAGATAGAATCGTATATTGTATACTCATTCAACTGACATCGTACCTGTAGATATACGCGGGGTGTGCATCGGCAGAAATGTATTGCGAGTCAGTATACGATGCACGGCGGTGAGTCGTGCATGCGATTTTGGCTAACATTTTTGACGAACGTCTATGCCAAGGATGTCTAGATTGTCCTTCATTGGTAATATTGCATTCTGAAGAGTGGGTAGGGGAAGGAAAGGGGATTTTTTCGCTGTAAATGCACACGCCTGTGTTTTGCGGGCATTGAACTCGACCAAGTTCTCGGCACCCCATTGGGAGATACTGTCGAGGTTACGGTCGAGATCAGCCACGTGTCGTCGGACGAACCGAGTAACTCCCGTGCAGTGTGCTGTCATCTGCATAGCAATGAATGTTCCCGAGGGATAGCATATCATTGATATGCAGAAGAAAGAGAGTTGGTGATAGTACGGACCCCTACGGTACCCCGGCATTCACTTGCAAGAAGCGAGAAGCCTGGCCCCTGCAGAGGACCCGCACTCGACGCTCGTTTAAAAAGCTGGCAATCCAACTGCACAGTTGAGGAGGTAGACCATATGCCGGAAGCTTGGAAAGGAGCGAAGCATGCCAGACCCTATCGAAAGCTTTGGCGATGTCCAGGCTAATAGCCAAGGACTCGCCGAACCTTTCCATAGCCTCACCCCATACATGCGTGACGAATGCCAGGAGGTCACCCGTTGATCGTTTTGGCCTGAAGCCATATTGCCAATCATTGATCAGCGAGTGATCCTCTAGGTGTGTCATGAGCTGCTTATTGATAATAAGCTCAAGCACCTTGCAAATGACGGAGGTGACAGCTATGGGTCGATAGTTGCCTGGATCGGATCGATCCCCTTTCTTGGGGATCGGTTGTACGTTCGCCTCTTTCCAGACCTCCGGCACGAGGACTGTAGAGTATGACAGGCGGTAAAGACGCGTTAATACTGGAGACAACTCAGCAGCACATTTTCGTAGCACCACCGGCGGAATGCCGTCAGGGCCACTGGCTTTCCGCGTGTCGAGTGACCGCAGCACTGCCCGTACATCACATTGCCTGATAACAATATCAGGCATAGTGTGGCCACAGTTGGCGATGGCGCGGGGCTGCAGGCCACGGTCGTCGACCCGGGAATCCGCCTTCTCTTGGGCTTTGTGAGCCAGTGATCCATCAGGATGACGCAGTGGTGGCAGCGAGGGTTAGCAAAAATTGGACTGCACGGCTTTGGCCAGTTGCCAGTATCCACGGCTGCCCGTGGGATGGGATGTGAGCTCCTGACCAAGCCGCGCGACGCACTGGGCATCCTTTAGATGCCCTCTTGCTGAACCTAGTGGCCCTATTGTACGCTACTGTTTTTTCTGGACAGCCTCGACACATTCACGCCCGAACCAGGGGCGGCCTTTAAAAAAAAATAAGCCTCGGTAAATTATATTGGTCCAGTATACGTGAATGCTTAAATACAAATATAGCTAAATACATTCCTAATATAATGAGTCAGGTGATGTAATTTCATTATTTTATTACTAGTGGTCGCCCGCGACTTCGTCCGCGTGGCAATTTGGATTTTTGCCCGTTACCGTCGCGCCGCGTCATATTTTGATCAATTCACACAATATGTTTATAAATTGTAGCCTATGTGTTATTCTGATGTATAAGCTATATTATTGTAAAGTTTCATTAAAATCCATTCAGTAGTTTTTACGTGAAAGAGTAACAAACATCCATCCATCCATACATACATAAATACTTACATACTCACAAACTTTCGCGTTTATAATATTAGTAGGATGAACTAAGCCAGAAAATCCCAAAAATACCAAAAGTAAGGGTGATATTTATAAAATGACAATCATATTTTATAATATTTCTGTGTATACCATGAATTTTGGTGTACAACGTACATGAATATCAGTGGTAGCCGGCGTATACCCAGCCATGTACATAAAATATTATTTAAAACAAAAATCAGCAAAAACATTTCATACCAAAAAAAAAGCTTCCCATATTTATTAAAAGAAACATTTAATTTACTCTAATTAAGATTAATTTCATAAAAATATAAGCAATTTGTCTTCAAATCGCTCTCCTATAAAATTATTATAATGTTAGTTGACTCAGTATACTTAGGAGGTATCGATATTTAGAAATGGGGAATGTAATTTTTGGCCCCTCCCCTAGCTCTCGAGAACTGCTTATGCTCCAATGATGGTTGACCCTTCTATGGATAGCCCTCGATCTGGAGACAAGCCAAAAAATCGAAAATTTGACCTGCCCCTAAGGGGTCAAAAGTTATAGGCCAAAACCTATGGCGTGGTGCGGCGCGAAGCACCTAGTACAGTAAGATAAATGACAGTTACTAAGGAGTGGAAGTTTTCCAAAGCCAGCCAGATCATCCAAGGTAGTGAAATCCCCACGAGCCCGGTCCAAATGGATGTCTTCGGCCGCCGAGTGGATGGAATCCAAATGGACGAATCTTCAACGAGTTTTATACCAGTGGCGTGGACTATAGAGCATCGGCATCCGACTCCGGAGTTTTCGGGTTCGATTCCCGGGTCAAATCAAAAATTTGTGTGATCCACAAATGTTTGTATCGGAGTTTGGGTGTTTTCTATGTATGTATTTAAAAATATATAAGTATGTTTATCAGTTGTCTAGATCCGATAGTACAAGCTTATAGCTTAGTTTGGGCTAGATGACGTTGTGAGAATTTCCAAAAAAATTAAAACTAATGTTAAAATAATAACTTTTATTTGTATAAAATATATTTTTTAATAACTATATTACATATTTAGACTAAATGGCGAGTATAAAAATTATATAAATGTTCGTCTTAAGCAATCTAAGCGTCATACAATTTGATATTGCAGTGGTATACCTCGAGTCACATAAAAAGATCGTTGACCTTCAAGCTGGAGTTCGATTTTTGCTGAGCGCGTGACTGCTGGCTTTTTATTTTACCTCTGGCGCTCCGCAGAAATCGGGTTCCCAGACGCTCAATTGCAATAACGAACAACGTTTTTTGTCCCGCACCGTGAACTAGTTAAGTAATTAGTTCTTCTATGTGGAAATCATCAAACATTACCTTGACATTGGCGAAATCATCGACGAACATTGTTTGAAGCGAATAGACTCCGTAACTAATGATCCGATTTTGAAAATTCTTTCACTTATATGTAGTTACATTATCCCTCAATAACATAGGCTACTTTTATTCCACTAATGTGTTCCCACGGGAACGAGAAAACTATATTACGCGGTCGAAGTCGCGGCGATCAGCAATATAGCGGGGAAAAACGAGTAAGACCGAGAGTACCGATTCGCAAACACGCCCCTCCCACTCTGGCCCAGCGTTCTTTTTACGTGAATAACAGTAAAGTTGCAGTTGGCCAGGGCATGCCCCATGACATTATACACCGAGATTTAGGACCGTTTTAAAAAAACACATGACAGGAGAAAATCTCTTCATATCGTTCGACCTGAAAAGGGGTTACTCGGAATAATACATGGAGCCATTTTTTAATATCCAAATTATTTTCAGTTGTCTGTTAACCCTAATCCAATTTTTATTTAAACAGTCCTAAATTTTCTGTGTATAATGTCATGGCAGGACAGAAAAAGCGCTCTAAATCCAGCGCATTTTATCATACAATCCGGTGTGTTGGTAAGATATACATTGGTAATATTACTCCGGTAATGTGTTACCGTTGGAATTTGGACAAACAAAAACAATTCCATGTAACTAATCTCATTGTAAAACTTAAAGCAATAGAGTTGCCTTATCCATAAATTAATTTATGTAATATAAAATTATACAAGACGCATCGGTGGTCATAAAACTATTCAATACAATTTGATGCACACAGCTCCACCCGTGTAAAATATTTGGATATGTTATGAAACAAATTGTTGGTGAAACTGAAAATCCAGATGGTTTGTTTATTTATAATAACGACATCTAGCGGTGACAGGAAGAAGCTCAGATCAATTATCAATAAATATATCTTTGTTATGCTTATAAGTAATTAATATATCAATGAAGTGGTAGGCAGAGGTGCATAATCAACCCACACTTAGCCAGTAATTTTTTTAACAAAAGTTTATTTTTTATTTCGAATTTAACTACCGGTAGATGGCGCTGTACCGACGCTGTAAGTCGCGGTATTAACACAATGTGATCACAAAATTAGATGTCTTGTGCTAGTGGTGTGTTAGTCAGTTGGTAGAACGTTCCTCCTGGAAAGGGATCAGTCGCCGGTTCGAGTCCAGACTATAGTTTTTGTGATTCATATTGTAAAATTATTTGAGAATAAATTAATTTAAATACATTGTCAATATGATACTTAATTCATAAATATGTCAGCAGTAACAATACTTTTTACTCTTAACTCTGTAAGCTTGTTCATTTGCTAACTGTACTCTTAAATCTTGTACACTTTTCATAAGTCTAACGTCAGTTGCGCAATCGTCAACGATTTTTTGAAATAATTCGTCTGAAATGAAGCATAAAAATAATTATCTTTCGGCTGAAGGCCTCAAACGGCGTAAATATGCTAACCTATCAGGTGATTACATATTTGAGCCGTTTGGGGTTGAGACACTGGGGTCATGGGGTCCGAGTGCTCGCCGCCGCGTATAGAGACATTGATAAACGCCTAATCGATACTTCTCAGGACCAGAAGGCTGGCTATTTTCTGGCCCAAAGAATAAGTATCGCCATCCAACGTGGCAACACAGCCAGCATTCTGGGAACCTTCCCAGTCGGCAATGACAAGGAGGATTTATTAAATAACATTTTGTAATGTAAATATTTTTATTATATAATTATGTGTATTGTAAAGCTTTTTGTAAATAATAATTACACGTAATAAGGATGAAAAATTTGATAATAAAATCTTTATTTCATTCACAATCAATCAAAAACAATAAAATCTTATAAATTGACTCCGAAACTACTGAACCGATTTTGAAAATTCTTTCACTAATTTGGTCCCATTCCGATAATTTGAAGTCAGTTTATTTTATTGCTAAAATTATATTAATTTGTATAAATACTTACCAACATTCTCACCCGTTTTACTGGAAGTTAAAAAATGTCCACACAACCCCTGGGAATATGTGTCTACAATGTCCGTGGGAACAGTCCGGGACATGTAGTTGCCATCAAGTAGGTCCTTTTTGGTCCCACATAAGTATACTTTGCAGTCCTGGGGACAATAACGAACTTTATATTTTAGTTTCTTAATGTGCTCAGCAGGTGTCGCTGTTTTAAATTTCAGTAAATAATATTTGAGATTAATAATTTGCTTAATAGATGACGATAATTAAATACAATAAAAATAAATAATATCTGACTTTCTTGATTTGCATGACTTGCATGAGGGCGCTGTTTAAAATTTCGATAAAAATATTTGAGGCTATGAATTTGCTCTATACATGTCGCTGTTCAAAATTTCGAAAAAAAAATGTTTGAGTTTCTTAATTTGCTCGCTAGATGTCTCTGTCTTGAGCTGTATCTCATGAACCATGATAGTTAGACAATTGAAAAAAGCAGAATTAAATAAATATTTAAGGGAGCTCCCATATATAACTACCATAGATATCTAGCGGACGTTGCTGAGCCCGCTCTATCTCTATGTCTATCCATAGGTGAAAACTGCATCAAAATCCATTGCGTAGTTTTAAAGATCTAAGCATACATTAAGAACGGAAGCGATTTATTTATGATTATAATGATGGTACGGAACACGTTGTGCGCGAGACCAACTCGCACTTGGCCGGTTTTAACTGATTGTAGAAGTAATTCTACAATTTCTACCCACCTCTTCAACATCTCTCAACTCCTGGAGCCAATGTCTCAGTCTGTGCCAGGACTCCATCGAAGACGGTTCATAACATATGATAGCTGCATGCGCTCCACGGTAATATATCTTCGTCATAGCTTCGTATCTATAAACAAAGATAAATTATTTATATAGTCCGATACACCCAGGACTTTAATTGTCTGTGCCACAGCGGCTGGCATGTAAGATGTAGCTGCCTTTCATCAACATATTTTTTTTTTTAAATTGCAATATAGTTGCTACTTTTTTATTAAATTCATTCGGCCATTTTGGACATAACCCATTATAAATATGCCCGGTGACAGCCTACCCTTCGGGGATATAGGCGTGATGTGTGTGTGTAAAATTATTTCTATTCCATAGAGCAACATGAAATAAGTCTGTAATTGTTCTTAAACAGATATGTATGTGACTAAGTCGTCTACACTGTTAAAAATTCTGTAAAAATTGTGTAATTTTACATGCAAAAAAATTACATAAACCTGTAAAATTCCCTTAAAATCTGGGAAACTTACGGAAAAATATGAAATGTTACGTAATTTTCGTGAATTTTTCATTTTTTCATTAAAATCGCCAATTTTCATGAAGTTTTATTACATAAAATTTATAATATTTTATTAAAATTTATGTTAATTTATTTAAAATATGTAATAGTCATGTAAATAGTTATGTAAAAACACAGAAAGGTTAGGGCAACGAAAGTTGCCCAAGAATTATGTAAAATTTTTTAACAGTGTAGACCCTATAGCACAAGCCTATATTAGCTTAATTTGGTCTGTATGACATTTTGTAAGAATGTTTAAAAATATGTTTATTGTTTATTCTCACACGCCTCAACCCAATCTGATGTCACTACAAAACTCACACATGACAACAAGAATAACACATTAACATTTTCACTTCAAATAAATGTGTTGAGAAAATATTGAAGAAAACGCCATCTAGTGAGCAAAGCTTGTACTATTGATCTCTGTTTCGTTCGAATTTTTTTTCTGACCATACCGTTCACTGCCCGCTGTGTCCCAAATCCCAATATTAAAGTTGTGATCGTGAGATTGTACTGCCTTAGCGCAAAAAGCTGCACCAACAGTCTGAAATCAAAAGAAAACATTTGTATTTATTTTCAACCGACCAAAAAAGGAGAAGGTCCTCAATTCGACTGTGTTTTTTTCGTTTGTTACCTGAAGATATCTTTGGACCGGTTGTATTAGAACTTACCAAGTGGTACCATTTCAATTTGATAGATAAATAGAAAACTATTTATTGTACTCCAACATAATATTAAACAAACAAAGTTAATAATTGATTATAGCAATTACATGTAGAATATCATAAAACATACATAGCATAGCATCACGCCTTTTTTCCCCGAAGGGATAGGCAGAGGTGTGCAAACACACCCACATCTCGCCAGCTATGTTAGGTCCCATGTAATAGGCGGCGAGCCTATTCCAATTTACCGGGCTCAAGTTCCAGACTCTGGGATAATTATCTGGGTAAAATTCTAAAGAGAATTATACATTATCCGCCAGGCCCGGAAATCGAACCCGAGACCTCGAGCGTGGCAGTCCGTACATAGTACCATTGTGTCACCGAGGTGGTCATCGCGGCCTTATCACTTAAAGCGATCTCTTCCAGGCAACCTTTGGATGGACTGGAATGAAATAACAGTTACACGCGCACTTAAATCACATCTTTGTTCTAAACAACCATACCCTGGACTGAAATGACAGGTGTCGGACGTCTAGAGACTTAATCGGTCAAAGGGGTAAATCGGTCAGTTTTGATTTAATAAATGATCTTTTAAAGTAATGGTAAGTAAGATGTTATAACTTTTCAAAATATAATAGCATTATTTTCGCAAAAACAACTCAGAGAGAACAGCCAGTGCTGTTCTCTCTGAGACAGTCTTGATAATGCCTCGTTTAGAGGTGAAACAATTGTCGACGTTTTATTGTCTTTGGTTTTTGCGAAAATAATGCTATTATATTTTGAAAAGTTTTAACATCTTACTTACCATTACTTTGTCATGGATTTTCGCCAGGTAACGCCTGTTTCCATCCAATATTTAGTATTTTGGTTTGAATTACAGATTGGTTCTGTATTTTCCAAGTATCCGGTATTAGCAATAGGCTTGCTCCCTATTATGTGGTACCAACAAAATTACTGGCAATTTATGGATATGTAATGCTCGTCTGCCTACCTCTCAAGTCGAAGGATCCATTGGATACTTCTCAGGACTAGAAGGCTGGTTACTTTTTAAGCCAGGCGCGGATCCAGACCTTAAGAAGGTTGTGGGCAGTCGAAATCGGACAAGCGTGAGTCAGAATATGAGTCGCTTGTGATCGATATAATGCATTACTACGAAGAAATTGTCAAAATAAATGACGCTTTGACCAAGATTTTGTTTAGTGTAGCTACGTAGGAAAAACCCTGGTGTTATGGTGTTAACATTTTAATGTAACAATACTTTTTTGAACTAGATAATTTCCAAATCCAGAATTTATCTCAATACCGTGAAAATGTGACGTCATTTTCTCAATGAAAGTGGAGGGCATGCCCGGACTGCACACCACGGTGGATCCGCGCATGTTTTAAGTCTTAGGAACCAGTATTGCAATACATGGAGGCGATGCAGCCACAGTTATAACGACATAAAATTAAAATATTAAGATAGAAATTATAAACAGATCATAAAAACTGATGTCATTGGCAGAACTTGAACCTACGGTCTTTTCCTTACAGGGGGAGTAGCTGACCACTGAGCTACGATGACCAATCGGTTTAAGCAAACTTATTGCTTTCAAATACAAAAATATATAATAAAATCAATAAGGTCAATGGGGCAAAAACCGTCTGTTGGGAAAGACCGTCTAATGAGAATTACGACGAATTCAGATTAAATACATAGATGGCGGTACTAGATTCAGAAAGGTAAAGGTATAGGGTTCTGGTTTTAAAAACAATATACAGGTGGAGCTGTTATATACAATGTGAGTAAAAATAACATTTGAAATTTAGTCGGGTTTTTAACTCGGAGTGCAAGTGTCACCACGCTGCGAAAAAATAGTTTTAAGTAGTTTTTACTAAAGTTAACATCGAATTTGTGTAGGTTAGTGTATTACTATTGAATTACTGTAACTAAATATCGTTTTTGCATTGAATTTCCAAATGTTTTCGCGAAATTATAACACTTGATAAAAATCTAACTTCAAAATTGTATATCGCCGAAGACCGTCTAAACCTTAGGGGCAAAGTTCGGCATATCCGACCTTCACCGATTCCAGAAGTCATAAACCGTTTTACGAAACAGCTTTTTATGAAACAGCTGACTTCTGAGATGTACCTACTTATCTCTAAAGGTTTTGAGCTGTTTCATGTTTGATTTTCTCTACTGTTCGACCATAATTTTATTGGCAAGCCCTTGTCTATACTTCTCTACTAATATTAAAAAGAGGAAAAATTTGTTAGATTGTTTGAATTTCATAGGCTTTATGTCCCACAGGGGAACGTATTCCTACGAGAATGAAGGAATAAAACGGTATAGTTTAAATACGGGGGTGGAGCCGCGGTGATCAGCTGGTGGATCAGTGGTAGATAATTCGTATATATAAATCTGCACTATTTTTCAGGTAGTAAAGCTTAATACTCGTAAGTACCTAAGATATAAACCATGCACCAACCATAACCTGCACATACTTGCACCCTGTAGCATACCTATCCTATATACCTACCGGCCACCAGTCGCGTCTTCAGGCTAGCGATTTCGCTGGACTGGGCGTGTCGGGGACATTACATCTGTACCCTCCCATTCCTCTTTTCCCTAACCGATTCTACTTCCTTCCTAGTTCCTTCCTGAAACGTCTTCAGGCTAACGAATTTCGTTTGGACTGGACGCAACAGGAAACTTCCCACTTCTACAGTGGACTCCATCTAGAGCCAAGATGGAGTAAACGGTCAAGTTTCCCGTCAGAGGGAAGCTGGCTAGAGCCGTGGGGATGCGGGGGAGGGTCATGCTGAAGGCTCGCGGGATGTGATCAGTCCGGGGGGGGGCGTTTTACCCTTACGCCTCGCCTCCGGCCACAGACCAAGATCCCGATGTCGCGCCTATAACCCCTCCTCGCGGTTCTATATCCTTTTGGTAGTCCTAACACGCATGGCGTGTTCCCAGTTTGCGGGCTCCAAGGAGGGTGGGAAGCCAAAAGGACGAACTAAAACAAGATACAAGACATGGAGAAAGGGAATTCAAAAATAAATTCAAAAAACAAAACAGGGGGGAGGGCTAAAACCCCCTCCTCCACTCAGTGTGCTGGGACAACCGCCTCGGCGGAGACTCCGAGCCACATCACACCTGTAGCAGTGGTTAGCCAACCAGCAGCTCGCACCACCTCTACTTGGGAAGGGGCTAAACACCCTCACTCTCGTAGGAACGAGAACGCAGCGTCGTCTGCGTTTCCCAAGCGGCGCTTCACGCCCAAACCCAGACCTTACGAGGTGAGGGAACGCCCTCACCTCGTAAACAGCTTTGCCAACTTGTGGGATGCCAAAACATCCTGGCAAAGAAGACCAGACGAGCAGTTGCCGCAACCAGGCCCTGAAACAGCCCCGATCCGCCAGCATGATCTGGCGACTGAGGGAGGCGTCAGGTCCAGGAGCCGCAAAATTAGCTCCAAACGCCGACATAGAGCCAGGCAACGCGGCCTGGAATCCGACCCACCCGTGCAGGGGACGTCGGGGGGCGGTCGGACCGAGGGATAAGTCCCTCGGGCCGGCCACTCCGACGACGGTGCCCCCATGGGTCGGAAGGACCTAAAATCGACATCTCCCGTGCCGGGGACGTCGCGGGGCGAACAGACCGAGGGCAAAGACCGTCGGCCTGCTCACTTCAGCGGCGGTGCCCCCACGAACTTCAACAACAAAACTACCGATACTTGCGTATCTCCCGTGCCGGGGACGTCAAGGTGTTATCAGGCCGAGGGCAAAGTCCCTCTTCCTGCTCGCACAATTGACGGTGCCCCCATGGGAGGCACGAAACACAATAGGAGACCGGGCCCCTACAAGGGCTACGGTCCCTTTACAAACACAGGTGTCCCTGACCAAAAGAAGGAGGAGAAGGGAGAAGGGACACCATCAAAACGCACACGTCACGAGGTGTCTTTCACACCCTGTGACGGAGAAAAACGAATCAGGGTGAATGACCTAGACCCAGGCCAAGTAACTACCTTCGCTACGATCGCCAAGAAGCCCATCTGCATGGCTCTGGCCACAGAAGGGCGGTGTCCTATGACACAATCGACGGCAGACGCGGCTACCCTCCTGCTCCAGCAACAATTCATCGAGGGAGCCCTAAAACGTAAACCGGGCGAGGAAGGCCCAACCTTCACAGGCAGGCCGACGTTCTACGACGGCACTGTGAGGGTGTGGTGCGGAAACCAGGCAGCAGTAACCTGGCTGAAGTCGAACATCGAAGGTCGGACTCTTGACAACGGCGTGAAGCTGGTCGTGAAGAGTCCGAGCGAGATGCCCAGACGAGTCAGGTGCTGCCTTCTGGTTCCCGACCCACTGGGTGGCTACAAGACCGCCGGTATAGTGGGTGCCATACTCGCCTGGCAAAACCCGTGGGCTCTTGTAGACACATGGATCATCCATCACGCACAGCGGCGGGAGGATGGCTGGTACATGATAGCCTCCATTTCGGAGGCTCTCATACCTGTCATCCTGGAACACGGACGCTGCTTGACCGCAGGGGGCGGAAGTGTATACATCCGGTTCCTGGGGCCAGGTGGCAAGTACTACGAAAAGCCGGGGGGGCGGGGGGAAGTGACAGAGACCGCGGTGCGTGATGGGTGTCCATCTACGGAGCCCACACAACATCACACTCCTACCACTACTGCTGCACCTGCTTTGGCGTCGACACCCATTGTCGCCCAGGAAAACATCGACGTCAGCATGGGATCTCATCCTATACATTCAATAGGTAATGAGGGGGAGGACTCGTCCGACCACTCAGAGGATGAGATCTCTACGCTGCTCGCAGAACTCGAGACGGGGGGAGAAGGGGAAATAGCCTCTGATGGCTGCTGTCCCTCAGACTCCCCTTAAACTACTCCAGATAAACCTCCAGCACAGCATGTCGGCAACGGCGACATTGCGCAAATGGCTGGAGGGAAACACCACAGCCGTTGTCCTGATCCAGGAACCATGGATCAGGGGTGGTCGCGTGCACGGACTCTTCAATCTAGGAGGTAAGTTATACGTGTCGGGCCCCCAAGACAGCGGACCACGTACCTGCATTTATGTCACTAGAGACATAAGTGCGCACCCACTCACTGAGTTCTGTTCCAGAGACCTATACGCCGTACGGATCTCTACAACTCGAAACACAACCGTGCCAGAATTGGTCATCGCTTCGGCTTACATGCCGGACAGTGAAGAACTGCCGGCCCACAACCTTACGCAGCTCATCAGCCACTGCGATAGAACAGGCACGAAATTAATACTAGCGGCCGACACAAATGCACACCACACTCTGTGGGGCATGAACAGGTGCAATGACAGAGGTAATGAATTAGTTAATTACTTATTTAGCACTAATCTAAACATCCTAAATATAGGATCAGAACCCACCTTCGTGACAAAAAGATGCCAAACCATCATCGACCTAACCCTGTCTACAGACAGGATTAAAGAACTAATCACAAACTGGCACGTCTCGAAGGAAGCATCTTGCTCCGACCATCGATGGATAAGATGCGATCTACAGATAAGTATACCTCAGCCCCCACCGGGCAGAAACCCGCGGAAAACCAATATAGGTAAATACACAAGTTCACTACAAACGAGGTTGGCCGCACAAACTTTGTCAACGTCCATAACCAACATACAACAAATTGAATCACAGGTGAGTGCCATATCGGATATAATTACTGACAGCTACGAGTTAGCGTGCCCTCTGCACACCCCGAGAGTAGGCCCACCTGAAAACAAACAGAAATGGTGGGGACCTGAACTGAAGCGCCTGCGAAAGACCGTTAGGAGACGCTTCAATAGGGCCATGAACACCAGATCAGAAGAAGACTGGGACTCCTATAAGGAGGCCAAAGCCAAATACAAAAAACGAATTCGTTTTAGATCAACTGAATCGTGGAGAAACTTCACGAGTAACATAAACTCCGTTGACCAGGCCAACCGTGTCAGGAAGGTTTTGGCCTCCCAGCCACACCACGGTATAGGCAGCCTCCTCAAGCCTGACGGTAGCTACACCAACTCACCCAAGGAAGCGCAACAAGTTCTAATGAGCGCTCACTTCCCGGACTGCAGATATCTGCAAACCGTGGAGGTGCGCGAGGACCTGTCAGCACCAACGGATGAGAGCTGGCAATACGCCCAAACAGTAATAACGCCAGATAGATTATCGTGGGCAATAAATACCTTTAAACCTTTCAAATCAGCAGGCCCGGTTGGCATCTTCCCGGCCCTGCTGCAATGGGGGGATTAAGTTTGTTCACACCACTCTTACAAATCATGAGGGCGTGTCTGGCCTACAGATACATTCCTAAGAACTGGAGGAAGGTGAAGGTCATCTTCATACCCAAACCAGGCAAGAGTGACTACACTAATCCAAAATCATTTAGACCAATCAGCCTCACCTCTTTCCTCACAAAAACACTTGAAAGACTGTGTGAGAGGACTCTAAGAGAAGACGTGCTGAGCAATACTCCTTTACACATCAACCAGCACGCCTATACTGCTGGTAAATCAACAGAATTTGCCCTCCACCAGGTAGTAAGCCGAGCGGAGGAAGCGATACAAAACAAATGTATTTGCCTAGGCACCTTCATAGATATTGAGGGCGCTTTCGACAAAACCAACTTTAACAGCATCACCTCGGCACTGGAGCATCACGGTGCCAACCCAGTGCTCACGGGGTGGATCAAGAACATGCTTAGTAATAGGGTGATCATACTGGATAATGAAGCAGAGATGGTAGAGGTGGCCAGGGGCTGTCCCCAGGGAGGTGTCCTATCTCCACTCCTGTGGAATCTAGTCATCAACAGTCTCATTACTACTCTCAACAAAAAACACCTTTTCACTGTCGGCTACGCTGACGACATCACCATACTAATCACTGGCAAAGAAGCCAGCATTGTCTGTGACCTCACTCAGATAGCACTCCGCACCGTCGAAAACTGGTGCAATCAATACGACCTCACCGTAAACCCAGGAAAAACGGAAATGGTTATGTTCACTAACAAGCGGGTGCTGGGCAGCTATAGGATGCCCAAGCTTTTTGGAACAAGTCTTACACTGTCCAAAGAGGTCAAATACCTAGGAGTAACCCTAGATGATAAACTAACCTGGAGTAAACATGTAGATGACAAAATTAACAAAGCCAGCATCACCTTTTGGCATTGTCGAAAGATGATAGGCAAGTCCTGGGGTCTTTCGCCAAAGGTGACGCTATGGCTATACAATATGGTCATAAGGCCCATGGTATGCTACGGTGCACTAGTCTGGTGGCCTAGATGCCAGCTTACAACCTGCATACAAAAACTGCAAAAGTTCCAAAGACTGGCCTGCATGGCAGTCACGGGAGCTATGAAAACTACACCTACTGCTGCAATGGAGGCCATGCTAAGCATCCCCCCGCTTCATCTATACATCACACAAGAAGCCGTGGCGTCCGCATTAAGGTTGAAGTCACTCCAGTTATGGAGAGACACAAATACAAAACACACTAGTATACTAACCGCAATCTTCAACGACTTTCCAATACTAATGGCAGGGTCGGACAGGATTCCGAAAACATTTATCTTCGACAAAAAATACAAGATCCAGTTATATGAAGACGACAACGTCGAAGGCCTCAACATCCATGAATTTAGAGTCTTCACCGACGGATCCAAAACTTCATCTGGGACAGGCAGCGGAGTATTTTCCGAAGACCTCCAGATCAGAATAGCAACTCCACTAGGATCTTATAAAACGGTATTTCAAGCTGAAAGCCATGCGATTCTAGAAGCGGCCACGGCAACAGCTGCCAGAGAGGTAAGGTACTCTAGTATTCGAATTCTCTCAGACAGCAAGTCAGTGTTACAAGCCCTTGACAGCAACACTGTCAAATCAGGCCTCATCTACAACTGTCATCAGCGCTTGGCTGAGATAAGTAAGTCCAACCACGTCACACTACAGTGGATTAAAGGACACAGCGGCCCAAGAGGTAATGACGCAGCAGACGAGCTTGCCAGAAGGGGCTCGAGCCTAACGTCCATTGGCCCAGAGCCGATCCTACCAATTCCGGTAGGTACTATACGTACACTTCTGGCACACAAAACTTACACACAACACAACACACTGTGGACAGGTCTGTCGGACTGTCGGCAAGCGAGGAAGGCTTTGCCTGTACTCAATCGTCGACTAGCCGGCAGACTTGCGACGTTGAAAAAATCCCATCTCCGTCTATTCACAAGTGTCATTACGGGGCATTGCCTCCTAAACAAACACCTATACACTATCGGTGTTACAGACAGTCCCCTTTGCAGGGCTTGCATGGCTGAGGAAGAGACGGTCAGTCATATAATCCTGCGCTGCGAGGAAGTCCAAAACTACAGGGCAAGGCATCTCGGGTCTCCAGGATCAATCCTGAAGCTCTGCGCAACGTGCGGGGCCTGTTGGCGTTCCTGGAAGAGATCGGTTGGCTCGAGTGAGAGAGTCCCACCCACACGCAAAACCCGCGCAATAGACGTGGACTTGCGGAGATCAGCCCGTGACTACAAGTACAAGTACAAGTACAAGCCTCCAATCAAAAATTGGACGGCACACATAGAGTTGTATTGTAAATACGCACACTCGCGCAACATTAATATTCGAATAATTGAACGGAAACGCGTGATACTTCCACTAGACGGTCTTACCCGCCATGGCGGCAAAGTCCGTCTATTTTGCCATGTTTTTTTTCAATGCGTTTATCTTACAAACTAATAACGCTATAGTTAATTTGATAATTTTGTTTAACAGTCAATTACCCATTAAATCAACTATATATAATAGCAAAAATTGGTCACCAAAGTACATTTCAAATAAAGTATGACAGTCTTTGCCCCATTGACCTTACATACAAACCTGTTGTCTTATAACCATCTTTCGTGGTCCGACAGCAATTGATATCAGTAAAAGTTACTGCAAGAAGCAGCAGAAATTTATACAAGTAGATTGTCCTATAATAAAATTGTAAGTGGTCGATGTCTGTACATCGTAGATATAATAGAGAAACTGTTGTAGGGGGCTTTATGAACGCAATAGTACCCAAAACAATGGTTTTTAGAAATTTTGACTGTTTGTCTGTGTGTCTGTTTGTCTGAATGTTTGAACACGCTAATCCCAGAAACGGCTTAACCGATTTGAATGCGGTTTTTAGTCATGCGTTAACATTTAAGGTTTGTTTTATTTCAATCGGTTCATAAATAAATAAGTTATGTCGATCTAAAGTACCACGCAGGTGGAGCTGTGTGCAACAGCTATACATAATAAATCAGTAACTGGTGATCAAGATAACTATAACATCAGGCCGGGCTGCAGGCAACAGCTAGTTAGTTATTAATTTTAAATGGCATTAAAAATCATAAATGTCAAATGAGAGTCAGTTCTATATTAATAGGATACATTGAATAATTATTTAACCAGCATAATACCACAAATTAACTGCATGCGACGACATATGTAGCTATATATCTAGCACCACATGATTATTATACCTAATTGCCTTACCTAAATGCCTCTCTCGTTTTATAAATCATATACTGAAACATTCCCACTCTCTCCATTGGTGAAAACCGCATCAAAATCCGTTGCGTAGTTTTAAAGATCTAAGCATACATAGGGACGGACAGGCAGCGGATGCGATTATGTTCTATACTATGATATTATGATTATGATAATGTATATAGTACCAAGACAATGAATATGTATTAAACACTTACGTTTTGATATGGAATATCGGAATTGAACCGGCAGTTGACATATCTAATTACTAAGCTAGTTTTCCCAATATGTTCACTACCTAATAACACAATTTTAAAATCACAACGACTCATATTTGGAAATAAAATAGTAATTGAGTTCTATCTTGCACTTGATTGCTAGTTTGAAATAACATTAATGCGTCGTTATATTTGATTAGTGCGTAGTGTCTGTTCCTATGATTCATTTATTTACGTATAATATATACATAATGCTTATTAAATATTTTTCAAACAAAGCGCAAAGTGAAGATTATTTTTGAATGAAATCAGTCAATGAATTATACCTATGTAAGTAAAGTACATAGGTATAAGGATTTTTTGTAAATATTTATTGTCCTGCCTGACATTGACTTTTTTGACATATTTGAAGCTGACAGGCTGACAGTAAGTGGTAAAGTTTTGAGATTCGTCCAGAAAAAAATCTGTGAGTTTCGTTGATTTTAAGTTCATTGGGGACGTGGATTTTTGCATAGCGCGTGGTTGGTGGCCTTGTGTGCGTTACCCTAGCAAGAAAGTTGCTCGTAGAGTGACATGAGTGGTATGTATAATTAGTGCGTGGTCTACTGTAAATGTGCAGCGATTTAGTTTTCGTTCGTAAATCGTTAGTAAAACGAAAAGTAACCTAACTAAACCTAGGTTGGGTTGCGTTGCACTTGCGTAATGAACTTCGTTCATGACGGGGTTCTCCCGACCGCACAATTTTATTTTTTTTAAATTCTAGCGATCGCTGATGCTTTTTACTAAAAGCTTAACAGATTCTGCCTATGCGGTGGCATGACTAAGGCATGGAGTAACACCGTGGAGGTTCAGTGGGTAATCCAGCCCGTTTCCATCTCTAGGGCCGGAAGTCCAACACGAAACCGTTCCGACCTCGCAGCGGGGGATTAACGAAAATAAATCCCACCAGCTAAGATAAGCGTGCTTGTATAAGGAGTGGGTTCACGTCACTTCAGTGGTGTGTATAAATCGCCAGGATTATAGGTGTATAATATTGGTCCAGCTCCGTTCTGTTGGAATTTAGGAGTACGAAATAGTTTCTAGTTCACATGGGAACTAGAAACAATTGTAATCCACTAGTACTTTTGACAACCAGCGAGATCGACACCGAGACCCAAATGATTGCCGCCAACGCTTAAAATTTCCAGCTCCACGTCATGACTTTTTAGTCAGGGTATACTTTGAACTAGTTCGTGGTGCGGGACATTGCAATTCAGCGTTTAGGCCACCGTGTGCGTTACCCTAGCAAGAAAGTTGCTCGTAGAGTGACATGAGTGGTATGTATAATTAGTGCGTGGTCTACTGTAAATGTGCAGCGACTTTACAATTTGTGCCTCCTGCCGTTTTCGAGAAAAGTGGAAAAAACGATTCCTGCTAGGGTAACGTTACCCTAGCAGGAAAGTTGCTTGTAGAATAACATGAGTGGTACGTATAATTAGTGCGTGGTCTCCTGTAAATGTGCACGAAATATAAAATTTGTGCGTGTTTAGGTTATTGAGATATTGCATTTCCTGCTAGGGTAACGTTTTACTAAATCGTGTATCTCGAAAAGTCGAAAAGCCTATGTAATAAACATGCACGTGTACCTCTTTGTGCCTATTTGTGATGTATTGTGATTTAAGAAAATATTTTTAGATTTCGAGTAATCTCACTTTAAAAATAAAACGAAAAACTCTCGTAACTGATAAATAAGTAAACTTATAAGATCACTGAAAACTGTATTCAGTACTTCTTGACATCTATAATACCCAATCAAAGTCTGCAGAGACGCATCATTCATTAATAACATTAAAAATTAAAAAGACCGTGTCATAACTTTGACGCCAACATACAAGAAAACGGCAGAATCCAAGATGTGCTGGCAAAAACCAAAAATCAGTGACTCCAGTCAACTATCTTGGTTTTTACTTTCAGCTTGGAAAACTTTATATATATGGAGATATAACCAAAAATGAAAACACGTAAATAACGCTCGCTAATCCGACCAAATTCGGTTGTGTACAAAAAAGCGGCGGATACGTACTTATTGATGACATTTTTTACATGAACGTATTAAACCTTAGTTGTCATACGTACAGTCAAGTTGAAACCGTTTCTTGGCGATTACCATAAGTATACGAATTTTATTATTATTTAAATAATCATGGGGAAAAACTAAAAATATACCTAATTGTAGATACCTATAGACATAGGTATTATGTCAAATGAAAGAACTTGTTGATTTGTAAATTATTATAATTTTCACTCTTAGAGTAATTTATGGCATCACATCACCAGAAAAAAATTAACTATAAATATCAGAACGCAAATAGTTCAATCACCTTAAGTTCACCTTATTTACATATATGGTCATTATTTAAAATCACAGATTTGCTTTTTATATAGTTTTCTTTGACTTTCAACTTGCATCATAAAATTATCAGCCAACAAAAAATTAACACTGCAAACGCAAACGGCAAACCGTGTCCAACAACAAAATGCACTTCTTAGTAAAAAAACACCCCGCAAACTCGGAAGAGCATCGACGTTTAGCTATTGGTCTCTGTCACACTAATACCGTACGGATACTTCCTTTCTCACGTCTGTCCAGCTAGATAGCGAGCGGCTTCTTGTGACGTCAGCGCGCGCGCGGGAAAGAGTAGGTACCTATCTAGCGACGTTACGTGACGGCGTGATGCGAAATAAAAGAATCTACTAATGTAATAATGATGAATGAATGATGAAAAGTAGGTACCTTGTCTTTTTAATACACGCTTTTATTTAGGTACTATTGCGTTAACTGAACAAAAAGGAATTTTCTATCCAGGTGCTAACTGCTATTGAACACCTCTTTAAAATATATAGATAGGTAAGTAAGTAGGTAAGTACCTACTGTATGTGTTTTTTAATAAAATTTGGAATGAAGATAATGTACTTACTTACATACCTTGGAATAATACTTAGGTTACTTTTATAAAGTACGTACATAACATGCATAGTACCTACGTAGGTACAACATAATTTTTATTTTATTTGTTATTTTCTACTTCAGTGTACACGTTTTAACCAGACCGCGAGTAAAGTTAAGAAGGTCATCAACATGTATGTATCCGGCGCTTTTTTGTACACAACCGAATTTGGTCGGATAAGCGAGCGTTATTTACGTGTTTTGATTTTTGGTTATATCTCCATATATATAAAGTTTTCCAAGCTGAAAGTTTAAACCAAGATAGTTGACTGGAGTCACAAATTTTTGGTTTATGCCAGCACATCTTGGATGCTGCCGTTTTCTTGTATGTTGGCGTCAAAGTTATGACACGGTGTTTTTAATTTTTAATGTTATTAATGAATGATGCGTCTTTGCAGACTTTGTATGGTTATTATAGATGTCAAGAAGTACTGAATACAGTTTTCAGTGAACTTATAAGTTTACTTATTTATCAGTTACGAGAGTTTTTCGTTTAATTTTCAAAGTGAGATTACTCGAAATCTAAAAATATTTTTTTAATCACAATACATCACAAATAGGCACAAATTAAGAGGTACACGTGCATGTTTATTACATAGGCTTTTCGACTTTTCGAGATACACGATTTAGTAAAACGTTACCCTAGCAGGAAATGCAATATCTCAATAACCTAAACACACACAAATTTTATATTTCGTGCATATTTACAGGAGACCACGCACTAATTATACGTACCACTCATGATATTCTACAAGCAACTTTCCTGCTAGGGTAACGATTCCCTAGCAGGAATCGTTTTTTCCACTTTTCTCGAAAACGGCAGGAGGCACAAATTGTAAAGTCGCTGCACATTTACAGTAGACCACGCACTAATTATACATACCACTCATGTCACTCTACGAGCAACTCTTTTACAACGGTTACCTCTGACGCTGGGAAAAATTCAGGCCTAAACGCTGAATTGCAATGTCCCGCACCACGAACTAGTTCAAAGTATACCCTGTCTAAAAAGTCATGACGTGGAGCTGGAAATTTTAAGCTGGCGGCAATCATTTGGGTCTCGGTGTCGATCTCGCTGGTTGTCAAAAGTACTATTGGATTACAATTGTTTCTAGTTCCCATGTGAACTAGAAACTATTTCGTACTCCTAAACTCCAAAAGAACGGAGCTGGACCAATATTATACACCTATAATCCTGGCGATTTATACACACCACTGAAGTGACGTGAACCCACTCCTTACACAAGCACGCTTATCTTAGCTGGTGGGATTTATTTTTGTTAATCCCCCGCTGCGAGGTCGGAACGGCTTCGTGTGGGACTTCCGGCCCTAGAGATGGAAACGGGCTGGATTACCCACTGAACCTCCACGGTGTTACTCCATGCCTTAGTCATGCCACCGCATAGGCAGAATCTGTTAAGCTTTTAGTAAAAAGCATCACCGATCGCTAGAATTTATTAAAACTAAAATTGTGCGGTCGGGAGATCCCCGTCATGAACGAAGTTCATTACGCAAGTGCAACGCAATCCAACCTGGGTTTAGTTAGGTTACTTTTCGTTTTACTAACGATTTACGTATGAAAACTAAATAGGCGACCCATATTTTGGCTTCTACGGATCACCGGTTCGGAACTCTGATAAGCGTAACGTGGCGATTTCTACTAAATCGCATTACCCGTAACCCGCGTTAGAGAACATCGTTCCAATAAAATATCATTAATATTTTTAGATATCATTGATTAGAAGCCTCAGAAAAATATGGACATGCAACAGTACTTAAATATTCATGCAGCCTTGTGTTGTGAATAAGTGGTAGCACGTACAGGGTCATGGTCGCGAGCCCTTATTGTTGAGATGTTGATGTTGAAATCAGTTATGTACAAATGTGTACAAACCAACCGAGATAACCTACCAACATCAATCAGTACAGCAATCGTCGATACACTCGATAGCCAATAATAGCGCAGTTTTTTTAGATGTGTTGATTTTATGCGATATCATTGGTTCAAAGATATATTATGTTACTAACTGTTGCCCGCAGCTCCGCCTGCGTGTTATAGCTTTCTTGATCACCAGTTACTGATTTATTATGTACAAGCTGTCCCGGCGAACTTCGTACGGCATCATTTTTTCTAATGTTCCGCACAACTTTTTTTTCTTCCATAAGATCCTTCTCCTGGTAATTACGAACACAACAAAAAAAGAATTAGCGAAATCGGTCCAGCCGTTCACGCGTGATGTCGTGACCAAGGGAAATAGGGATTCATTTTTATATATAGAGAAGATAGCTGTTGAGCGATATTGTATCTTAAGATAAAATATTATAGTATCTTAGCCGTGTGCAGCGCCCCTTAGTGAACTCCACTGCGGGTGACGTAACCTACGACAAACTTATTATTTGCGGTTGGTACAGTAATCGAGTCTAGGGATCGAACCGCAAAATTAAGTTTGTTTTTTATTGTATATACATTTCCGGGATAAAAACCACCCAGTGTGGTGCCCAGGATAATAAAGAATAATTATACCAAGTTTCATCGTAATCGAACCGGTAGTTATTGCGTGAGGCCTGAACAAACAGACAGACAGACAGACAAATGTTTTTTTTTAATCACATTTTTGGGTTCGGTGTCGGTCTAGTAACACCCCCTGCCATTTATTTTTTTGATATTTTCAATGTACAGAATTTTCACTTCTACAGATTTATTATAAGTACCTATAGAATAGATGTTTATATAAACCGACACTCGAATTCTGTTCCCGCGAAATGAGCTAATTTGTATGGGGTTTTGGTAAAACAAAGAACAATTAGCTCTTTAGGGTTTTGTACCCAAAGGGAAAAACCCTATTAATAAGACTCTGCTGTCCGTCCGTCTGTCTCCACGATGTATCTCATGAACCGTGATAGTTAGAAAGTGGAAATTTTCACAGATTTCTGTTGCCGCTATAGCAAATAATACTAAAAAAACAGAATATAATAAATATTTAAAGAGGCTCAAATACAAAGAACGTGATTTTTTTGCCGTATTTTTACGGGACCTTTTTGTGCACGAGTCCAAGGCCGGTTTTTTTGTAATATGGGATATCATTGGGCTCAGTACCTATGTCCATCGAATAGTCGACACTGCCATGCTCATAAGACTACAGACGATACCATCATTTAGATTTACGTTATGGGTATATGTTGGAAAATTCACAATGCGGCGGCGACGTCCATCCAAATAAAAGATGTCATTATTGGATGATTATATTATAAAAAAACTTTATTATACAGCAGTTAAAAAATCACAAGATGTTTAAAGGGCGGCCTTCCCGCTAAAAACGTTTATGTAACTATGTGAATTATGTATATAGGCTTCTGTATGTATGTATAATTGTATCAGTAATTTTATTATCTTCTTATAGCTTTTTAATAAAATATATCATTACCTACCTATATTAGTTTATTTTTCACTGTCCCTTTTAATTTCTTAAACTCACTATCCATCCAAAGGTTGTCTGGAAGAGATCGCTTTTAGCGATAAGGCCGTTTTTTGTACTCGTCTGAACTGATATCTCCTTTTTGTATATTCTCCATGTTGTGTATAATAAAGTATATTTGAATTGAATTGAATTGAAAAATAAATATCTTACAGGCAACCTTAAGAAGATGGACAGGTATTTAAAGAGACAAGCGTTAATCGAAGACGTCCACTCCTTTTGGTCAGTGGGGGCAATTAGTTTCATTCGTTAACATAACCTAACATCGCGGGAGCGCTGGTACTAAATATACGAAGAAAATACCCAAACTCCGAAACAAACATTAATTGTGGATAACACAAATATTTGATTCGACCTGGGAATTGAACTGGGCGTGCCTGAAGAACGGCAGTCGCATACACATACCACTGCGCCACCGGGGCAGTCATTTTGGTCTAGTGCTTCAAGGTCATACCGTACCTACTTATTCCAAATTTGTTTATGTAATCACTAGTTACGGTGTCTTGCGCCACGCCATAAGTTTTGGCCTATAACTTTTGACCCCTAAGGGCTAGGCCAAATTTTCGATTTTTTGGCTTGCCTCTAGATCAAGGGCTTTCGATAGAGGGGTCAACCATCATTGAAGCATAAGCAGTTCGCGAGAGCTAAGGGGGGACAAAAATTACATTTACCATTTCTATATATAGATCATCCACTGAGCCTTTTCCCAACTTAGTTAGGCGATTTACTGCGATTCGGTTGAACTTCGATATTTTCCGTGAAGCGACTGCCATCTGACCTCCACAACCCATGGGCGAAAACAAAGTTCTGTAGTTAGACCGGTTGGATTTTTGAATAAGAGCTCTAACTACCCGACGACTGCCATAGTTGTTCGTATGACAGCCGGGACCGACGGCTTAACATGCTCTCCGAGGCGCGGAGGGGTCTCAGTATCTTAAGAAATGGCCACCCATCCTAAGACCGACATGACTAGATGTTGCTTAACCTTTGCAATGTGTTAATATTGTCGGTTACCACTAGACCTCGAGCCCAAATCTGTTTATGTAATGACATAGGTATTTGTGTCTCCCTAAATCGAATCCCCCGGGTATGTACTTATGAAATAGGTCTGCCTATCCCATCATAAATATGAAAAAAAAACGGAGCTTCATTAACTTTAATTTAAAAAAAAGGTAAATCCGGAAATTTCTTTGTAAAACGGAACGGTGGTTGAAATAATTGCTGTCAGATTGACAGATCTGTGTTGCCAGCAAATTATCAAAAACTTACCAAAACATGACCTCAGTTACGACAAGTCATTATTGTCTGCTTTTTTTTTCATTTTTGTTCAAATTCGCAGCAATGTGATTTTACTATCGATAAAATATTTTCTTATTTAGAAATATAGTATTATATTAGTATTAAAAAGTATACAAGTATGTTTATCAGTTACCTATCTAGATCCCATAACACAATCTTTTATTATTGTTCGTAGTATCGTTGAATCGTAAGAATGACCAAAAATATTTATTATTATTATTCAAAGTCCGAGTAAACAACAAGAAAGTCTCTTAATCTGTTAATTGGGCCGTACAAAACACTTCTTACTGCATGTTCAGGAAATACGAATGTGGTATTGAGCCGTATGTTTACATACATACCTACATAAACAAATGTATATCGGAAGTAGTCGCAGTCAGAGATATCTTATTTAGTGTCACACAACAGGGGAAGAGACTATTGCCGCAAACACTTTTATATTTGGCAAAACCATATTCGTTGAATGCTATTGAAAGAAACCAAGAAATATTTTTTGAAAAACAAACACTTACACAGGTTACAAATCAAGAAAAATACAAAATTGAAACAATGTTTAAGTACAAATACTAAGGTGGAATAAACGGCCTTCCCTCAGCATAATGAATCTTTAATTGATTAATACAGGTAAAGCAACGCTGCTGTAAACAGTGCGCGGCTTCGTATTGAGCGAAGCGTTTTTTTTTTGTATTTAAATTGAATATTTGAGGTTCATCACGACCTTAATTGAAATCAGCTATTAATTTAGGTAAAAAAAAATTAATTATCGGTCAAGAGGTTGCTGAGAAATGAAAATCCGAACATTTTACATTTAACCTACTCCATGGGTATTAGTAATGGTAATTAGTAAAACCCCAAAATACTCTTTCTATACGAACCATTATAATAATATGCCATAGATTATTTTTGAGTGTACAAAAATAGACGAATCAAACTCGAAGTTCAATAACCTTTTGACTAATGCAGCCTTGAGACCATCCTAAATACTTTTTGTTACATTAAATAAATCCTTTTCATTGAATTCAAAAGAATTCAGAAACGAATTCTTTGTGATTCATTGCTGTATAAAATAATTACCTAAAACGTGAAACGAAACAGGGTTTATTATGCCTTCTTGAATGTATTTTCGTTTTACTTTTTGACATTGTAGGTGTATTCCACTTAAAAATAAAATTATCGACGCATATTGTGTATAAAAAGATATACTTAATATAAAATTATTACAAATTAAATTATATTTAACTAATTTGATACCATTATTGCTTGATTATTGTGAACATTGACAATTTATTGCAAGATACCTTATTGATGCGCTGCGATTCCGTAAAAAATTCCGATTAGCATGTTGTTTTAACTTAAAAACATCTTCATAGTCAATACAGTGTTTTACCACTGAACGTAATTACAAGCCAGTGGTAGCGTAGAGTATAACATTATGAAGGATTTGTCAAATTAACTATGATTCGACTCAAATTTCATAACATAATCATGTTTTGTTTCAACTTTTTTTGTACAAGTTGACAAGGCTATTTGAGGCTTATCACTCTTGGAGATAAGGCGTTTTGTACTATTTTTATTATGTATTTCTGACTTTTTATAGGCTCTCTGCATTCTTTTCTGATCACTGTTTATTTATTTTGGTTAATTAAGTGACTGGGAAACACACCTTATCTATAGGCATATTTTAAGTATGACGTGCATAATAGCAGTGTTAAAAAAAGTCATTATCTTCATGACAAAGGTGTGACAGCTTTGTAAACGCATTCAACCTAATGTAGGTATTGTACTTTTATCGATCTTAAGGTACTTTTTGTCTCTGTCTAATATCGAATGTCTTCACCACCACACAAAAATATTGATTTTTACTGTTTAGGTCATCGTAGCGATCGATAACATGACCAACGTACCTTACATTTACATGAATGTAGGTTATAAATGAAGCAAGTTGTGTAGCTTAATATGAACGAACTATCTGAAGCCCGATACGGACACCGTTGAATGTGTTTGAATATTTATAATATTGAATTTCAGTATAAGCGTTAAAATATACATTAAAAATACTTCAAATCAAATAATTGATCTTAAAAGATTCTTTGGAGTGAATTAATTTATACTCATGTAAAAAATTGTCTCGTTCATAAAATTAAAAGTGAGAGTCCGTTTTTTAGGTTGTCTGAACTTTGAATAAATCTCTCAATTATGTCGATTGCTTGCATAACCAGCAGAACTAAGTTAATTGCTAACAATATTCTATCCGGAAATTAAAACATAGTTAATAATTAATTTACAATTGCAAAATAAAACTGTTCGTAAATCAAGAACTTAAAAACACAAAAAGACAAAAAAAAAACACTGTAATATATACTTGGAATAAACAAAATTAGGAAACCTTTTGAAGATTTCTCGAAAAATAAGTAACTAAACGACAATTATTATGACGCAGTATTTGAAAGGCGAGCGAGTTCGTAACAAGGTGAAACCACACAAAGCGTGCGATAACGCGGCCAGCGATAAACACGTCAAGTAGTTTATTACAATGCCAACTCGACGACCGACCTACCTATAACTATCTCTGTTTCGTACTGTCGCCCTCCTCGCCCCACACCCATACGATGTTGCTCGCTAATGCTTATAATCATCAAATATTTTTCTCTTTGTATTCTTTACTAAATTTAACAATAATTGTTAAATAATTTACTAGATATTTCTAAATTTTCTTTATAATTTTCAATGCATCAGATAATAATTTTACTGTTTTGTGTATTATCCGAACAAATTGAGAAGGACACTCAATTTTAACGTCTTGCCAATGGTCCGCAGTGGTATCAAACTATCAACACAAGCGATAGGTACTGAAAGTATGGGAAAAATATACCTATTGATTGGATGCATTAGCCCAATGCCTGTATCTAAATTATTTTGGAGTGAACTTTAAACGCAAAGAGGTCATTTGTATAATTTACTATCATTTAGGTTCGGCACTGGTTTTACAGAAATTTATTTGAACGACTTACATTTTACTGCTTACAGCTTATGAAATAAAAAGAAATGGACGGTAACGTGTATTATAATGTATTTAGGACGTCATACTAATTAATTATCAATTTACAAATTTTAGCCACTTAAAGTCATAGATTTGTGTACGATTGTACTGTATACCGTATTTAATCAAGTTATACAACGGTACTTGGTCAAGTTATACCTAATGTTGCCACAAAAAAAAATGATTCACCTAATAATTTCTTCCTTGAGGCAGTAGCGATGTTAGCGTTAGTGAAATGGACGTCTAGTGTTATTTTAGAACCTTGTGAATTTTGTTTATATCTTCGATAATCGTCGCTAAAAACTTTTCTAAATACTTTTAAAAGCGTTTTAATACAACAAGAATGTAGTATCAAGTTAATTCATGAGTGGAGATAGTTTGTTTTTCGTATATTTCCGTTCTCAACCTTAACAGTGTACATTCGTAGAATTGATCGTTAATATAGAACTTTGTTTTACGATATATGTTTTTCTGTTGTTATATATTAAGTTTGTATCGTGTAGAAATATAATTAATATTGTTTTATTGTAAGTTATAAGTTTAAAAAAGTGGTTTATCATTGTGTGTTGCGGTTTTATCATGGTGAATATCGTGTAAAGGTAAGGCGTTTTTCTTAATGTATTCTTGAGACTGTTGATAAGCTTTAATTAATGTTGTGTGTTATCCAATGAGACATATCTGCGTAAACATGATTGCTTTACGTTATAAATATGAAATTTAAACTCCCAATGTAACATTGGTTCATTAAAACAAGTTTATCTGCATAATGTTCTGACATATAAATATTAACATTGTATAAAACTTTAATGTTTTACAACCGTGACAGTAACTCTTCTGTAGTCATAAAAGATTGATAGTATTGTAGAATATTTAAAAAAATACTAATATTGATAATGTTATATATTATCAATATTAGTATTTTTACCATGCCTACAAATTATGACCCAACAGTTACTTATATTCAAAACATTCATAAATGGAATTAACATTTTTACTTTTTTAAACTTCTATAAGCTTTGGTTCATAACCTTCATGGAGTATATTCAAGATATTCCTTGTTTGTTAGCCTAATTTCCATACAGTTAGATTGTATAGTTTATGTTTCCGATGGTTGGCAGAACTTGGTGGACCAAAGTTACCTTAAATCAAGCACCTATAGTTACATCTATAACTTTTTAACTTCCATAAACAATTGTAGGTCTGATAATTCACTTACTGTAATAGGTCCTAATCTCCAAATAACGACCTTCGCCTATATGAAATAGTTTTCTATGAGTTCTTATAGTTCCCAATGCCTGCAGGAAAACATTCCCGGGATAAAAATTAGCCTGAGTTACTTTATCATTATAACATTGACTGACCACCTTGTTAAAATGTTTTACCCATTTCAGAGATAATCTTGAACAAACATATTTTTTTTAATTTATTAATTTCGTTACTTTCATATGCATTTAGTGAAAAGCTATTAATATGGAGTTACAAATGTATAAATTTTTTGATTATTTAAAAAAAAAATTTTTGCTGGAATGTTGCATTGGATCCACAATTACTTCATAAAGTATACTGTAATTTAAAATCTGGAGCATTGATTTCAAAAACCAGATTAAATCATCATCAATACATATAATAAAATTGTAAGTGGTCGATGTCTGTATATGGAAGATATAATAGAGGAACTGGGAATGGGGGCTTTATGAACGCAAAAGAACCCATAACAATAGTTTTTAGAATTTTTGTCTGTTAATCTGTTTGTCTGAATGTTTGAACACGCTAATCTCAGAAACGGCTTAACTGATTTCGAATGCGGTGTTCAGTAATGCGTTGTGGTCTATTTAACTTAACATTTAAGGTTTGGTTTTTGAGGTAAAAGTAGACAGGATGGCCCATCATACCTGGGGCACACGCTGGGGCACACTACTACTGTTGAAGTAGTAGCAAAATGGCACAGAGTACGGCACACTGCAGGGGTTTTAGTGTGTGCGAACCAAACATCACCGTGTGGTGTCCTCGCATCCTGCAGTATTCGTAAGGAATCGCAGTATCTTGATTATACTGCGACCATTTTTTGACATTCTTGCATAATATACATAGAAAATACATAAACTCCGAAACAAACATTCGTAGCTATTCGTTTTGAACACGGTTGTTGCATAATTAATGTAAAATAATACAGGTTGCTGGCTTAACCATGTGGTCTACCAACCTGTTGCCAGAAACCCAGGTCTTACAGGTGGTTGAGCCATGGGTTCTGTCATATGTTTAATAATTTTGTCAAAATAGCACCAAATAATTATCGGAATGAGACCAAAAAAATGAATTGTAAAAACTTTCAAAAATCAATCACCTGGTTCGAAAAATATGAGGAAACAACATAAAAAAAATTATGAATTATGTCCACCCTTTTTGGAAGTTAATAGATATTTGTTTGAATTTTTTTTTATCAAGTATGAATCCTAACGTTTTAAAAACAATAATTCCGACTCAGATTATGCATCTCTGACAGTCAATAAGGTTATACGAGTAGTTTGTTACAAATGTTCAATTAGGTTGAAAATCGAACACAAAAATCCATCTATCCTTATGAACAATATCTTCCAGACAAGTTTAGGATAGAAAAGCGAAAATTTTTAACCAACTTAAAACTAGGTATGCAATACATTCTGCTGTTGCAATAATTGAGCTGAGTTTGTCGATCCTGGTCGAACTCCTAAACGACTGGACCGATCTTTATGAATTCAGATATATGCACTCACGGTGATGGTCACTAAGACCGTGCCAAATTTCAAAAAGATTGGTCCAGTCGTTTAGGATGAGTTCGATCACAAACGAAATACACGAGTCGCCTAAGAAAGAGCTTCATAGACTCAGCTCAAAAAGAAGTATTTCTCATTTTGACTGTATGTTTTTTTTTGTGTGTTACCTCATAACTGTCGACTGAGTAAAACGAAAATTGTGTTTTAATTTAATGCTAATGCTTGCCATGTCCTCCCATTCTGACAATTATTTGGGCCTATTCGGGTTTTTTCTAATCTCGTTTTTTAAAGAAAAGTAAATAAAAAGACAATTATCACGACATCAGGCGACAGGTGGTGACGTAATGGAGTAAGGGTGTAGTTACCATGATGTTCTTTTTTGTCCCGTCATTTTTTATAAGGGTTGAGGCTAAGTAGCTTTGCCTCGCTTGAAATAAATAAATAAATTAATATACTAGGACAATTCACACAACGTCATCTAGTCTTAAACTAAGCGGAGCTTGTGATATGAGCTAGATTTTTGTAAATAAATACATATTATACATAGGAAACACCCACACAGTACTAACGTACATGTCATCACACAAAGTTTGTCCCGACCGGGATTCGGACCCGAGACTCCAACGTCGAAAGCGGATGCACTACTGACCACGTCACTGAAGCAGTCTAAAATAAGAAGATAATTTTATTACATACGAGCTGATTTCTGCAGCTTTTCCCGTGTGATGTAGATTTCTAATTCCCAATTCCCATGGGAAAACATTACCACGGTTAAAAAGTAGCCTATAGCATTCAGGGATAATGTAACTGGATAATCTATCTATCTATACATATATAGAAATGGGGAATGTAATTTTTGTCCCCCCTAAGCTCTCGAGAACTACTTATGCTCTAATGATGGTTGACCCCTCTATGGATAGCCCTCGATCTGGAGGAAAGCCAAAAAATCGAAAATTTGACCTACCCCTAAGGGGTCAAAAGTTATAGGCCAAAACCTATGGCGTGGTGCGGCGCGAAGCAACACGCAAGACACTGTACTAGTTAGTAAAAGGATTTTCAAAATCGGTTCAGTAGTTTCAGACAGAACCTAGTTAATGCAAACTTTTTATCTCTTGCTTTTCCTATTTATAATACACTAACGGACGAACCTTCCTCAAGAACCAGTCTATCCGTTAGTGAGAGCAGCATGAAAAACAGATACTGCAGAGGACTTTGTTTTATAATGTCTAGTGATGGTACGGAACCCTTCGTGCCCGAGGCCGGTTGGGGTAGCATTTTTTTTTAAATATCTTTTTCTTTTTGCTTCTTGTTTTAACATTTAATTTAATTTCTGTTTCTTTTTTAGTATCATATATCAATAAAGTAATAAATAATATTATGGCGTTATGCGAGAGTCAATTGGAGGGTGCTCTGCCCCAGTTGAAGAGGGATGAGCGAAGCAGCGAGGGTAGTCAGGAGACACCTGACAAGAAGAGCAAGAGTGAACCGAACGGTGACATATATGGGCTTAATCAAGGTTGGTTGCATATGATAATATCAAAATGAGTGCTTAAAAACCCGGCCATGTGCGAATCGCGCACCAAGAGTTCCGTACCAAAACGGCAAAAAAATGGGAACCCTTTTTTTTTTAATTTGCCGCTATCGGGCGTCTCTGGTACGCACGCAGAAGGTATTCCTAGTGGCGCCCGGCATGAGAACGCCCTTAAATATTATGTTCTGTTTTCTAGTGTTTGTTGTTATAGAGGCAACAGAAATATATCATCTGTGAAAATTTCAACTTTCTAACTATCACGGCTCAAGACAGACGGACGAACAGCGGTGTCTTAATAATAGGGTTCCCGTTTTTGAGTAGCCCTAATAAAAAGACAGTGGCATTCTAGACCAATTATATTATTTACTAGGTATGCAATACATTCTGCTGTTGCAATAATTGAGCTGAGTGTGTCGATCCGGGTCGAACTCCTAAATGATTGGACCGATCTTTATGAATTCAGATACATGCACTCACGGTGATGGTCACTATGACCGTGCCAAATTTCAAAAAGATCGGTCCAGTCGTTTAGGAGGAGTTCGATAACGAACGAAATACACGAGTCGTCTAAGAAAGAGCTTCGTAAACTCCGCTCAACAATACCGACCACAGCCAGCGGTTGCTGTCGTCTGTTACCACCGCAGCGACCAGAAGTGGTGGCTTCTGAAGCTACGACGTTTGAGCCGTGTTAAAATTCGTATGGCGGTGGTTAGTGGTCCAAAAAACCTCGTACTCTTCTCCTTATTAACCTCCAGTTAATATTGTGACATTAGGAGTAAAAAATTTAAGTTTTTTTAGAAAATTTCATTGGTTCCCAGTGCCTGGTGGTCTACCTCTGAGTGTAGATTACCGCTCGCCCGTATCTCATTTCGTTCCGCCGGCCGTAGAACTGTACGCAGCAAGACATAAACAGGACCAACACAGTACCGGTAAGTCAGAACCTTTCTCCAATCCAACCTCAATAGAATAGCGATCGAAAAAGTTTTTCAAAAAATTTCCAATCCCGATTGATTCCCTTTTCAATTTGGTCCCATTCCGACAATTATTTGGTCCCATGTCAATGTTTGTTGTCTTTTTATCGATAACCAATGATGATGATGATGGCACGAGGACTTTCGGCTTAGCTGGAGGGGTTGACAGGAATGCTAGCATTCTTTCATGGCTGTTGGAACTTTGATTTGAGTTTCAGACTGGGTATGGATTGTCTGTATTCCGATAGTCCGAGACGCCCAGGACTTTAATTGGCTTTGGTATAGCGGCTGGCACGTAAGATTTTGTTGCCTTTCATCAACATTTCATCGCAAGGCAACAGGTTCAATTTTTTTTCAAAATTACAATATAGCTGCTACTTTCTTATAAATTCATTTGGTTATTTTGGACATAACCCATTATATGTGTACCCGGTGACGACAATAGGCTTGCCCCCTATTACGTGGGACCAAAAATACTGGCAAATTGTGAATGTGTAATGCATCTCTGCCTATAGGCGTGATATGTGTCTGTCTGTCTGAATTCCCCGTAACGGGAATAGGATTGTCCCCTATAACGTGGGACTTCCATATAAATGTGAAAAGCAACGTCAATGGGACAAGTGGTATATACCCCAGAAGATGCGTCCCCCCAAGTTTTCATATAACGTAACAACTGGCACTAAAAATATAGGCCTCGTAATATAAACAATTAAATAAATTATGTTGTAAAGACGCGGCACGTGCTGGCCACGTATTTCCTGCCACATACGTCACTCATAAGTGTCAAACCAATCCACACTGCGTTGTGACAGTTATTGCGACACGACCGTGTCACGTCAATTTTACGTCTGTGACTGTCGTGACCACAGATAAGTTATATTTTTCTTTGTGTAACATTGAGTGTAAAGTTGTGATGCAACATTCTTTCTTTCGTCGCACTAATCCAATGAGATAACTGGGACAGAAGAAATCGAGACGGTCTCACTTGTTCCGACAAATATTTCACATTTAAAAAGATTCACTATTAAATGTCTGAACAGTTAAGAAACCCTAGAAAACTTATACTTACTGGTAGAGATAAATGTAAATAAAATCCAACTATCCCTAACAGTGCGAATCAGTAGATATATATAGAAGAGCGAAAATTCGAAAAAAAAAAATTATAATAAAATCCCCAAGAACATTAAATTGTTAAATAAAAAATATCTTTAAGATGACACTCACAAAAATTGTTAACTGCTTCGGTGGCGTGGTCGGTTGTGCATCGGCTTACGACCCCGGATTCTCGGGTTCAATCCCCGGGTCGAATCAAATAATTTTATGATCCACAATTGTTTTTTTTTTCGGATTTTGGGTGTGTTCTGTGTATAGTATGTATGTATTTAGAAATATATAAGTATGTTTATCAGTCGTCTAGATCCGATAGCACAAGCTTATAGCTTAGTTTGCGCTAGATGACGTTGTGTGAAAATGTCCGAAATATTTTTTCTATAATGACTGTTTTTTATATTATAATTTTGTACACCGTTATAGTAGTAAAATATGTTGACGCCCACCCTAATTACTCTAATGATAATAAAAAGTACCTATAGTAACAAAATAATAATATCTTTTATTTCTTCTTTTATTTTCTTTTCTTTTCTTTTCTTTTCTTTTCTTATCTTATATTATCTTATCAAGTGGGGATTGTGTCGTATCAGTAGGGATATGTGGTATAGCGTATATATTTGTATAGTTTTGTGACAATTTAACAGCGGAATCAAGCGGCCCATCAACGCCTGTCAAACGAAAGCGTGGTAGACCTAGAGTGGACAAAACCAGCCCAGAGTATCTGGCGAATGTCGCCGCAAGGAAACAGGCCAGGGAAATGGGTGAGTTTTGTCTTTTTGTTTATAATCCCACCTCAACGACCATTTGCCGAGCGTCCCGGGTAAGACCTTGGAAGGATAAACGGCGCCGGCGGACCTTGCGGTCTTCTGGGGGGATTGGTGGTCCGCAGAAGACAAAATATGGTTCGCTTTTTTTATTGAGTTTTCAGTGGTTCCCAACCGGTGGTCCGCAGAAGCGTTGGCGTCGTTAGTACAACGAAAAGTAAGCCAAACTCGGGTTGGTTTGCGTTGCAATTGCGTAAAGAACCTTGTTCCTGACGGGGGTCCCCAGAACGCACAATTTTTTTTTGTATTTTAGTACATACCTATTTTTATTTTTTCCTTTATTTTTTTTTCTTATTTTGTTTTTCACAGCCGCCATGATGAGTAACAGAACCCCGGAGGCGGGCGAAAAACGCAAACGGGGTCGTCCCCGCGTTGACAAAACAAGTCCCGAATATTTAGCTAGAAAGAAAGCTAGGGAGCTTGGTGAGTTAACAGCAAAAACTGTTGAGACGTCAGTTCATGTACTAATACTAAAAAACACATTTTTTTTCAAAATATATTTCGCGAAAACGAATGTTCTAAGGCGGAGCAGACGACACAGTAAAGGATTTTATTTTGATGAATGTATTTTTATCCTTATTTCATCAGTTTCGAATTCACATTACCGCGACACGTACATCGTGACGTGGCATCCCGCTGCATGCTTTATTGAAATAAATTATTATCAATTCTGTATTAGTTGAAATAAGGATTAAATAATTTTACCAAAAATAAAAGCCTTTGCTGAAATTGCACCACCGACCTTTAGCTTACATAGCCTTCCACTTGTAAGGGAAAGGACCTTGGTTCAATCCAGTCTAAGACATTAGTTTTTGTGATAATATTGAGAATATCTGTGGAGTCATATCGCACTGTGGTTTTGGTACACTAACAAAATTAATTATTTCACGCTTGTGTGTTAAAATGGCATTTAAAATAACCCGAAACATCATAATTTGTTTAACCTTTGATTCAAATTACGAATCCCAATGCGACCTTGGATTCAAATTTAAAATCCTAATGGGACATTGGATTTAAATTTCAAATCCCAATGTGAACTTTGGAATTCCAAATTGACATTTGCGTTGCAGAGTCGTATCGCACTATGGTTTTCTACACTAGCAATGGTTTATATTTCACGCTTGTGTTTGTACACTTGGCTTGGTGTATTAAATGTCAATAAAATAACCAACATTTGCTTAACCTTGGATTCAAATTTCGAATCCCAATGTAATTTTGGATTCAAATTTAGAATCCCAATGTAACTTTGGATTCAAATTTCAAATACCAATTTGAACTTTGGATTTGCAAATTGACATTTCCGCTTCGGAGTCGTATCGCACTGGTTTTGGTACATTAACAATGGTTTATATTTCACGCTTGTACAAATTGCTTGGTGTATTAAATGTAAATAAAATAACCCGAGACAAAATTTGCTTAACCTGCACCTGTGGAGTAGCCGTCGATAATCTGGGACACCATGGTCTTTCTTGTAGTAGAAGCGCAGGTCGTATACCTCGGCACGCTATTCTAAACGACATAATTCGTAGGGCTCTTTCCACCGCAGGTCTTCCGGTCGTACGTGAACTAAATGGTTTAGCACGAAGCGTTAGAAAGAGACCGGACAGTATGTCGTTGCTACCGTGGAAGATGGGAAGGCCTTTGGTGTGGGACGCTACATGCGTTGACACCTTAGCACCTTCACACCTTCCAAGCACATCCGGATGTGCCGGCGCTGCTGCTGCATCGGCTGAAGACCTCAAACGGCGTAAATATGCTAACCTAGCAGGTGATTACATATTTGAGCCGTTTGGGGTTGAGACACTGGGGTCATGGGGTCCGAGTGCTCGCCGCCTTTATAGAGACATTGCTAAACGCCTAATCGATGCTTCTCAGGACCAGAAGGCTGGCTATTTTCTGGCCCAAAGAATAAGTATCGCCATCGAACGTGGCAACACAGTCAGCATTCTGGGAACCTTCCCAGTCGGCAATGACGCGGAGGATTTTTTAAACGATATTTTGTAATGTAAATATTTTTAGTATATAATTATGTATATTTTGTACATTTTAATTCAAATTCTTATTGTAAATAAATACCTTGGATTCAAATTTAGAATCCCAATGTAACTTTGGAATCAAATTTCGAATCCCAATGTAGCTTTGGTTTCAAATTTCGAATCCCAATGTAACTTTGGATTCAAATTTAGAATTGCCAATTGACATTGGCGCCTTTATTGATTTAAAATCTCCTGACTGCATCATCATCATCATCTCATAAATACTAACAAAAATCAAAGTTTTTGCTCCAAATTTCTTTTACATTTATTTTTCAGCTAATATACGAATAAGGTGTGGGTACTAAATTGGACTAATAGTGACTATAAGAATCTTAAAAAACCTTAAAACTTTCTTTTTTATTCTTCAGAAGCACTGGAACGTAAGGCCAAGAGAGAATACAAAAGACGCGCTACAGGAGGTGAGCATTTTAATTTTTTTTTTAAATATCAGGGTGTTCATATGTCACTTGCTGAAATTCTACCAAAAAGATCGGTACTCTAGTAGAAATGGTAGTTTATATTGTCAGTTTATGACGATTATTATTTTTTCATTTTAACGTGATTAGGGATGAAAATAAGATCAACATTTGTTTACTATGAACTTATTAATCTTTATTGATTTTTAAATACCAGTATTAATGGCATTTATTAAAATATTCATGTTATGTTTTGAAATAGAAAAAAAAAATTTAGGACAGTACCGACCTTTTTGATGCTATGACGTATCTTAAAAATGGATATCCACTGAGACGTTTGAAAGTGCGTTAAAAACACAAATCGAACCTATTTCTACATTATCGCATCGAGATTTTGTGAACAGCATATTTTGGATAGCACATACATACATATAATCACGCACTATATCTCCGGGAAGGCAAGCAGAGGTGCATTGCACACCAGTGGCTTTATTGTTCCAATTTGGTTCGATTCCACTTGGACGTGTTTAAATTTATTTTTTCAATTGTTCGTGGATATCCAGTTTTTTATACTAACATCTGTCTTGTGTGAGATACAACTTGTTGAAGCACAAAATATATACATCGTGTGGCTAATTGTACTAAACACTATATTATTTATGCAAGACTCGGGCAAGAATTGAGAATGTATATTTTTTAGTGATGAGTTTTTGCTTTATCGGTTTTTCTTGTGGTTTATACGCCACAAATTTATAACTACTACAGAAATTTAAATTGAAATCTCAACTTAAAAATACGGTTTCTAAGAAAGAAAAGTTTATGACACCTTATAGCTACCTACTTAATAAAAATATTAAAAGCCGTGCGCCGCATACGCACTCAGACTGCATTGCGCGGGAGCAGTGACTAAAACAAAAACAAAGTCGCCGTTCTCTATGTATGCTGTTTATATAGTAGATCTTTAAAACCACGCAACGGAACTTGATGAGGTTTTCACCAATGGATAGAGTGGTTCTCGAGAAAGTTCTGTATATTAGTTTGTATACTGGTTTTATTCATTCATATTCTTGCCTAGGTTTTGTATTTTGTAAATACACTGTACACTGAAAACAGATTACAAGATTTTATTTGAAAAATAACAGTATTAAGAGATTCGCCTATTATTTTTATAACTTATGGATGAAACTTCCCGTTTCTTCACAATTAAAATCTTGCAATCTAAATTCTCGCTAACGCTTTACTAACACAAATCATTCATAATATAGCGAAACCGATATTGAGACACGCTGCGACCCGCAAAGGTGTCGTCAGCAAAAAATTGCCAGCGTCAAGTAAAATTAGATTAGTCCAAATGCGAAAGATTGGCAACACTTCAAGGAAAGACGATAGGAGGGCTCTTGTAAGAAGAAATGGGAAATTTATAAAAAGGAAAGGTATAAATATATGGCAAAATTTTTGCATGAACGTAGTTCTGATTGGCTTAGTATGGAATGCTTTGAAGATTTTTTTTTTATTTTGGCAAGAAATTTTTGGTACATTTTGAAATTGGTAAGGTTACATATACCTTAGAATCATCGCAAACTGGGTGACTTATTTGTCGCAAAAAGACGCGTCGTTGTTGTTTGCATCTGGCGTCTTGTCGTGGCGACCAAATGTCACTAGGGCCCTCAGCGCACACAGTTAGGCTGACGCTGAGTGTGACTAGAGAGAGCGCGACTTATTCCCGCAGTCTGTCTGTCGTCGCGTCTAGATGCCGAGCTATCGCCTAGCGTGCGCCTAGACTTAGGCAGGATACAGTCATGGTCGCCGATATTGATTATGGCTAAATTAAAGCTTACATTGACTATATGTATTGCAAAAATAAATTAAAAAGGGAGAATAAATTATATTTAAACGACACAGTGAGTATAACTGTTGTATAATTTACAATTGAAAAAATGTCATGTAGTTAGTGCAATGTCACATAATAATATACTACTAAGATTAATGAAATGTACTCTTAAGTTAAATGATGAATGAAATTGAACAAAACACAATGTACATATATTTATTTTAAGACTCAAAATTAGGATGGAACCTAATTTACTTTAGATAATTCTTAGGGCGACGAGATATGCATAGCAAATTCAAGGTTTTCAGTTGGTCAGAGCATTCTCTCTGAAATACTTTAATTTTTTTCAATTTAGGTATATTATAAAATAAAAAAATAAAACTTTAAAAACAACTTTATTTTTCATTAAAGCTCTTAGTTGTTTTGGTATATTAAATGGTGAATATTGAATGTGTTTTATAATATTTATAATTACTATAATACGCTTCAAACATCCTGTACAATTTTTTACATCCCTGTCCAGACCTTATATCCTCAGTAATTCCCTTGTCATCTCTCACGCATTCCAATCTTAGCTTGGACCTACCTCGGCTTCTACAGCCCACATCCTTCATACTTTGTATATTTCTAACCACATCGCTTTCCTCTTCCCATAACATGTCCATACCATGACAGTCGGTCGCTTCTCAAGCTTTTCTAATATATTTGTTTATATAAGCTTCATATCTTGTAATTTTTGTATGGCATGCTTTTGTAGCAAATTAAGTTAGAAAGTCTCGGTAAGCCACATTTAGCTTGCCAGCAGGTCTAGAAAACCCACTACTCTGGCTATAGTATAATTGAATAGGTGGATTGATAAATATTTGCCTATTTATAATTTGAGTGAGGTGGATTTGAATGTTATGCCTCTGACTATGGTATGATTGAGGTAGGTGGATTGGTAAATTTTTGAATATTTATAATTTGAGTGAGGTGGATTTTAATTTTATACCTTTGACAAGTATAATTGAGTAGGTGGATTGATAAATTTTTAACTATTTATAATTTGGAGTGAGGTGGATTTGAATAATTTCTTTTTTATTTATTTATTATCAGGCTACAACTTATTCTACGGCCCATAGATATTAAAACTAAAAATGCAGGCGTCCGGGCAATCCCGGTACGACATCATATGCGACATGGTTTGTGGTGCGAAGCCACATTCACACTGGCTCTCACTAAGTTCAATGTATGTTAAAAGCTGTTAATTTGACATTACATTTAGACATTTTAATTGAGCGAAGCGAGCGTAGCGAGCGGAGCTCCTTTTTAGGTGACTCAAATGCAACTCGATGTGAAATTGTTTTTCGACAACTACACAACCGATTTTCATGATTTTTTCACTCAAAAATCAAGCATTCTCAGGAGCAGGTTCTGTTCGTGACCGAATTTTGATTTAGGACCCTCAAAAAGTTATTGACCAAAAATATGACAAAAGTCGCTTCGCTCAATTGCATGCTGCAGCGCAGTACCACGGTAGCGACCGCAGGTCCTAGTTTTATTTATTGCACGTGGTAAATGTTAGGCTACTTTTTTTAATGTCACTTATGTCAATATGTCATATCAAGAAAGAAATTATAAATAGATCACAAAAACTGGTGTCATCGGCAGGACTCGAACCCACGGCCTTTCGCTAACAGGGGAATGCTCTGACCACTGAGCTACGATGACCAATACCGACAACATCGAATTTTTGCTTCATATCATATTCATAATTCAAATTCTAGATCGCGCTATTAAGGTTAGCGTTAGTTAATTTCTTTCTTAGTATTGTATATGCAAACTCATTGCTTTGAAATACAAAAATATGTCATGTATTTTACAGATTCGGCGGCGTCGTCGTCAGCCGGCGAAAGCACACCGAGAATCAAAAGGAAATACACCAAAAGGACTCCAAGCGCTAAGAAGGACGCCGTGAGTATATCTCAATTTTACAACAATACACAACATACTATAGCGGTTAGTTCTTTAGCTGTTGGTAGATGGCGCTGTATCGACTTGGTAAATCGCACACTGATATGATCCGAAGTTTCTAGGCTATAGGAAGAGTTCGGTGACGTTTGATGACCACTGTACTATGTTCGAGGAGCGCACATTGGCGCTAGTAGCGCACCACGGCTACGCTAGGCTTGAAATATGACGTCATCGGAGCATTTGAAGCTTCTAATACGAAGTCACGCGACTATCGACTAATCAAGCATTATAAATATAAATAAATAAATATTTTAGGACATTCTCACACAACGTCATCTAGCCCAAACTAAGCTATAAGCTTGTGCTACGGGATCTAGACAACTGATAAACATACTTATATATTTCTAAATACATACATAACATACATAGAAAACACCCAAACTCCGAAATAAACATTTGTGGATCACACAAATATTTGATTCGACCCGGGAATCGAACCCGAGACTCCGGAGTCGAAGGCCGATGCACTACCGACCACGCCACCGAAGCAGTCGGCACCAATGTCATTACCTTGACATTGGTGAAATCATCGATGAACATCAATGGAACCACGTTTTTAAAGAAAGAAGAAGGAGAATCACTGCGTATGCATAATATGACGCGTGTTGTGTAGCCGCGGCAAACCGTAAGTAACGTCAAATATCAAGGCCGTGTTCGGGAAACGTTTTTAAAAGTGTGATATATTATATGAAGCTTAAAATGCTCCGATGACGTCATATTTCAAGACTAGCGTAGCCGTGGTGTTCTACAAACGCGAAAGCGCGCTCCTCGAACATAGTACAGTGGTCATCAAACGTCACCGAACTCTACAAATGTGAGAAACACTATAGTCTAGAAACTTCGGATCGTACAGTCGTCGGCAAACGTAACTGAGCTCTCCCTTAGCGAAAAACATTATAATTAACCGAGCGAGCGAAGCGGCTACATTTCGAGATTAGAGAGTTTTGCTTTCGTCCGTCTGTCTCCATATAAGTATCCCTTGTGGGCCACTTGGAAATACCTACTAGTGTCACCAAAGACGCTCGCAGCAATGAATAAACTAGGTATGCAATGCATTCTGCTGTTGCAATAATTGAGCTGAGTTTGTCGATCCGGGTCGAACCCCTAAACGACTGGACCGATCTTTATGAATTCAGATATATGCACTCACGTTGATGGTCACTATGACCGTGCCAAATTTCAAAAAGATCGGTCCAGTCGTTTAGGAGGAGTTCGATCACGAACGAAATACACGAGTCGTCTAAGAAAGAGCTTCGTAAACTCCGCTCAAAAAAGATAAAATAAAGTGTTCCTTGTTTAAAAAACAATTTTTACCCTGTTTTCTTTTTTGTTGGGGGGGGGGGGGGGGGGGGGGGGGGGAGGGGAAAGTACAAATAATGTATTTTTTATAGTAAGTATATGTATTTAAATACATACAACCCTAAATTTTCACCCTACTATCACCAACCCCTACTAAACACTACATTTCTTGTGAAAAAAAAATGTGTTACGAAGTTCGCCGGGACAGTTCGTATAAACTAGTGGTTCTGTGAACAGTAGACCTCGCGTTATTTTCGCATTTTCCCCCCATTTCTCCCCCCAATCAAAAAATCCCTTCGACAAAAGTTGCGCCTTGCAACAAAGAACACTTGTGACAAATTTCATGAAAATCGTCTGAAAAATACATTTTCCCCCCATTTCTCCCCCCAATCGAAAAATCCCTTCGACAAAAGTTGCGCCTTGCAACAAAGAACACTTATGACAAATTTCATGAAAATCGTCTGAAAAATACATTTTCCCCCCATTTCTCCCCCCAATCGAAAAATCCCTTCGACAAAAGTTGCGCCTTGCAACAAAGAACACTTGTGACAAATTTCATGAAAATCGTCTGAAAAATACATTTTCCCCCCATTTCTCCCCCCAATCGAAAAATCCCTTCGACAAAAGTTGCGCCTTGCAACAAAGAACACTTGTGACAAATTTCATGAAAATCGTCTGAAAAATACATTTTCCCCCCATTTCTCCCCCCAATCGAAAAATCCCTTCGACAAAAGTTGCGCCTTGCAACAAAGAACACTTGTGACAAATTTCATGAAAATCGTCTGAAAAATACATTTTCCCCCCATTTCTCCCCCCAATCGAAAAATCCCTTCGACAAAAGTTGCGCCTTGCAACAAAGAACACTTGTGACAAATTTCATGAAAATCGTCTGAAAAATACATTTTCCCCCCATTTCTCCCCCCAATCGAAAAATCCCTTCGACAAAAGTTGCGCCTTGCAACAAAGAACACTTGTGACAAATTTCATGAAAATCGTCTGAAAAATACATTTTCCCCCCATTTCTCCCCCCAATCGAAAAATCCCTTCGACAAAAGTTGCGCCTTGCAACAAAGAACACTTGTGACAAATTTCATGAAAATCGTCTGAAAAATACATTTTCCCCCCATTTCTCCCCCCAATCGAAAAATCCCTTCGACAAAAGTTGCGCCTTGCAACAAAGAACACTTGTGACAAATTTCATGAAAATCGTCTGAAAAATACATTTTCCCCCCATTTCTCCCCCCAATCGAAAAATCCCTTCGACAAAAGTTGCGCCTTGCAACAAAGAACACTTGTGACAAATTTCATGAAAATCGTCTGAAAAATACATTTTCCCCCCATTTCTCCCCCCAATCGAAAAATCCCTTCGACAAAAGTTGCGCCTTGCAACAAAGAACACTTGTGACAAATTTCATGAAAATCGTCTGAAAAATACATTTTCCCCCCATTTCTCCCCCAATCGAAAAATCCCTTCGACAAAAGTTGCGCCTTGCAACAAAGAACACTTGTGACAAATTTCATGAAAATCGTCTGAAAAATACATTTTCCCCCCATTTCTCCCCCCAATCGAAAAATCCCTTCGACAAAAGTTGCGCCTTGCAACAAAGAACACTTGTGACAAATTTCATGAAAATCGTCGAAAAAATGCGGCCTGTAGACCGGAACTGACACACTGACGCTTCGCTCGCTCGGTCAATAATATGCCATGTGTCCCCCCCCCCCTAACAGCCTCAAACGGCGGAACGAGTGAAGGGTAAAAGAGGTCGACCTCGAAAAGCAGATCAACTTGCAGCCAGCAAACAGCAAGCTCAACCGCCCAGTAAGTTATTTTTGTTATATTACTCTATATCTTACGTGAGGGGCAATGTTAATACATTGCAAAAGTTAAGCAACATTTAGTCAGGCCGGTCTTAGGATGGGTGTCACTTTCTTAAGACACTGAGACTCCTCCGTGCCTCGGAGAGCACGTTGTCGCGTCGGTCCCGGTTGTCATACGAACATCTATGGCAGTCGTTAGGGGGAGTTGGAGCCCTAAATCAAAAACCCTCGCGGTCTAACTACAGAACTTCGATATCGTCCATAGGTTGTGAAGGTCAGATGGCAGTCGCTTCACGGAAAATATCGAAGTTCAGCCGCGAACAGTTAGACTGGAAAGCCGACCACAACGGAGTTGGAAAAAGGCTCGGTGGATGATGACTATATCCTACGCCTTTTGCAGAAGCTCGGTGTCACCCAAAGAGCAATGGAAAGGGCTATGCTCGGAGTGTCACCCTTTGGGCTATGTCGTTCCATCACCGACATAGCCCAAGGAGTCCCCAAGCTCAAGTGACAGTGAGCAGGACACATCGCTCGTAGAACCGATGGCAGATGGGGCCAAAAAGTCCTTGAAATGAAATGATTTATTTATTTGTATAGGTAATTAAATGGCTCTTACAAACGTCAGTAAGTACTTAAAATAAAGGTTACTATTGCTTCTATATTGACATGTACTGCCAGATTCGCAAAGCAATAAGTAGAAACCGAGTGAAAGAACCTGGCAAAAAAAACTCACGGTCACTATTTTTCTAAAGTTGACAGGTAAATTATACATTTTTTTAAGACTAAATGTGGACGAATGTACATTGGTCTCGTGTCAAAACACACAAAAAAAATTGTAGTCACCTACAATTATGGGCCTAATACCTTGAGTGGACCGACGACATCGTTAAGGCCGCGGGAAGACACTGTATGCGAAAAGCGCAGGACCAAACAGGCGTTCAACGGCTGAAATGATGATTGAAATGAAAGAAAGAAAGCAAATACTTTTAATTTCTACACAGATACAGATAAATACAAGGTACCTACACAAAAACAAAACATAAAAAAAACAAGCAAAAAACAAAATAAAATATAAAAGAGCCTTTGTGAAGATCTGTGCATAAATTAGGCCCACTCTCAGCTTGATGCTGTTGGACAGCCAGAAATGTCTATATCCTCGTGGGGTACCACTCTGCCTAACCCTATCGGCATTTTGACAGTGTAGTTTATCACAAAAGACATACGAATTGCTTTGAAAAGGAGAACAAGAACCGACAGAGTGAAATATTCTATCAATCAAGCTAATTCTGTATTTTCAGGTTATAAAACAATACAATTAATTTCATTAAATACAGTCATGAATAATATCTATACTATTATATAATTGTAAAGTGGTCGTGTCTGTACATTGGAGATATTTAAAAAAAAAAAATACTTGGGTTATGTTATGTTAACGATACTGAACACGAAAATTTTTTTTTTTAATTTCCTGTCTGTTTGTCTGTTTGTTCGCGATGGACGCAGAAACTACAGAACGGATTTTGATGCGGTTTTTTTTGTTAGACAGGGCTTGGACAGACTTAAAATCTTACGTTTGTTTCATCGCAATCGGTTGATTAGAATCGGAGATGTGACCAAAAATATAATAAACTGAATTTAACGGAGATATTTAGATGTCACTTTTTATTATTATTGGTCAATTTATGATGGTATGTTTGGTCGCGATAACCAACATCCACGCAGGCGGAGCCGCGGGCAACAGCTAGTTCTAAATACAATTTAAATTAAAAAAATAATTATTATCAAAATATGGGCCGGCTGTAGGCACAAGAACTGAATCAAATTAGGTAAAATAAAATAAAATAACGTTTATTATCTTTGAAATTTTTAGAAAATTATTTAGATTCGTCAAAAGTTGGTGTGACTCTACCGAGGGTTCCAAAATGCAACGAGACTGAGAAGAGCCCTCGAAAGGAGAAATGTCAATGTAATTAGAAATCTATAATAAATAAATAAAATAAATAAATATTGTAGGACAATTCACACAACGCCATCTAGTCTAAGCATAGCTTGTGATATGAGTACTAGATAAACTGATATAAATACTTACTAGCAACCCTTAGCGCAAACTGCGCAAGTAATAATTTTTTTTTTTTTTTACTTGTCAAATTTCTAATCTTATCGCACCACTTGAGACCACGACCTTTCCAACGGTGTGCCACACTTGACTGTGCGACTCTTAGTTTAGGAGAAGCGGCTTCACTGGCGTATTATATATATAGATATACATTTTTTTTATAAATACATACATATTATTACATAGGCAACATCCAGACTTTGGTACTAACGTATGTGTCATCACACAAAGTTAGAAAATAGATTAATCGCGTATGAATTGTTTCAAAAGAGAACTAGTCTGTCGTTTTTTGCACGGTTAATGTATAGTTTTAGAACTGATATTGCTTTACGGCAGCCCCCGTCACTTGTCATTAGACGAATGACAACTAAACATGGCATATCGGCGGATTTATGCCTTGTTTGGGTGGTACCATTTTTCGAGCTGTGTATTATTATGATCGCCAAATGGACGCCACCGGCCTGACGGACAGAACACAATACTATAGAGAGTGGCCCTCAACTTGATGACTCAGTGATGTGTCTCTTCACGATTCGCTTAAAGAACTCAGGATTATATGTCGGAGGAAACACGTTCGGTTCTTGCGAATATGTTTTCGACAGTGTGAGAGTGGCATCTCTGTCCGGCACGCGTTGTTCGGGATCGGAAGGGAGAGGGTGGGATCAGGTTGAAGAGCTCTTCAGAACACTCGCCGTGGTAAATACGGTAGAATGCGGCCAAGGAAGCCATTGTTCGGCGCTGAGCTAGTGGCTCAAGGCTTCCCGTTACCTCTGAACAGTCTATAATGCGAATAGCCTGTCGCTGCATAGCGTCGAGAGCGTTCAGCAAATACTTCGCGGAGCCGTCCCAGAGATGAGAGCAGTATTCGACGCAGGGTCTAATCTGCGTGTTGCAGCAGACACCTATAGGAATCTAGTGAAAGTATCCCTAGAAATATTACATCGATGGGTGTAGCCGTAACTTATAACGTTAATTTAATGTTTTGTTTTACAGGAATTCGCGTCAGAAGTAACTTGATGCCGGTGAATTCTGAACCGATCTCATTGGACAGCGACGACGAACCGGATTTGGGTGGGTTTTGCCACTAATCCTATAACTCGTGTCACATAAAAAAAACGCTGACCTTCAACCTGCTTAGCTTGAAGGTCTTTTATAGACGATGTATCGATATATAGTCCGAGTCGCCCAGGACTTTAATTGGCTGTGCCATAGCGGCTGGCGCGTAAGATGTAGTTGTCTTTCATCAACATTTCATCGCAAGGCAACGGTTTAATTTTTTCTTCAAAATTACAATATAGCTGCTAGTTTTTATTAAATTCATTCGCTCATTTTGAATATAACCCATTATAAATGTGCCCGATGACGGCAATAGGCTTACCCCCTATTACGTGTGAGTAAAGGCAAATTGTAGGTGTGTAATGCACATCTGCCTACCCCTTCGGGGATATAGGCGTGATATGTATGTGTGTGTATCGATCTATATGGCGGTAACCAGCGAGAGTACCGATGCGCAAACACACGCGTCTCACTATCGCCCACCGTTATTTTTACGTGAACACCATTATAACTAAAATTATAAATCCGAAAGTGAGATTATTTGTTTGTAACCTCTTCACGGTCATACGACTGGATGGATTTGGATGAAAATTGGCATAGGGATAGTTTTTGGAACGGAGAATAAAATAGGATACTTTAAAACAATTCTACGCTTGTGGAGTTGTTGGTAACAGCTAGTTAACTATGATCTATATATAGAAATGGTGAATGTAATTTTTGTCCCCCCCTTAGCTCTCGAGAACTGCTTACGCTCCAATGATGGTTGACCCCTCTATGGATAGTCCTCGATCTGGAGGCAAGCCAATAAATCGAAAATTTGACCTAGCCTTAAGGGGTCAAATGTTATAGGCCAAAACCTATGACGTGGTGCGGCGCGAAGCTCAAGCCAGACACTGTTCTAGTATTTCCAGAAGGAACGTTTCACCAACTGATTTGATCACAATATTAGAAGGTCTCATGCTAGTAGTGTCTTGGTCAGTTGGTAGACAAAGTTTGTCCCGACCGGGAATCGAACCTGAGAATCAGTTATTGAAAGCTACTGCTTGCCTTGTCCATTCCTTGACTGCTTCGGTGGCATGGTCGGTAGTGCATCGGCTTTCGACTCCGGAGTCTCGGGGTATCTCGGGTATCGAACCCGGGTCGAATTAAATATTGATGACATTGTGTGAGAATGTCCAACAATATTTATTATTTAAATAAATAAATAAATAAATATTTTCAACATTCTCACACAACATCATCTAGCCCAAATTAAGCTAATATAAGCTTGTGTTATGGGATCTAGACGACTGATAAACATACTTATATATTTCTAAATACATACATATTATACATAGAAAATACCCAAACTCCGAAACAAACATTTGTGGATCACACAAATAATTTGAATCGACCCGGAATCGAACCTGGGACCTCAGGGGCGGCAGTCGTATACTCATACCACTGATTTATTTAAGTATCTATATATTTAATACGACAATTTGTCTGTCCGTCCGTCGCGTTTTTTCAATTTACATACATTTGCATGAAATATTAAAATATTCTTTTTTATTTTTATTTTTTTTTCTTTATATTTGATGCGATACAAAGTTCGCCGTGATAACTGGTTATTATTTATTCCGACAATCTTCAATTTTGTAACATATTTGATTATTTCTTTGCAGGGTCTCCTGGTCAAGCGTCAGATTCTCTCAGTTTCGACGAAAATCTAAGAGCTTTGCGACATATCCATGAAAAATATGCCAATATTGATAAGGTTAGTCAAAATTGAGTGTTCACATATGTAGCTCTCTTTTTAGGGACTTGTGGTCTAGTGGTAACCGACAATGTTAACACATTGCAAAGGTTAAGTAACATCTAGTCAGGCCGGTCTTAGCATGGGTGACCATTTCTTAAGACACTGAGACCGCTCCATGCCTCGGGGAGCACATGCCATCGGTCCCGGTTGTCATACAAACATCTATGGCAGTCGTTAGGGGTAGTTGGAGCCCTAAATCAAACATCCTCGCGGTCTAACTACAGAACTTCGATATCGTCCATGGGTTGTGGAGGTCAGATGGCAGTCGCTTCACGGAAAATATTGAAGTTCAGCCAAATCGCAGTTAGACTGGAAAGCCGACCCCAACTGAGTTGGGAAAAGGTTTCGAATTTATAATATTAGTTATTTGTTTTAATTTACAGTGACTTGAAATGTAATTTGATTTTTATTAGAATTTTTGATTTTTTTATTTGACGTATTTCTCTTTATTGGATTTTGTGTGATTTCAATCGAATATGAGTTGACTTGATTTGATTTTATTCGACATTTATTTGATTATACCTGATTTTATTATATTGTATTAATAAAATTAAATTTAATTTTGAATTATTACTTATTATTATAATTTTTTTTTTTTAATTGTATTGTTTTTCTAAATCTTTAATAATAATAAAATATATAACTTGCAATATCGTATTGGGAAACTGTAAAGATGTTGTAAAGGTGATGAAAATAAATAAATAAAGTTAGGATGGTACGGGACCCTCGCGGAGTCCGTCTCGCACTTGGCTGGTTTTTAGGGTTCCCTAGATCAAGTTTCGAATTCCTTATAGTTTCAAACGTTAAGTATTAGAAACTTGAAACTTTGCATGTACATTCATTCTGCTGTTGCAGTAATTGAGCTGAGTTTGTCGATCCGGGTCGAACTCCTAAACGACTGGACCGATCTTTATGAATTCAGATATATGCACTCACGTTGATGGTCACTATGACCGTGGCAAATTTCAAAAAGATCGGTCCAGTCGTTTAGGAGAAGTTCGATCACGAACGAAATACACGAGTCGTCTAAGAAAGAGCTTCGTAAACTCAGCTCAATTTTTTTTTTGGGGTATCTCCCCTCCACGTTACCAGATTTTTTTTTTTCTTGTGTCGTTGAGAGGTTGCTAAGACGATTTTTTGATATAAGTTTTCGTTTGCGAGATATTTAACTTTATAGCTAACTTTTTTGGTAAAACAGAGAGTTCCCCCCCGCGTCCCCCTCTCCCGTCCCCCTCCCCCGTCCCCCTCCCCCGTCCCCCACCCCCTCCCCCCTCCCCCTCCTCCGACCCCTCCCCCGTCCCCCTCCCCGTCCCCCTCCCCGTCCCCCTCCCCCGTCCCCCCTCTAAAATCTAAACGGTTGACTCGAAAAATCTGAAAATATTTGTGATGGTAGTCCAACTATAACGGATCTAATAACTCTATGAGGAGTGAATACGAAACCCTTATTCTATGCGTGGTCCGTTTTTTAAAATAGTTCCTTGTGTCGCCAACAGGACGATCTGTACGAAGCCCATTTATTGGCAGCGAACTTCAAGAAGCCCTCGGTGGATTCTCGACGAGACGATGACGTCATGTCCGTGAGGAGCTCTGAAGGTAAAATAGTTAGTAACACCGAAAGGATAATAATTTTATTTAAATTACCGGAATGGGACCAAATAAGTCCGAGACGCCTAGGATGTTAATTGTCTGTCCCACAGCGGCTGGCACGTAAGATTTTGTTGCCTTTCATCAACATTTCATCGCAAGGCAACGGGTTTCAAATTTAGTTTTCTAAATTACAATATGGCTGCTACTTTTTATTAAATTCATTCGGCCATTTTGGACATAAACCATTTTAAATGTGCCCGGGGACGGCAATAGGCTTGCCCCCTATTACATGGGAGCTAAAAATACTGGCAAATTGTGGGTGTGTAATGCACCTCTGCCTACCCCTTCGGGGACATAGGCGTGATATGTATGGGACCAATTAATTGTCAAAATGGGACCAAATTTATAATGGGATTACTCCGGAAGCAGTAGCTTTCAATTAAAAAATATGTACAATAGAATTACTTCCTCCTTTTTTTAATCGGTTTAAAATGGTTCCATATATTATTCCGAGTCAGGACCTTTTGGGTCCAAAACGATTATAAATTCACTGTATATCATAAGTTTAGTATAAACTTATATGTCATAGATGGCACTTCGATGACATTAAATTTTTGTGATTATTTAAAAACAAGCGGACGCCCGTGACTTCGCCCGCTTGACAAATTATATACACAAAAACCTTCCTTCGAGAACCACTCTATCCATTAGTGAAAACCGAATCAAAATCCGTTGCGTAGTTTCAAAGATCTATGAAAACTTTACAAGCTTACTAAGTTTCTACGATGACTAACCTTTTCTATTTTTGAAATTTTGATATTAAAAAATGGTTCCAAATCCTTAATCTTTTGGGTCCAATACGATTATAAATTCACTGTATATTATAAGTTTATTGATATACTAGTACGGTGTCTGGCTTGAGCTTCGCGCCGCACCACGCCATAGGTTTTGGCCTATAACTTTTGACCCCTTAGGGCTAGGTCAAATTTTCGATTTTGTGGCTTGCCTCCAGATCGAGGGTTATCCATAGAGGGGTCAACCATCATTGGAGCATAATCCCCATTTCTATATATAGATGCTTAATATAAATAAACCAATATGTGACAGGTGGCGCTTCAAATAAAGATACGGAGACTCGCGTTGAGAAACTCGAGGACAGCTCAAACTCTGACTCTGATAGCAGTAGCTCCGGCTCTGGTGAGTGACAGACTAACTTACACGTAAGCGGAGCGCCTTTCCTGTCAAGCATTTGCCCACCAGCATCTCGCCCGCAATGCGTGTCGATGTCAATGTCAAATTTCATACATTAATGAAATACGTTTCATTTCGCGCGAACCAGTCGCGAACTAATCTGAAGTTGACATTGACACGCATTGCGGGCGAGATTCGCACGCTGGAAAAAACGTTTGACAGGAAAAGTGCCCTTACAATTGATTGACTCGAGAGTCCCGAGTTCGATTCCCGGTCCTTGTCAAATATTTGTGTATGATCTGCAAGGGGGTACTCTGACAAGGCTATGGGGCCTACCACCATATATTTAAGCAGTATTGTAACTAGTGCTCGTCCTATGGTCGAACAGCAGACCACGCGATCTTTAAAAAATATTTTTCTAGATTTTCCCCCCATCGACCCCTCCCAATAAAAAAAACTTACAATGAAAAAAAAGTTTTAAGTAATAGGAATACTTGTGTCAAGTTTTGTGGATATCGGATACAAACTGTGGCTGCTAGCCCGGAACACACAGACAGACAGACAGACGAAAGCAAAATTGTCCAATCTCGAAGTGTAGAAGCTTCCCTCCCTCGGTCAAAAATGTCACTTTGACTAATATTTGACTGCTTCGGTGGCGTAGTCGGTAGTGCATCTGCTTTCAACGCCGGAGTCTCGGGTTCGATCCCCGGTCGGGACAAACTTTGTGTGAAGATAGATACGTTTGTGCCGAAGTCTGGGTGTTTCCTATGTATAATATGTATGTATTTACAAAAAAAATGTATATAAGTATTTATATCAGTTTATCTACTCGTAGTACTCATATCACAAGCTCTGCTTAGTTTGAGACAAGATGGCGTTGTGTGAATTGTCCTAACATATTTATTTATTTATTTATTTAATAGAGTTTTCGAAAAAAATCGAAAATCTCTTATACAACAGTAATGTCCGTCCGTGAACAACTTTCAACTCGAGAACGGTAAGAGCTAGAGACTCAGTGTAAATGCCAATCGACTTAGCATAGTTGAAAACCCCCCAAAATGAACTTGACCTTTGACCTCTGATCTCAAGGTCAAGGTCAAAACGAGAACGGTAATAGTTAGAGACTCAAGACCAGCTGCAATCAACTCGGCATGGTTAAAGACCTCTAAAATGAACTTGACCTTTGACCTCTGATCTCAAGGTCAAGGCCAAAACGAGGTCAAATCGAGAACGGTAATAGTTAGAGACTAGACCAGCTGCAATCAACTCAGCATGGTCAAAGACCTCTAAAATGACGTTGAACTTCATGTCATGTGACATTTTTTATATTTTATGAAAAAAACTTCCGAAAGCTCTAAAAATATATGGCAAATTTTTGCTATATTTTTAACTTGTTTGTAACAGGACATCCGTACGAAATGTCAACAGCACAGCTTACCAATTATAAGTAGGCGAGTGGCAAAAAATGGAACTAATATGTACTAGTATGGGGATATTGTTCTGAAATCTTGTTTTTGACGTTTATCAATGTAAAGTGGCGCCATCAGTGGTGAAAAGTGTTTGTAACCCCCTTGATTCTCAATCTTTTTGGCATAGAGTATGAGTATTATAATGTACTAGCTGATTGCCGCAGCTCCGTCCGCGTGATTTAGTTTACTCGTTCCCGGTTTCGGAACACATTACCGGGATAAAAAGTAGCCTATATTACTCAGGGTGAATGTAGCTTTCCAATGGTGAGAGAATTTTTGAAATCGGCACAGTAGTTTTTGAGTTTATTCATTACAAACATACACACAAAAATACAAATCTTTCCTCTTTATAATAGTAGTATTGATAAGCCGCGCACGATGTGAGTGGGATAGAACCTTGTCACAATACACACTCCATGACGTCATCAATAGCTGAAAAGTACGGATTACAAAACAGTATTGTAGTTTAACTACGTCACTATGACGTCACCAACATGGCCGCCAGTCCCATTGTCATCTTGTGCGGCTTATACGTAGTATTATTATTACTGACCCTGACTTCTCCTTGCAGGTAGTTCCTCTTCATCATCAGACAGCTCCTCATCGGACAGCTCATCATCATCAGACAGTTCCGACTCAGAATCCGACTCGGGGGACGAAGCAAATATAATTAAGACTGAACGTGTAACCGAGGTTCCCGTTGTTAATAATACTTCGCACGAGGATGGTGACAGGTGAGTTTTGAAGTCGGTTGGAGTCGGTTAGAGTTTGTTAGAGTGGATTTTAGTCGATTAGAGTAGTATTTAGTCGTTCTCAGAGCGCTTTTCCTGTCAAGCGTTTTTCTACCAGAACGTGTGGATCTCGCCCGCAATGCGTGACGATGTCTATGTCAAATTTCATCAATTGCGTTTCATGTCTCTCGGGCCGCCCGGTTTGTATGGTAACGGGTCTAGTCGCCAATTGATTTCACGTTTACATCGACACGCATTGCGGGCGAGATCAGCTGGTCAAAAAAAACGTTTGATAGGAAAAGTGCCCTTACTGAAATGAAATATTTTATTTATTTGTGTAGGTCATTAAATGGCTCTTACAAACGTCAGTAAGTACTTAAAATAAAAAATATTATTGCTTCTATATTGACATGTACTGCCAGATTCGCAAAGCAATAAGTAGAACCGAGAGAAAGAACCTGGCAATAAAACTCACGGTTACTCTTTTTCAATAATTGACAGGTAAATTACACATTTTCTTAAGATTAAATGTGGCCGAATGTACATTGGTCTCGTGTCAAAATCAATAAGCGGGTATAATGAAAAAAAAAAAAAATTGTAGTCACCTAATTACAAAATATGCTACAATTACGACATTTTAGGGGGCGCCTGCAACATGCTCTATCTACTCTATATACAGTACCCGGCGATAAATATTGCACATCGACCTTTGGAAAGAGACAATCGGCTAATTTCGGCTTCGTAGAGCGTTATCTCTGTCGCACGAAATACAAACAGTCCGGTATCTATTAGGAGCTGTTAAAACAATTATGATTTAATTATTTTTATTCTTTGTATAAAATACACAAATTTTTCTGTAAGCTTTAGGTTCGGGTAAAATAAATAAACATGTTCACATTATGACTGAGAGAACGTCACATAGGTAGTGTGCGACAGAGACAACGCTCTACGAAGCCGAAATTAACCGATTGTCTCTTTCCAAAGGTCGATGTGCAATATTTATCGCCGGGTACTGTATAGTGTTTCTAATATAACCAATTTGTCATCAGATCATTCGGCTCCTGGTCGTACTCGGGCGCGGCGTCGCACTCCGACTCCGAGTCGGACCCGGAGCGCGCGGCCGACCCCGGCGCGCCCAACTCGCACGACGAGATCAGCGAGTCGGAGAACGAGTCGGCGGACAAGAGCTTCCAGTGTCACATATGTCACAAGTGGTTCTCTACTAGAGTTACTTTGAAGTGAGTGTTCCTACGATGCTCAGCTAGATGTCAAATGAAATGCAGTACACTCTTAGATCAAAAATACCTAGATGACCGATCAGTGCTTTAAAAACGGCCCCACTTCACCTCGGTCATTGTACACCTGCGCGCTTCACCTCGGTCATTGCACACCTGCGCGCTTCAACCGCGCGCCGTACTAAGTTCCTATTGCGCTTGCTGACTCTCGAGGGATGCGACAACGGCGCTGTACATTGCACACCTGCGCGCTTCAACCGCGCGCCGTACTAAGTTCCTATTGCGCTTGCTGACTCTCGAGGGATGCGACAACGGCGCTGTACATTGCACACCTGCGATCTTCAACCGCGCGCCGTACTAAGTTCCTATTGCGCTTGCTGACTCTCGAGGGATGCGACAACGGCGCTGTACATTGCACACCTGCGATCTTCAACCGCGCGCCGTACTAAGTTCCTATTGCGCTTGCTGACTCTCGAGGGATGCGACAACGGCGCTGTACATTGCACACCTGCGCGCTTCAACCGCGCGCCGTACTAAGTTCCTATTGCGCTTGCTGACTCTCGAGGGATGCGACAACGGCGCTGTACATTGCACACCTGCGCGCTTCAACCGCGCGCCGTACTAAGTTCCTATTGCGCTTGCTGACTCTCGAGGGATGCGACAACGGCGCTGTACATTGCACACCTGCGCGCTTCAACCGCGCGCCGTACTAAGTTCCTATTGCGCTTGCTGACTCTCGAGGGATGCGACAACGGCGCTGTACATTGCACACCTGCGATCTTCAACCGCGCGCCGTACTAAGTTCCTATTGCGCTTGCTGACTCTCGAGGGATGCGACAACGGCGCTGTACATTGCACACCTGCGCGCTTCAACCGCGCGCCGTACTAAGTTCCTATTGCGCTTGCTGACTCTCGAGGGATGCGACAACGGCGCTGTACATTGCACACCTGCGCGCTTCAACCGCGCGCCGTACTAAGTTCCTATTGCGCTTGCTGACTCTCGAGGGATGCGACAACGGCGCTGTACATTGCACACCTGCGCGCTTCAACCGCGCGCCGTACTAAGTTCCTATTGCGCTTGCTGACTCTCGAGGGATGCGACAACGGCGCTGTACATTGCACACCTGCGCGCTTCAACCGCGCGCCGTACTAAGTTCCTATTGCGCTTGCTGACTCTCGAGGGATGCGACAACGGCGCTGTACATTGCACACCTGCGATCTTCAACCGCGCGCCGTACTAAGTTCCTATTGCGCTTGCTGACTCTCGAGGGATGCGACAACGGCGCTGTACATTGCACACCTGCGCGCTTCAACCGCGCGCCGTACTAAGTTCCTATTGCGCTTGCTGACTCTCGAGGGATGCGACAACGGCGCTGTACATTGCACACCTGCGCGCTTCAACCGCGCGCCGTACTAAGTTCCTATTGCGCTTGCTGACTCTCGAGGGATGCGACAACGGCGCTGTACATTGCACACCTGCGCGCTTCAACCGCGCGCCGTACTAAGTTCCTATTGCGCTTGCTGACTCTCGAGGGATGCGACAACGGCGCTGTACATTGCACACCTGCGCGCTTCAACCGCGCGCCGTACTAAGTTCCTATTGCGCTTGCTGACTCTCGAGGGATGCGACAACGGCGCTGTACATTGCACACCTGCGCGCTTCAACCGCGCGCCGTACTAAGTTCCTATTGCGCTTGCTGACTCTCGAGGGATGCGACAACGGCGCTGTACATTGCACACCTGCGCGCTTCAACCGCGCGCCGTACTAAGTTCCTATTGCGCTTGCTGACTCTCGAGGGATGCGACAACGGCGCTGTACATTGCACACCTGCGATCTTCAACCGCGCGCCGTACTAAGTTCCTATTGCGCTTGCTGACTCTCGAGGGATGCGACAACGGCGCTGTACATTGCACACCTGCGCGCTTCAACCGCGCGCCGTACTAAGTTCCTATTGCGCTTGCTGACTCTCGAGGGATGCGACAACGGCGCTGTACATTGCACACCTGCGCGCTTCAACCGCGCGCCGTACTAAGTTCCTATTGCGCTTGCTGACTCTCGAGGGATGCGACAACGGCGCTGTACATTGCACACCTGCGCGCTTCAACCGCGCGCCGTACTAAGTTCCTATTGCGCTTGCTGACTCTCGAGGGATGCGACAACGGCGCTGTACATTGCACACCTGCGCGCTTCAACCGCGCGCCGTACTAAGTTCCTATTGCGCTTGCCATGTTTTTAACTTGTTTTTTAACAGAATTAATAATTATACCGTTTTTTTTTCAACAGGATACACCGTCGTGTCCATCAGAACCGTGGGATGGGTAATTCCCGTTCCCGCGCCCGGGCGTCCGACAGATACGAGTGCGACTGTTGTAACGAGACGTTCAGTCGCAGGGAGAAGTTGTGGGAACACAAGTGAGTTGGGGTTGTGATCCCGTGATGTACACAACGTCAAGTTTTTTGTTTTTGACTTAACACGAAAAATTACAAAAAAAGTATTTTTAGTCCCACGTAATAGCGGGCAAGCCTATTGCGGTCACCGGGCACACATATAATGGGTTATGTCCAAAATGACCGAGTGAATTTAATAAAATGTAGCAGCTATATTGTAATTTTGAAAAAAAAAAAAAAAAAATTGAAACCCGTTGCCTTGCGATGAAATGGTACAGACAATTAAAGTCCCCAGTTCACTATCACAGTGAAGGCACAAGACGACTTCTTACTCTTATGTGATATCACATGTTAAAAATAAAATAATAAATATTATCATAAATTTTAATTTTTTTTTTTTTTTTTTTGCTATGGTGTTTATTCTGTACCAAAATTCTATGTGCCAAATCATAACTTTCTAGCACTTGTAGTTCTCGAGTTGAAAAGTGCGGACATACGGACAGGATCGGACTATAAGACTTCTCTTACATAGTATACTTGTCAGTATAGTAAGAAGTCTAAAAGTGGTGTATATAAAACAATGGTAAGTAAAAATTTTTTTAAGAAAAAACTTTTTAGCATTAATTAATAGCATTAATTTTTCGCAGAATCTGATTTATATGATAGATTCTGCGAAAAATTAATGCTATTAATTAATGCTAAAAAGTTTTTTCTTAAAAAATTTTTACTTACCATTGTTTTGTCATGGATTTTCGCCAAGTAACGCCTGTTTCTATCCAATAGTGGTGTATATCTCTGATTTGTGTGTCCCCAGGGCGTCAGTCCACCGCGGCGCCATGACAGTACGCTGTGAGGTGTGTCGCAAGTGTTTCGAAGACGACGCTGAACTTGCAGCACATGACATCACACACACGCCTGATGAGAGAGCCGGTATGTATGGGGCCCTTTAAAAATTTTGGGGGCCCCTTTGATACTTGGGGGTCTTACTATAATCAAGGGCGTCTTAATAAAGGGGAGAGCAGGGAAATATGTGGGGATCCTGATATTATCGTGGGCCCCTAAATAAAAATGGAGAGCCAGTACCTGTCAGAAGATGTAGGGAGCGCCTTAATGTCGTGGGGCCCCTAAAAAGTATAAGGCCTCACCAGTATCGAAGGGCTTCTTAAATGAAAGGGCGTCAGTCATGACAGTACGCTGTGAGGTGTTTCGCAAGTGATTCGAGGACGACTACATCGCACACAGGCCTGATGAAAGAGCCGGTATATATGGGGGTCCTTTACGTCCGCACGATAAAAGTCTTGGGTCATTAGTGGTACAGGGGATTTTAATTATTTTGGGGGCCCCTTATGATATGTAAGGTCCTACTAGAGCGTCTTAACTGAAAGAGGAGAGCCGGTTCGTATAGTGAGATATGAGGGGCCCTAAATAACGTAAGGATTCTAAAGTATGAGGCCATACTATGAGATATAATTAAAGGGCCAGCCGTTATGTGTGATTGATATTTGGGATGTAGCCGTTGCGGGTACAATAAAAGTTGTTAATACTTGGGGCCCCAAGTAAAGTCGGGGGCCAATTAAATAAAACGTTTGATACACAAGGTCGTATTCTTCTAGTATTGTTTTAACAAGATGTATGTATTAAAGAACAATGGCAAAAAATTGTCTCATTATTTAAAAACGCCCATAAATATTATATATGCCAAAGTAATTTATTGTTTATTTTGCGATTTTACAAGTGAGGGGCTCTTGGTCTAGTGGTAACCGACAATGTTAACACATTGCAAAGGTTAAGCAACATCTAGTCAGGCCGGTCTTAGCATGGGTGACCATTTCTTAAGACACTGAGACCGCTCCATGCCTCGGGGAGCACATGCCATCGGTCCCGGTTGTCATACAAACATCTATGGCAGTCGTTAGGGGTAGTTGGAGCCCTAAATCCAACATCCTCGCGGTCTAACTACAGAAGTTCGATATCGCCCATGGGTTGTGAAGGTCAGATGGCAGTCGCTTCACGGAAAATATTGAAGTTCAGCCAAATCGTTAGACTGGAAAGCCGACCCCAACTGAGTTGGGAAAAGGCTCGGTGAATGATGACAAGTATCTAAATGTTCCAATAAAAGCCGGCGTTAAATCTAGATTTTATAAGATTATCAACAATTATTTATAACCGAGAGGCCCGTGCGCCAGCCAATCACAGCCAATAATGTCGAGCGACACTATCTTGTCACTTTGACAGATCACAGAATACTCTTTGCTTTTTTGTCGATGGTGTTGTTTTGTGTGCTATTTCCATTTTTATACAACAACTAGTGGTCCCGGCGAACTTCGTACCGCCTGAAATTTTGCTTATGAACCTTCCCTGAACCTCCACGAATATTTTAAGACCCAAATAAGCCAAATCGGTCCAGCCGTTCACGCGTAATGTCGTGACCAAAGGAAATAGGGATTCATTTTTATAAATAGAGATTCGTACTCTGGACTTCGATTTATTTCCTCGTGTGACTACCATGATGGTTGAACATTATAGTTTATGACGAGACTAATTACGACAACGTAACCTACAATATCAAAACACAATGAGTATCTTTATTTTCCGGCTTTCTCGATGGAAAATGACTTCACCTATGGAGTCTACAAGTGACGCTGAATCGTTCGACATATTTGTCGTTTATATGCGCTCATCTTTTGTGTCAGACAATTGCTAGTATGGGCAACTGCCATTGTTCTTTAATGTCAAATCAAAATATCTTTATTCATGTAGGTCACAAAGTAACACTTATGAATGTCAAAAAAGAAAATGCTTCTACATTTACATTTACCGCCAGATTCGCAAGGCAATAGGTAGAGCCTGTGAGGAAAGAACCTGGCAAAAACTCACGGACACTCTTTTTATTCGCCAGTAAATACAATGATTCTGTTACAACAATAAAAAGAGGGCAAGGGCAGTACGTGACCATGTGTGGAACAAGTTTAACTTTCAAATTATGGATCTCTGTTATTCACAATAAAGTCAAATACTAGTTAAAGGTGCCACATAATCTCAAAGTACCCATACCTAACAATATCATAATAATAATAATAATTTAACAATAATTAGTGAGTTTCACAATGTTAACAAAACACAAAGGTGTGTAAAGTAGTTTATAAAACTGTTACATTAAGGCTATTAGAACAAGAGTTGGTTTTAAAGAAACGAGCCTTGACGAGTTTCTTCACATCCTACGAGTGCTCTAACACCAAGTTATGTGCAGTTTCACACACTACTTATCTAATCTCATACGTTTAGTCATTTTAAAAAACACAAACTTATCGACAATATGACGACAAAATTCGACAAGGCGGTAAGGGCGACAGACTTTAGCCACAATTGCAAGAAATTTTTTATCATAATGTACTGCGATTCTATCACCTTGTTGTAAATAATAAATAAATATTTTTGGATATGCTCACACAACGTCGTCTAGCCCAAACTAAGCTATAAGCTTGTGCTATGGGATCTAGACAACTGATAAACATACTTATATATTTCTAAATACATACATAGAAAACACCCAAACTCCGAAACAAACATTTGTGGATCAAACAAATATTTTATTCTACCCGAGGATCGAACCCACGACACCGAAGCATTGTATGAGAATGTCAAATCTATATATAGAAATGGGGAATATCCCCCCTTAGCTCTCGAGAACTGCTTATACTCCAATGATGGTTGAACCCTCTATGGATAGCCCTCGATCTGGAGGCAAGCCAAAAAATCGAAAATTTGACCTAGCCCTAAGGGGTCAAAAGTTATAGGCCAAAACCTTGGTGAGACACCGTACTAGTAAATATATAAATATATTCGCCCGCAGGCCGCTGCACGCTGTGCGGCGCCACGTTCCCGCGCTTCGAGCAGTTGCGGCGCCATGCGCACGCGGCGCACGGCGCGCCCGGGCCCGGCGCCGGCGCACGCTTGCCGCACGCCTGCGCCACGTGCGGCAAGCGCTTCGGCCACGCGCACTCGCTCACGCGCCACATGCACAACCACGCCAAGCAGCTCTACCGCTGCGTCGTGTGCAAGGTGCGTATCTATATATTTAATACGACAATTTGTCTGTCTGTCTGTCCGTTTTTCAATTTACATACATTTGCATGAAATATTAAAAATATTCTTTTTTTTTTTTTTTTTTATATTTGAGGCGATACATAGTTCGCCGGGATAACTAGTATGTTATAATTATAAGACCACAATATTGTTAAACCTGCATTCGAGTTAAATAAATAAATAAATATAACAACAAATACTAGAATGCAATGAATGTTGCTGTTGCAAAAAACTGAACGAAGTGTTAAATTTTTGAACGACAACGAATTATTTTTTATGTTCAAACTTTTTTTTTTGTTCTAAACCACCCTCACGCCACACGTTATCACTGTAGTAAGTTTGAAGGAGATCGGTTCAGTCGTTTAGGAGGAGTATGCGGACAAACGAAATACATGAGTCGCCCCCTTAAATATGTATTATATTCTGTTTTTAAGAGTTTTTTAGTTATTAAGATTGGCCCTCAACCCGCCAGACGTCGCAACGGCTTTCCATCAGGCGGGCGGCGTCAATTTGGCGAACTTATATAAAATAAATAACCTAGTTATGTGAAATGGCGGCAGGTCAAAGGCACTATTTGCGACCCTCTATCCTAAAATTAAAGGGAAAATTTAAAAGACTGTCGTCAGACCTGCCGTCCTGTATGTGAAATGGCGGCAGGTCAAAGGCACTATTTGCGACCCTCTATTCCCCCCTAAACTTAAAGGGAAAATTTACAAGACTGTCGTCAGACCTGCCGTCCTGTATGTGAAATGGCGGCAGGTCAAAGGCACTATTTGCGACCCTCTATTCCCCCCTAAACTTAAAGGGAAAATTTACAAGACTGTCGTCAGACCTGCCGTCCTGTATGTGAAATGGCGGTAGGTCAAAGGCACTATTTGCGACCCTCTATTTCCCCCTAAACTTAAAGGGAAAAGTCACAAGACTGTCGTCAGACCTGCCGTCCTGTATATGAAATGGCGGCAGGTCTCAGGCACTATTTGCGACCCTCTATTCCCCCCTAAACTTAAAGGGAAAAGTTACAAGACTGTTGTCAGACCTGCCGTCCTGTATGTGAAATGGCGGCAGGTCAAAGGCACTATTTGCGACCCTCTATTCCCCCCCTCTATTCCCCCCTAAACTTAAAGGGAAAAGTTACAAGACTGTCGTCAGACCTGCCGTCCTGTATGTGAAATGGCGGCAGGTCAAAGGCACTATTTGCGACCCTCTATTCCCCCCTAAACTTAAAGGGAAAATTTACAAGACTGTCGTCAGACCTGCCGTCCTGTATGTGAAATGGCGGCAGGTCAAAGGCACTATTTGCGACCCTCTATTCCCCCCCTCTATTCCCCCCTAAACTTAAAGGGAAAAGTTACAAGACTGTCGTCAGACCTGCCGTCCTGTATGTGAAATGGCGGCAGGTCAAAGGCACTATTTGCGACCCTCTATTCCCCCCTAAACTTAAAGGGAAAATTTACAAGACTGTCGTCAGACCTGCCGTCCTGTATGTGAAATGGCGGCAGGTCAAAGGCACTATTTGCGACCCTCTATTCCCCCCTAAACTTAAAGGGAAAATTTACAAGACTGTCGTCAGACCTGCCGTCCTGTATGTGAAATGGCGGTAGGTCAAAGGCACTATTTGCGACCCTCTATTTCCCCCTAAACTTAAAGGGAAAAGTCACAAGACTGTCGTCAGACCTGCCGTCCTGTATATGAAATGGCGGCAGGTCTCAGGCACTATTTGCGACCCTCTATTCCCCCCTAAACTTAAAGGGAAAAGTTACAAGACTGTTGTCAGACCTGCCGTCCTGTATGTGAAATGGCGGCAGGTCAAAGGCACTATTTGCGACCCTCTATTCCCCCCCTCTATTCCCCCCTAAACTTAAAGGGAAAAGTTACAAGACTGTCGTCAGACCTGCCGTCCTGTATGTGAAATGGCGGTAGGTCAAAGGCACTATTTGCGACCCTCTATTTCCCCCTAAACTTAAAGGGAAAAGTTACAAGACTGTCGTCAGACCTGCCGTCCTGTATGTGAAATGGCGGCAGGTCAAAGGCACTATTTGCGACCCTCTATTCCCCCCTAAACTTAAAGGGAAAATTTACAAGACTGTCGTCAGACCTGCCGTCCTGTACGTGAAATGGCGGCAGGTCAAAGGCACTATTTGCGACCCTCTATTCCCCCCTAAACTTAAAGGGAAAAGTTACAAGACTGTCGTCAGACCTGCCGTCCTGTATGTGAAATGGCGGTAGGTCAATGGCACTATTTGCGACCCTCTATTTCCCCCTAAACTTAAAGGGAAAAGTTACAAGACTGTCGTCAGACCTGCCGTCCTGTATGTGAAATGGCGGCAGGTCAAAGGCACTATTTGCGACCCTCTATTCCCCCTCTAAACTTAAAGGGAAAATTTACAAGACTGTCGTCAGACCTGCCGTCCTGTACGTGAAATGGCGGCAGGTCAAAGGCACTATTTGCGACCCTCTATTCCCCCCTAAACTTAAAGGGAAAAGTTACAATACTGTCGTCAGACCTGCCGTCCTGTATGTGAAATGGCGGCAGGTCAAAGGCACTATTTGCGACCCTCTATTCCCCCCTAAACTTAAAGAGAAAATTTACAAGACTGTCGTCAGACCTGCCGTCCTGTATGTGAAATGGCGGTAGGTCAAAGGCACTATTTGCGACCCTCTATTTCCCCCTAAACTTAAAGGGAAAAGTCACAAGACTGTCGTCAGACCTGCCGTCCTGTATATGAAATGGCGGCAGGTCTCAGGCACTATTTGCGACCCTCTATTCCCCCCTAAACTTAAAGGGAAAAGTTACAAGACTGTTGTCAGACCTGCCGTCCTGTATGTGAAATGGCGGCAGGTCAAAGGCACTATTTGCGACCCTCTATTCCCCCCTAAACTTAAAGGGAAAAGTTACAAGACTGTCGTCAGACCTGCCGTCCTGTATGTAAAATGGCGGCAGGTCAAAGGCACTATTTGCGACCCTCTATTCCCCCCTAAACTTAAAGGGAAAATTTACAAGACTGTCGTCAGACCTGCCGTCCTGTATGTGAAATGGCGGCAGGTCAAAGGCACTATTTGCGACCCTCTATTCCCCCCTAAACTTAAAGGGAAAAGTTACAAGACTGTTGTCAGACCTGCCGTCCTGTATGTGAAATGGCGGCAGGTCAAAGGCACTATTTGCGACCCTCTATTCCCCCCTAAACTTTAAGGGAAAAGTTACAAGACTGTCGTCAGACCTGCCGTCCTGTATGTAAAATGGCGGCAGGTCAAAGGCACTATTTGCGACCCTCTATTTCCCCCTAAACTTAAAGGGAAAAGTCACAAGACTGTCGTCAGACCTGCCGTCCTGTATGTGAAATGGCGGCAGGTCAAAGGCACTATTTGCGACCCTCTATTCCCCCCTAAACTTAAAGGGAAAAGTTACAAGACTGTTGTCAGACCTGCCGTCCTGTATGTGAAATGGCGGCAGGTCAAAGGCACTATTTGCGACCCTCTATTCCCCCCTAAACTTAAAGGGAAAAGTTACAAGACTGTCGTCAGACCTGCCGTCCTGTATGTAAAATGGCGGCAGGTCAAAGGCACTATTTGCGACCCTCTATTCCCCCCTAAACTTAAAGGGAAAATTTACAAGACTGTCGTCAGACCTGCCGTCCTGTATGGACTGTCATGTTTGGCCTTAAAAGCGACGGATGAAAGACAATTGCATGTAGCGGAGATGCGAATGGAAGTTTGAAAGTTGCACCAGTGAACGAAATATTGAGAAGTGAGCGGCTGTCATGGTATGGACATGTTATGAGAAGAGAGGAAAGCAATGTCGTTAGAAAGGTGCAAAGTATGACTGTAGAGGCTTTAAGAAGTAGAGGTAGGCCAAAGAAAAGATGGATGGAATGTGTGAAAGAGGATATGACAAGGAGAGGAGCGACTGAAGAGATGACGTCTGACAGAGATGTGTGGAGGAGAAAGACTTGTTGCGCCGACCCCAAATGATTGGGATAAGGGCAGGTCGATGATGATTATGAACTTAGTTATGTGCAGTTTCACACGCCATCTAATTTCATCCGTTTAGGCATTTTGACTAACAAACTTGAAGAAGTTATGGACAATATGGCGACAAATTACTATATTATGGTTAACCGACTTTAGCCTGTTATTGCTAGTAGACTGTACTATTACTGTATATTGCAGAAAATCTCATATAAAATCTGTAGCATAAAATATTGTTTTGAATTTTTTAATAGTACTGGTGGCATAATCTATCATAAGTTTTGAAATTATAATTGGATTTTTTCAACATGTACAAAAAATATTTTTCTTTTTTTAAAGGCCTCATTCGCTAGAGCAGACCAGTTAGCACAGCACCTCAACAGTCACCTCGCAAACTACAAACGTCTCAAGCCTTAGAAGAGAAAAGAAAGAAAAAGAAATGAGTTTATAAGAGAAATTTAGAGAAAAATAAAAGGGACGATACACCGGGGTGTGTGCAAATAATGTCGGTTTAGACGCGGAACGTTCCGTTAGCAAAATGTTCCAAGTTTAAATAACGTCGCAATTGCGAAATGTTCCAATTGCAAAATGTTCAAAGTTGATATAACGTCCGGATTGCAAAATGTTCCACGTTTAAAATAACTGTATATAATATTATTAGAAGGTAGAGGGTAGAAGGTAGAAGGTAGAAGGTGATGGTGAGTCAACTGACTGAAGTCAAAACACCTTCTTTTTATAAAATTCCAAAACGGCTTGTAGAAAATTGTATGAAATATGCCTATATGACTTCACTTTTATTTACTGTCAAATCAGTACCTAACTAAGTATTTCGATTGATGTTTTGAATAAAAATAAATACAAGAAGTTAATCTGAAATTGAGTATAATATTGGAATCTCTTTTGGAATTCTTTATTTAACAAATCACATTTAAAATTATTTATTTTATTCATAGTCAACTTCCCTATTGCAAAATGTTCCAGTTGCAAAATATGTAATGAGTATTTATTTACAATAAGAATTACATCATTATAATCATATACTAAAAATATTTACACCACAAAATGTCGTTTAAAAAATCCTCCTTGTCATTGCCGACTGGGAAGGTTCCCAGAAGGGCTGTGTTGCCACGTTGGATGGCAATACTTATTCTTTGGGCCAGAAAATAGCCAGCCTTCTGGTCCTGAGAAGCATCGATTAAGCGTTTAGCAATGTCTATAAAGGCGGCGAGCGCTCGGATCCCATGACCCCAGTGTCTCAACCCCAAACAGCTAAATTATTTAATACTTATTATACAATCATCTCGAGAGGCTCGTGGTCTAGTGTCAACCACCGACAATGTTAACACATTGCAAAGGTTAAGCAACATCGACTCAGGCCGGTCTTAGTATGGGGTGACCATTTCTTAAGACATTGAGACCCCATGGCCGTCGTAGGGGTACTTGACCGGCAAGGAAGCAGGTTTACTGGTGGTCGTCGGAGATTGCATAGCTGCATGCGTCTCTGCCCGCCGCCAGTACACCAGGTTTCGCCGGAGGCATCGTCGACCTGACGACGCTACAGCCCGGGAGTTGGAGCTATATGCGTCCTACAAACCCCTCCAGGAGGCGATCACGCGGGCTAATCCGGCACCCCGCAAGGAGCTCCTGGAGACCCTGGAGCAGAACCCAAGGGGGCGCCCGTACCTTGAGGTCAGAGGTAAACTCTGAACGAGGGCGCTCCCATTGACCCAGAGCCGGATCAGCTGGAGGGCATCTTGGGCTCTCTATTTCCGACGAGCGCGGAGAAACACATAGCTCCGCGCATGGCTCCGACGCAGACGCCCAACGCGGATAGCAGCAGCGAAGGCGACGTACCCGAAGTCAGAGAGGGTGAGTTAGGAGCAGTGGTACTTCGGCTCAGTCGCCGGAAAATCACCGCCCCTGGATCCGACGACATTCCGGGCCGTGCATGGGTCATGGCCCTCGGGGAACTCGGGTCTCGTCGGAGGGGCTCTTCGGAGTGCCTTTCTACCTCCGTCGTATTGTCGGGGCATATTTATACGAGAGGGCCATAACTTATCCTAGCAGGCTCGGGTCAGCTCGGCGAAATGTGTCGTTCCTCAGCGGTCGGTCCTAGGACCTCTCTTGTGGAACATCGGTTACGACTGGGTGTTGCGGGGTGCGCTGAGGGCGTCGGTGTAACAACTTGCGCCGACGCCCTCAGCGCACGCTGGCTAGAAGGACTGCTTGCTGTGGGGCATCATCGCAAGCACGTCTTCATTACCGACGCGGTATAAAACCCGACCCCAAAGATGCGGGGTAAACCCGACACCACGCAGCGGCCACACAGGTGGCCAAGGTCCGACGGGCGCTACTGGGAATTCTTTCCGTGCGCTCGGCAATGGACGTAGGTGCGGGCGCGGCCTAAGGCCGCGGAATAGGGTAGTTGGAGCCCTAAATCAAAAATCCGACCGGTCTAACTACAGAACTTCGATATCGCCCATGGGTCGTGGAGGTCTAGTGGCAGTCGCTTCACGGAAAATATCGGAATCGCAGTTAGACTGGAAAGCCGACCCCAATTGCGTTGGGAAAAGGCTCGGTGGATGATATTATACAATCATCCACTAATCCTTTTTTTTAACCCAGCAGTGCGAGCACGGCTTGTCGACATATGATATCGCAGAATAGACAAAATAGTGTTGAGTAGCGAATTTTTTCTGCGATATCATTGGTGCAAACAGGTGGACCGATAATATGTCGACAAGCCGTGCTCGCACTGCAGTTGGGCTCACCAGTCTGTAATGACAGACATACACCACGCCCATATCCTCGCACGGGTAGGCTGAGGTGCAATACACACACACACTTTGCTAGTAGTATTGTTAGTCCCACGTAATAGGGGGTAAAACTATTAGCCGTAACCGAGCACTGTAGAAAATATAGAACCACTCAGTAATTAAAATTACTAAATGGTTATAATGGGTAGATTAAAATTAAAAAACACTAAAGAATTTTTTCAATTTAAACCCGTAGTTTCTGAAGCGAGTTCAACCAACCTCTTTAGTTTTATATTATTAGTATAGATTTGTTTTATATAATAGTTTATTCTGTTGTGTTAATTATTACAATTATTGTATATTAAAACAAAATGTTTTTTATTTGTTTTACTTTCTAGTATACATGTGTGAAAAATGCCCCATTTTGCGAATAGGACATTCTGTGAATGGAATATTTTGCAAATGGAACATTGCAAAAGGTATACGTTTTGTAAATGGAACATTCTGCGAATGGGTCGTATTTGCACCATGGAACATTTTGCTATTGTGACGTTCTGCGCCTAAATTTTATTGTATCGATACACAATATTATTATTATTATATTAATATAGAGGTTTATTTAAATAAAATGTTTTATTTCTGACTATCTGTTACCCATATGGCTTCGCCTACAAAAACGACGACTACAAAAATAACATTCACCATTTCTATATATAGATTTCCTACCCCGACTTCAAATTACCGAAATGCGACCAAATAATTGTCGGAATGGGACCAAATTGAAATGTTGGGAAGTACCTAGTAAGTACCTGAGATTTTAAATAAAAATAATAATTTCAAAATCGGTTCATCTACGGCGACAGCGTATACGACGCCCGCGTTGGTCTATGGTTCATCTATTCCAACGATATGAGGCCATGTGGTAATAAACCCTTCGTCCACGTTCATAACTGGTTATGAATATGGATTTTTTTTCACCGTTTCATAACCAGTTATGAAACAATACTTTTTTTTCCATTTTCACAACCAGAACCTCCTATTTTGTTATGATCGCCTGGTACTTTTTCGGAATAATGAGTTCCAAATATTCAATCCGGTATGTTAAATACATCGTATGTTGTATAATAGGAACTGTATGCTACTTTGCTAGCTTTTTCAGTAGTTGTCATAGATAAGTTGTGATAACATAAAACGCATAGTCGAATTGAGTGTAAAACCCTATTACTGAGACTTCGCTGTCCGACCGTACGTCTATCTTGCACTGTATCTCGTGAACCGTGATAGTCAAAGTTAATATGCTTTCCTTTATGCGCGAGTCCGACTCGCACTTTACAAGGGGAACGCTATGCCAACTAAGCCATCGATGACCATCTATGAGCATTTCACATTGTACGATATCGTGACGATAATTTGCATCCTTACCTTAAAGTTACAGCTGCTGCTTACGATATCGTGTGTCGTTATCGTACAATGTGAAAACTCTAAGTTGAATCTCTAAATCATAATGTTCGTTAACCAACTTCCAAAAAAGGAGAATGTTCTCAATTCGACTTTACTTTTGTATGTGTGTTATATCATATCTTTCGAGTTGGAGAACCAATTTTGAAATTTTTGTGTGTATTTGCCTACCCCTACTGTGTTACAGGTTTCTAACTAACGACACCTACCAGTAGTTTCAAGAACTATTTCTACTCAGAAGCACAGAATAGGGAATAGTACTTACATACAGAACTTGCACTCCGACGTTAATTAATAGCACATTCTTATGTTTACATATAGAACATAATTCGAACGTTAGGGTTGTCAGGAAAGTACCAGCATAATTTGACCAATAACTATGACGTTAATGCCTCAATATCAACTGTATGGTCCATGCCGTGTCACAAACAAGAGACAACCCTTACTGACATACAACTTCAAGTTATCGCTGACGTCACGTATTTTTTGCGGTTGTTAGGCGAGTGATATAGGCCTGTCAGAATTGGGTTTTAAATAAAACAACAAACTATTGGTATTTAATATATTCCGCATCATATCATAGTTATTCTAAGTCATATGTAGGTCATGTTAGTCTACAGATAGGTACACAGTATATTCGTCTTATTATTAATTTTATATCTCAATTTGGTATTTTACAATACACAACAAAAAACAACAGATCTATTATAATCTATGGAATTGATTTTTTTAACCTCCGATGAGGATGTTATGGCTTGGGGTCAAGAAGACCATTGTCTTCTTGACCCCAAGCCATAACATCCTAAAAAGAAAATTGAACGTGAACTGTCAGTTTTGCCGCCAAAGTAACTGTCAAACTGTGACAGCAAGTAGCAAAAAGAAAAACCTTCCGTGTATCTCCGCATCATTGCACCTGTGGAGTAGCCGGCAATATTCTGGGACGACGACGGGGCGATGGGAAGAGACCGGACAGTAAGTCGTTGCTACCGTCGAAGATGAGAAGGCCTTTGGTGTGGGACTTTACATGCGTTGACACCTTAGCACCTTCACATCTTCCAAGCACATCCGGATGTGCCGGCGCTGCTGCTGCATCGGCTGAAGGCCTTTGGGGTTGAGACACTGGGGTCATGGGGTCTGAGTGCTCGCCGCCTTTATAGTGACATGGCTAACCGGTTATTGATGCTTCTCAGGACCAGAAGGCTGGCTATTTTCTGGCCCAAAGAATAAGTATCGCCATCCAACGTGGCAACACAGCCAGCATTCTGGGAACCTTCCCAGTCGGCAATGACGCGGAGGATTTTTTAAACGATATTTTGTAATGTAAATATTTTTGGTATGTAAGTATATAATTATCTATATTGTAATTCTTATTGTAAATAAATGTTCTAAGTTTGAAAAAAGGAAAAATGGCGGTGAACATACTTCAATGTTGGAGTGTGTGACTTATTTTTGTTGTGTTAATTAACAATAAGGTGATTGCAAAAAAGATAAATATTCTTGTTAAACTATTTTTAAAATTAGGAGATTCTTTTCGTCCGAGTTGTTTTTTTTTTAAATTGGTAGGATTGAGCATTGGCATGATATTCTCCAAAAGACGAATTTAAATTGGAATTATACCGATTATCTACTACTAACAGCAAGTTACGGCAGACAAGTTAGTACAATATTTATTGTCCCGTAAAAAAAATACGGTAAAAATTTTCGTTATGGTTTTACTAGATTTTACTTTAGAAAAAAATAAAATTTGAAAAACCATTTCCACAGACCATAATATCATACAACGTCAATAGTTCAACAAAAAGATAGAAAACTTAATGTTTTTTTTTCAAGTTCAGAAACGTAACAAGCGTTACCTAAGATTAGGTACTTATATACTAATTTATTTCTAATTTTTTTCTCATCTAAAGTTATATTTACGCGAACTAATTAGAAACAATATCAGGGGGTATAAAAAATAACTAATCAGACACAATTTTTTGGATCAAAAGCGTTTTTTTTAATCTTTGATTTTTCTCGATTTACACCAAGAAGTTTGCGTTGCCAAAAAACGCTGTGTTCTAATTTTAATTTATGTAAAAAAAAGTTTATATATCATTTGTTTTTTTTTATATATTATAAAACCAGCCAGACTTTATACTCTTTGCGTTGCAGTTTTTTTTTACGACTTTTGACCCGTAAAAATTGAGACTTTACAGAATGGTTATATATAATAGACCTTATCACAATTGATATAAATATTGTACAAGGTGAATTAAGGAAGATTAAACTCACTAACTCGTCATGGTCATTATAAGTTCGAAACATCACATTTTTTTAGAAAAAAAATAAATCATACACTAATATCTCAATTTCGTTTACTAACCAGTTAAAAAATGTGCGTCTGAAAATTTACCTACAATAAAAACGGGCAAAAATGGTTGAGCTGTAAAAAATAACCTATTTCTACTACAACACCCATGGACGGTAGAAATAAGGGGATAAAGTTAAAAAAAAAATCTACATTTTTCAAAAAATTTTGAAAGATTTAAATTAACACTTTAAGAAGTTGTAACTAGCAGTAAGTCAAATAAAAAATCTACTTTTCACACCTATTGTGTATTATTGCTGTGTTTTATTTAGTTTTTATTTTGTGACATAAATCGAAGGTTTTTTTTTATATTAGTGTCATTTAATGACTCGGTCACTAACCATTTAGTATCAAACTTAAATTCTATGGTTAGAACATTTTGACAATATTTTTGACATATTTATCTTTTTGACATATGTATATAGGTTTTTTTACTTCTTGTGTATTAGCTATGCATAAAGGCTCAAGTGAACCTCATCCAAGTTGTGTACCTGATGATTTACGAGACTAGTTTAGTAACAAACAATACAAAATATAGTTCCGCGTTTGTGGAACAAATACTCGCGAAATATGGGCTTCTAAATTACTCTGCTTACCTCTTCTGGGAAACGGGCGTGATTCTATATATGTTAGATTTAGTTATTATTCATAACACAAATAACATACATAAAGACGCTAGAACACATTAATATAGCAGACTTTTCCTAATTCTAATTCCCTCCGATTTATACCACAAAAAGTCATTAAGTATAAGATATTGCTTATTAGATTTAAACATAAACCGCTACACACCAACCACAAGTACAGTTACACCAAAATCTACATAAAAGTCGTTTAAGCCAGCAAAATTATTTCTATCTATAAGAAAAGGCCACTTTTTTCAAAAAATCATTCTAATTTAAAATGGCGCCCATGTATGGGACAGTTCATCGATCACCACAAATTAGTCTATAATTCAATAAATAAATAATGTTAGTACAATTACACAATGTAATCTAGTTTCAATCTAAACTATTATTTCAAACTTTTTGTTTAATATAAATTAAATAAATTTAATTTTTTTTTTCTTTTACATTCTCACACGTCATCTAACCTAAATTAAGCTAATATAAGCTTGTGCTATGGGATCGAGATGATTGATAAACATACTTAGATATGTCTAAATACAAACATATTATATATATAGAAATATATATAGAAAACACCCAAACTCCGAAGAAAATATTTGTGGATCACACAAATATTTGATTCGGATCCGGAATCGAACCTGGGATCTCAGGGACAGCAGTCGCATACTCAGAGCGCCACGGAGGCACTCATTGAAAAATAATCAAACAGAATCGTAATATACATTTGACATGACCTAAAAATAGAGTACTTTAGTGAACGCGAATGACTTGTAGCTAAGTTCTACACGAGGAGAACGATTTAAAAAAAATCGGTGTAATTCGAAAATTTGGAACCTTGCTTGTCGTTAAAGAACCTTTCCTCCTTCTACAAATATGCTGCAATTGTCTTAATAACGAATACAGTATCACATAAACATCAACTCTTTTTTTTTTTTTATATTTTCTTCGCCAAATTGACGCCGCCCGCCTGGTGGTAAGTCGTGACGACGTCTAGCGATTGTGGGCCACTCTCACAGCACACATTACTATTGAGAGTGGCCCTCAACTTGACGACCTACTGATGTGCCTCTTCACGCTCCGCTTAAAGAACCCAGGATTATATGTGGGAGGAAACACGTGCACAGGCAGGGCGTTCCAGGCCACTATCGTTCGGCAGAGAAACGAACGTTTAAAACGTTCGGTTCTTGCGAACATGCTATCCACTGTGTGGGGGTGGCATCTCTGCCCGGCACGAGTCGTTCGGGATCGGAAGGAAGAGGGATAAAAAACTCTAACCAATCGACTTCAAATCATGCCATCAATCACGTTTGTGACGTGTGTCATCTTTTTGGTTAATTTTAACTTAAGCGTACTCTGCAGTAACAGTTTTGCTGGCTCAAACTTAAAAATAAATACACAAAAATGACAGTTGATAGATTTTTTTATACATTTCAAAAAATATGTATATCTTTCACTTCCATTACTCCATTGTGTACGACACAAGCTAAGAGCCATCTCTTTGGGACATATGACTAAAAAACATCAAAAATCTAGCTCTTTCTAACAAATTATAACAAAAACACACTACATGCATGCGTTGAAATGATGTAGTATTTATATTTTCCTTTTTTAGGCGGATTGATACTTCCACAAGTGGACTTACGTTATGGAAACATTACACGCATGCCTAAGAGCATACTGTATGCCTAGATTATGTTTTATTAGGATTTATTTTTAAAATAGTAATTTAATCTTAAAGGGAGTAAACGAAACGACTACTACGATGTATGAAAAAAATATTTTGACACAAATGTAACATTTTTTCAACGTTGGCATTATGTCAAAATTTAATGTCAATCTTATTTTCATACATTTTTTCATTATTATCCTCTTACATCAAAACGATGTCTATAATGTATGTGTAAAAAGAACCCAATGACACAAATAAAACATTTTTTAATGTTAGAAAAAGTTAATGTTTCTTTTGAGATATAACTTTAGTACATTTTTTTTATTTTCTCGCAAGGCATGTCGTATTTTTGTAGCTCATTTATTATATAATCTAATCAGATGTTAAAAATACATCATTTGAACGCATGACAAAGGACATTAAAATAAAAAACACCGAGTAACACTTATTCACGTCTATACTACTCATTTTTTACAGTTTTTATCACTCATATTTTGTATTCAAAGATTTTAGAACTGGGGTTAAGAAATGTCATATTTTTTTTACCTTATTATGGTGTCTTAAAATCATTCTGTACACATTTATGTATATCTATAATAATACAATAAATATTTACTCTTTTGTTGAGGCTATGACCTCCTTTGCGCCAGCCGATGCTGCGTCACAAGGCTCACTATGAAAATTTGCTATAGCAGTATATTTCACACGCTGACACTGACATGTGGACGCTGTAGATTGCATCCAAACGCTGCGGCTCTAGTTATCAGGTTCCGCGATACGTTCAGAAACGGTCTTGAGATTTTATACTGATGGATATTTGATGTCTCGATAAAGACTCTTTTATGACATTTTCCACCACAAAATACATTTGACATACAAAATTGAAAGACATCACAGGAAAACTGTAAAAAATCTTAACTTTTAGAAATCTCCTTATAGGATTATATTTAGTCTGAAAACTTGGTGTTACAATTTAATTGGAATAGACGGATGTCAAGAACGCGAAGAGAGAAAAAATGGAAAAATAAAAATAAAATAAAAAATCATCCTTTTGGCACTTGCCTTGTTAAAAATGGTGAATCTATTTTGTAAAAATACAATTTAAACGTAATATTCATATTACAAAATGTCCATGCCAATAATTTTATGAAAACTACTGTATTTTTTCCAATTATAATATAGTTGCTCTTAGAATTATTGATATGTACATTGTAAAATTATTGTTTGACTTATTTTAAGCCAATTGTAAAATGTATAACAACCCAATACATTGCTTGGTTAGTTTAAAATTGCAATAAACACACCATTTTTAATTAATTGTGTAAAAAAAATTAAGGCATCCTAGTTAAGACAACGTTTCGAAATACTATGTTATATATACATATAAATAGCCAATTTACATTATATATAAGGATTATAATATTTGGTGTTTTTTTGGAACTTACATTATACAAGGAATAAAGTAACATAAATTAACATAAAACATTTAAAATATAAATTAATTTCAGTACCCTATCTAAATTAATTTTTTGTTTATTCATTATATATTTTGCATTTCATCTATCTAAGTACTTATGTCGAGCGAAGCCTTATTATCTAAATTATTATACATATGAGTATATATTCGAAGGAAGTAGTGTCATAAAAGGCAGCGGTCGTTCGACCGGCAATCGTTTACATACGGTTATATATCATTATGAATAAAAGCACTTAGGCGTAAATGTTTTCCTAGATTATATGTTGCTATATCCTAAATTTGACTAGCTAATTATATATTTCGTGATATCTGTACTCCAGTGGATGGTTTTGGTTATGCAAAAAGAAATTTTCACAAATTCTGTGATCTTTTTTGTTAAAAACCTTTTTAGTTTTCACCAAAATTGAAGATGGCCGAATGAATATGAGAAAGATTTTTTTTTATGGTTTTGTTACTTAAGGCACTGACGATGAAACCATATGGTTTTCGCAGCCACCTTATGTCAAAAAAGATGGTTGCACCCCAGATGCATCCAAACATGGTACCATTGACGGTGCTACTGTTTAGAAAACATGGCCATAGATAGTACACATTGTGCATAGCTTCACCATAGAGTAAAAAGGATAGTTTCCCGAAAATTCTATCGTAATTCGTACTACTTCCATGGCGTATTGCATGTTTTTCATATTAACCGTCAACGCATGGATCTCAACTACAAAGTTTTCTGTGAATCTCATCATATATCTCATCAACTTACTCTCTACGTTCGTGATATATCTCAACTACATAGTTTATAGTTATCTGTGGATATCAATCTATTTGGGAATCCAAAATGTTTCGACAACCATCAAAAATGGGAGATTGGTCCGTCAATTTTGACAAATGATGGTTGCGTTTTCATCGGAAATGTGGACCTTAAGAAACATCTTCTGGTGTGTTTGCATATTTTTTTTTGTATAACCAAAACTCATCAATACCAATATTGACTGAATGCCTGAAATTGACTTAAAGATTCTCTCGTAAAGAGTTTTCACACTTATTTAACTTGTCTTACATGTTTTATGTGTTGTCATATTTTTTTTTTACAAATATCATAATACATTTTTTTGACCGCTAGCCAATTCTAACTTTGGCAAAATTATAACTATAAAAGCCGGTAAAAATCTTTACAATTTATTGTATCTTTGAAAAAATTGGACAAATACGACTAGAGATTTTTTTAGACTGGAAAAAAATCTCGGTGGATGAAGAAATAAATAGGGTATTTTTGATGTTAATTTTATCACTTATAACATGTTACTGGTAACTTATTAAGACTAAAACTACTTAAAATACGTTTGAGTATTTGTGTAATATAATTATAGGTAAGTATATTATCAACTACATTACGTTATATATCTTTCGCTACAACTGTTACCTAATCCAGATAATTCATAATAATTACTACACTAATATTAAGCTACATTCGTTTTTTTTTAACTTATGTAAAGTGTCATCAGAAAATTTAAAATACACAAGCCTGTTGAAGAGTGAGATCTAATAATTTGACAGATAGATTTGAAAAAAAAAATGGATCCGGGAAACGTCATATTCCTTCTTCGTACTTTAAAATAGACTAAGAATAGAATAAGAATAAGTTGAAGAATAAGTGTGAAAAATCTTTAAACTATGAAATAAATTAAATAATATGTACACATATATATATATTATGTAGAATAGTTTTTTTAGTATATAGTATTATATTAATATCTTAGTTTATAAGTTTCTAGCGATATGTCTGCCAAATATTTTTCTACACGCTGAAAATATAAAAGAACAGCTAACTCTTAAACTCAGATGTCTACGGGTGAAATTCGATTGTATATTTTTGTTACTTCTTATAAAACTCCGACTTTTTTAACAAGACTATCACAAAATTAGTTTTCGGTCAAGTCTACTATTTTTGAAATTGGAGTCTGTGCCATAACTCCTTATAAAAAAAAATTAATTGTCATTTTTAAAACTTTTGATCTACATTATTTATTACTAATTATGTCAAACCTTTGTTAATGCCATAAGATGAAACCCATCATAAATAAAATAAGTGAATAAATTTTGTTTTTCATAACAAGTGCCCACTAACAACAATCTATAGTATAAATTAATGACTTTTATACTGTTGATTTATGGTTTGGTGGATCTTGCTATACATCTATATCTACTACCTACTATTATAAAGAGGAAAGATTTGTATTTTTGTGTGTATGTTTGTAATGAATAAACTCAAAAACTACTGTGCCGATTTCGAAAATTCTTTCACCATTGGAAAGCTACGTTCACCCTGAGTAACATAGGCTACTTTTTATCCCGGTAATGTGTTCCCACGGGAACCGGGAACGAGTAAACTAAATCACGCGGGCGGAGCTGCGGCGATCAGCTAGTATTGAATATAAATCATGTCCAATTTTGACACTAAAACCAATTTCAAATTACCGGAATCAGACCAAATATTTGTAAGAATGAGACCAACTTTTAATTAAAAAAAATCAAGAACGGATCACGCAGTCGAAAGATAAGGTGCCAAATAAACATAAAAAAAACTTGAGAGGTGTCAAGGGACACCCGGATGGAACGAAGTTCCTTTTGATTAATAAAAAAAAAATAATAAAATAATAGAAAAAAAAAAATAAATAAAAAAAAGAAAAAATAAAAAGAGAAAATAAAAAAAATAAAAAAAAAAACAAAAAGTGTCGTTCCAACTTATGGTCTCAATTTTTTCCGTCTAGCCCCCTTTCGCAACGCGTGATAAGGAACTTCGTTCCAAAAACCATTCAGTCGAATTGAGAACCTCCTCCTTTGTCGTAGTCGGTTAACAAAACACTTAGCTAGATAGTATTTATTTCTACTTGTCCAGTTTCACCTCATGGCATTTCCAAATGCTATATAATATTATTAATTACGTTGCCTTTGAAAATACCAAAGAAAAGTATACAAATTTTTGTATTTTAAAGCAATGAGTTTGCATAAACTATTCTTAAAATATTAAGAAAGAAATTATAAATAGATGACAAAAACTGATGTCATCGGCGGGCCTCGAACCCACGGCCTTTCCCTAACAGGGGGAGTGCTCTGACTAACTGAGCTACGATGACCACTACCGACAACATCGATTTTTGGCTTTATATCATATTCATAATTTCTACATCGCGCTATTAAGCATTATTAGCGCGATTAAGTATTAATAGCGCGATGTAGCAATTTTTGTGATCTATTTATAATTTCTTTCTTAATATTTTAAGTATACAAATGTTTGTTGAAAGCACCTCTCGATTAGTTTAATTCATATTTAACAAATAACAGTTTGAGATACTTCATAGAACTATAATTTATGTTCCTTAGAAGTAACAAAAATAGACAAACACGTATAATATAGTAAATACAACAATTATTGTATAAAATATGATTTTTATACAAAGTGTCAAACCGCACGACACAAGCGCGTCGTCGATTAAAATGCATCAAAAAAGATTTTTAGACGTAACTACAGCGTTTTATATAAATACTAACCTCCTTAGAGGGAAATATTAAAAGAAAAAAGAGAAAAACCTCTTAATAACGAAGAAAAAAAGATAAAACAAGAAAAATATAGCCAAAATCACGCTATGCGCGCGGTTTTTCCATTTTTTTTGAGAGAAATAATTTTCGTTATAATTTTCTCTAACTACAGTAAACGGGTATTATACTTACTTGCTAGTCAATAAATATTTTTTTTTCACTTAGAAGTTAGTACTAATAAATAAATCTAACTTTTTTCGGATTAGTTAGTGTATCTTTATCTAGACACAACCTTTTTTATTTAACAGTATTTTTTTTTAATTTACGGCTTTCTGAATTTGGCAATGGCTTCCAAAAAAAAGTTTGTGTTTAAAACCAGAGTCAAGCGACTTTAAAAGCCAACTTCGTATCATCATAAAGTCGAAAGTTTCGACTTTTATATTTTTCTTAGCTTATCAAAATGCCGATCGTGTGCGCATAAGAGAAAAACTCAAGTTTCTCGATGTCATGAACATAATTAATTACCGTACTATAAACGTCTAAAGACGCGCTTAACCGATTATGCAACATCTCAAACCTGCGACTTTGGTAAAAGTCAATTCATTTTAGAGTCAAAGTTGATTGACTTCTAATTCAAACAAGCTCAACTTGTGGATACAAGTCGAAAGGGTCATTGCAGGGACCCGTCATATCCTTCATATCCGTCATATCATTTCTTTCGGAATTATAATCCGACTTCGAAGTCATAAATCTGACATTCAGAACATCTCAAAAAATTGTCCTATTCATACAACCTCTTCTATCGTATCATGTTATATAAAAGTTTATTTTTTTTATAAAATCTTCTCACTCCGATGTTCATCTATTTTTACTACTAAACATATCTCCAAAAATCTAATTTAATACGCCTTTTTTCCCATTATTTTTTCACAATTTCTCTTTGCAGATGGTTTAACCGTAAAAAAAAACATATTATTTTTCCACCCCATTTTGGCCCGCGTGGTGATATTATCTTACAACTAACTTATGCATCTTAAATGTAATTTCTATATATTTTCTAAAAGTATGTTTTTTTTTTATCATAATGCATTACCATGCAATCATAAGCAGCGATAGAATAATAATATTTCAATATTTTGACTCACATTTTGTCATAAATGTTTTGCATTTTTCCTCCCGTCGTGGGTGCGCTAAGCTATTTTCGTAATACAGCATTTTTTGAACTTAAATTAATTTTTTTTTTGTTAAATTATTTTTTTGTTGAAAATTAAATGTCAATAATTGACTAGATTTTTTGGTATTCTTTGGTATAAGTTTTTTAAAATAAGAACCAGATACACAATAAGAATTGTTTGAGACTCCTTAATTATACTATAAATACTTATATTTTTATTTTAATATGGCAAATTATATACAAAAAGTTTAACTTACACACATAATAAACAAGACAAGCCAAATAATTTTTTTCTTTTTAATTAGACAAAAATTTTTAAAACTAAATACTAATAATTTAATTTTTTTGAAATTTTTTTGAAGAATTCGGAAAAATAAAAATCACCACAGAAAAAATATCAATATCTTCGTAACATTAAAAACAATTATCTACAAAGAATTATTTCATTATACATACTTATGATGGACTTATAATCCAACTTATTTCGTTTCTATAATTAATTATAATAATTTTTAACTTAGACACAAGACAACATCTAATTTACTTAATAAAAAGAGAGAGATTTATTTCCAGAAACGTCAATAAAATAACGAATAAAATGTAACACAAAACCCACAATATTATTTGACATAAAAATTAAATTTTTTCTAAAAACAAAAGAAAAATTTAAATGATAAAATCTCCTTACGAAGTTATTTTGCAGAAATCACTGAAAGCTTGAAATCTTCTGTTGGAAAGAATTTATACCCAGTCTTTGTGCACACAGCAACATTGTGACTCCCCGGGGAGGCGGGGGGAGGGAGGCGCCCTTCGCCCTCACACCAAGAGACTCGGAGCCAGCCATTCGTCTTCACCAATCTGTAAATAAAATTAATTACACTCGGTAAATTTTTAGTCGTTTTGGAAAAAAATATTTTGTACTCAGTTTCGACAACACAACTTGGAAGTAGTAATTACTTAATATTTATAAAAAGACATCTATACTATTATATAATTGTAAAGTGGTCGTGTCTGTACATTGGAGATATTTGAAAAAAAATACTTGGGTTATGTTATGTTAACGATACTGAACACGAAAATATTTCTTTTTAATTTCCTGTCTGTTTGTCTGTTTGTTCGCGATGGACGCAGAAACTACTGAACGGATTTTGATGCGGTTTTTTTTGGTTAGACAGGGCTTGGTCAGACTTAAAATCTTACGTTTGTTTCATCGCAATCGGTTGATTAGAACCGGAGATGTGACCAAAAATATAATAAACTGAATTTAACGGAGATATATAGATGTCACTTTATATTATTATTGGTCAATTTTTATAGCTTATTATTGTTAGGTATTTATGAAATTTGGCTGATATTGATGAAATTTGGTACAAGGATAGATTAGATCTTAAGAGAGGACATTTATGATGGTATGTTTAGTCGCGGTAACCGACATCCACGCGGACAGAGCCGCGGGCAACAGCTAGTTATTTATAAAAAAAATGATGTATTTTGTAGAAGTCAACTCAACTTACTTTTCATTCAACATTTTACGATAGTGATGATTATAATATGAAATGTTCTCTAATTGACACTGGAAATCTATTAAGAACATTAAAAATGGACAGTTATCGTGTATGCAAAATAATTACACCCTCTTAGGTACCTCTTGTATTATCTGTGTCTTAGGGAAGGAACTTCTTGATAGAAGAAGATTTTATTCTTCCATTTATGTAGGTACCTACTTACATAATATTCTTTTGCGTACTTCTCCGGTACCGACAGTAACACACACACACACATATCGCTCCTATATCCCCGAAGGGGTAGGCAGAGGTGCATTACACACCCACAACTTGACAGTATTTTTAGTCCCACGTAATAGGCGGCAAGCGGTAATAAAAAGTAGCAGCAATATTGTAAATGTTGATGGAAGGCAACAAAATCTTACATGCCAGCCGCTGTGGCACAGACAATTACAGTCCTGGGCGTCTCGGACTACTTATAACTAATATTACTAAGGTCTATATTTAATCTACGATCAAATTGGCCATATGCCATTACAGAATATTAAAAAAAAACTCACTGGCTGCACTTGAAAGTGTTGTACAGCAGGATAATGCAAGACCTGTGGGGGCTGTGACATGGGACCCACCCCGCCCACCGCGCCCACTCCCACCCCCGCGCCCCCTAGCGCCCATGGCAGCTGCACCCCGCCCAGGCTGGAACACGAACCTGGGGTATTCCAGCCGTACTCCTTACTGTGAAATAAACGAAACACGTGTCACGGATAAATAACCTAAACAATTAAAATTTAAAAATATATAACGCATGCACTTATTCGCTCACTTTCGCACTTACTCAGTTACGCACTTATTTACTCACTTACGCACTTAGAGCTCAGCCACACGATCCATTGTCGGTTGCGGTGCGGTGCAGAACGCAGTACAATGTGACAGCTTCTCATCTGACATGTCATTGGGAACTAAAACGATGCAGGCATGTACCGTGTACACGGTCCGTGTGGCTGAAGTCTTACATGCTCTTCTAAGCACTTCCAACATTTCACTGTGTACGGGATTAAATGCCAACGTGAAGATAGGGTGCTAATGCATTGTTAATTTGGAAATTTGCCATGTCAATCTGTCACGGTCTTAACGTTATTCGACTTAGGTTTGTGTTAATTCCTGTACTACTACGCAACAGATTTTGATGCGGTTTTCACCAATAGATAGAGTGATTCTCGAAGAAGGTTTTTAGTACCTATATGTCTTGTCAAGTGGGTTAAGCCGCGGGCTTTCGCTAATAGATAATAAAACATGAAAGTTTTAAAGTAAGCACTTATTCATTAGCACATTTGTTCATTCACTCACCTACGCACTTTATTGCTCATCGCGAACTGCACTTACCACTCACCTATGCACTTACTTGCTCATCACAGCACTTACACACATAATTACGCACTTAATCACTCAAAAACACACCAGTCAGAATTTTAAAAGAGGTTTGGGAAAATCCCATAATATCTCTTTGCAAAACCTACTGACTTACCCCATATACTGCTGTTGGTATCCCGCAAATTGTCCGGCGGCGGCGTAGGTATAACCCTGGACCCCTTGAACCCCCTGAAGGAACCCTCCGAGCTGTTGAGGGTATGTGTTGTACCAGTAGGAGGCGGGGGGTACTCCGCCAGCTGTGTAAGCCGCTCCGAATGGACTGTAGGCTGCTGGAAGCTGAATTGGAAATATTTTAAATTATTATTGTGTAGGTTTCATACCTTTTGATAGGCTCTCTTATTGGTGCTTAGTCACATCAGTGGACCGTCAACTTGAGAGCCACTCTGTGTGTGTTTCCTTGGCTACATTACCGTATCCGAAAAAAGTGGTAACCGATTAGGTTTCAACATTGCCAAGGTTAAGCAACACTAGCCAGGCTGGTCTGAGAATGGGTGAGTCTTTCTAAAGACATTGAGACCCCTCTGTGCCTTGGAGAGCACGTTAACGAGACCTTCGCTTGGTCCCGGTTGCCTTGCCATACAAACATTCTATGGCAGCAGTCTTTACGGGTAGTTGGAGCCCTAAAAAACCACCGTCTGGAGAAACGCTCAACCAGTAGACCAAAGCAACACAATAATTATCGAAATTTGCTTTCATAATCCTAACTGACAATGGATATTTTTAGAAGCGGAATTCAGGGTATCGCTTCAAAGGCGTCATCTATCACAGTTTATACTAAATCATCAGCCACCGAGCCTTTTCCTAACTCAGTTGTGGTCGGCTTCCCATGAATGCTCGTGGTTTGATATTTTCCGTGAAGCGAATATCGATCCGCGATATCGAAGTTCTGTAGTTAGACCGCAAGGATTTTATACATAGATGTTTATTAGACAACCGGGACCAATAACGTGCTCTCCGAGGCATGGAGGGGGCTTAATGTCTTAATAAATAGTCACCCATTCTAAGATCGGCCTGGCTAGATGTTGCTTGTCCTTTGCAATGTATTAACATAGTCGGTTACCTCTAGACCACGAGCCCCTGCAGTCATACAGTTGATACTAAAAATAGGTAAAAAGGCGTAAGCGGAGCTTTGCATTTGTGTGAGTGCAGTGTACATACGTGAACGTATATGTGACCTCATTAACACACACTTGTGTTGTACACACAGTTACACAAAGAGTTTTTACTCTACTTTTGATGGTCACTCACACAAATGCAAAGCTCCGCTTATCCCTCACGAACTGTACCTACTCTAGAATTGTTTTTTTTTGTACTCACCTGTCCTTGGCCCTGGGAATGATTGGGATCCCCAGATTCTTTACCCCAGGAGCACTTGACAGGTTGTCCATTGACGTCTGTGTTGTGTACAGCAACGATAGCATGTGTAGCACTTTCCTTTGTAGAAAACCTTAATAAATAATGAATGTTAAATTAAACCAGTAATAAATAAAACTAAAGTATCTTTCTTCATTTGAAAACAATGAAAAACAAAATTAGTCAAGCGGGTGAGGCGCCCCCCGAAGAGGCCACACACGTGGCTAAAGTTCGCCGGGCGCCACTGGAAATACCTTCTATTGTCACCAGAGACGCCCGTAGCAATGGACATGGGAGAGACCGCGGTCACACGGAATTAAAAAAAAAAAGTGTGTGAGGCGCACGTAGTATTAATATTTAAATTAATACTCGTAATTCATCAATTAAGGCGCTTTACTTTCTTAAAGATAATTATTATTGTGATATTTAATTCAGAATCTTAATTATCATTAGAAGCTCAGCTCTCCAAACAGGCGCGGATCCAGACCTTAAAAAAGGTCGTGGGCATGGCCAGTCGAAAATCGGTCAAGCGTGAGTCGCAATATGAACTCTCTTGTGATCGATATAATGCATTAGTAGAAAGAAATTGTTTACAAAACAAATGCCGCTTTGACCAAGATTTTGTTTAGTGTACAGTTCAACGTAGCAAGAACCCTGGTGTTATGGTGTTACCACTTTAATGTAACAATACTTTTTTTAAACTAGATAATTTCAAAATCCAGATTTTATCTCAATACCGTAAAAATGTGACGTCATTTTCTCAATGAAGATGGTGGATCCGCGCATGTCTCCAAAAAAATTCTTGAAATAATAATGACTAATACAATACATATCTAAATAAATTGGAAATTTTCAGACAGGGTCATCTTGCCATGCCCAAAGTAAGTTAATGAAGATTGTGTTATGGACAAAGGCTGCATATCTAGGTTGGTTGGTAAGTTGAATATCTTAAATAATAGATATGTTAACGTGAAGATGAGTTTCTACACACACATATATCACGCCTATATCCCCGAAGGGGTAGGCAGAGGTGCAATACACACCCACAATTTGCCAGTAGTTTTAGTCCCACGTACTAGGGGGGAAGCCTATTGCCGTCACCAGGCACACATATAATGGGTTATGTCCAAAATGGCGGAATTAATTTAATAAAAAGTAGCAGCTATATTGTAATTTTGAAAAAAAATTTAAACCGACGAATTGAATTTCTATAACATAATATAGCGAAATCTATATTTACTACTATTTTTGTATGTTTGTAATGAATAAACTCAAAAACTACTGTGCCGATTTCAAAAATTCTTTCACCATTGGAAAGCTACATTCACCCTGAGTAACATAGGCTACTTTTTATCCCGGTAATGTGTTCCCACGGGAACGAGTAAACTAAATCACGCGGGCAGAGCTGCGGCGATCAGCTAGTATGTACTAAGATTAAGTATAGGTATGTTAGTAAAATGTTTTAATAAACACCTCTGATGATGCCATAAGGCGAAACCGGTCAGGCTTAACTAAATAATAATAAATAAATAAATAAATAAATATTTTTGGACATTCTCACACAACATCATCTAGCCCAAATTAAGCTAATATAAGCTTGTGTTATGGGATCTAGACGACTGATAAACATACTTATATATTTCTAAATACATACATATTATACATAGAAAACACCCAAACTCCGAAACAAACATTTGTGGATCACACAAATAATTCGAATCGACCCGGAATCGAACCTGGGACCTCAGGGGCGGCAGTCGCATAGGTACTCATACCACTGAGCCACCGAGGCAGTCAAACTAAAAATAAAAATATTTGTGGAATAGTTTACAAGTGAGTTTTTTTCAATAAATATTACTACAAGTTCCGACAATCGAAATCATAAATTATAACAGATACTTAAATAAAAAAGTCGTCTTAGTAACCTTTCAATGTTTTTAAAAAACATTATCTAATGGTTTGAGGACGATATCCCACAGCACGGTGCAGACTAGAGAAAAAAAAAATTCAATATTTTTGGAACGAACTTCTCTAACGCGGCTTACGGGTATTGCGATCGTCGCATCATTGGTGGTCTGCAGAACCCAAAGTACGATATTTTCTTAGAAATTAAGCGTCGCTCGGTGTCGTAAGTAAAACGAAAAGTAAAACAAACCCATGTTGGATTGCGTTGCAGTTGCGTAAAGAACTTCGTTCCTGACAGGGGTCCCCCGACCTGACAAGTTTTTTTTAGAACTTTCTTGGCGAGGTAAATACACATATCCATGCAAAGTTTCATGTTTCTTTGCGAGGAAAGCCGAGCACGGACCTAACGGGTTTACGAGGTGTCTAAGTTGTGAATATCTCGTCTCGATGGTGCGTTCTGGTTTTTAAATGACACCTGTGGTATGGGGTGCGGGGACCAGAGGTACCCCGCCTGATAAAAAGTAGTGCTGTCCGCTGATTTACGACTCAACCTCGCTCCCATTGGCTGACGGGCAAAATTGTGTTATCTCATGCACGTTGAGTCATAATCGAACAATGAGCGCGTACTGTACTGTCGTACAATGTTCTAAGGGTTCCGAGACGTGAAAAACGGAACCCTAAAAGGAGTTGTCCATCTACATTGGCACTTACCTGATGAAAGCATAGCCTTTATCCTTGAAGACCCTAATCTCCTGGATGGTTCCGAATGGCTGGAAGGTCTTCTGCATGAGTTCTTCAGTGAGACCGGTGGTGAGACCGCCGCAGTAGACCGTGCAGTTGGTCGGAGAACTCTGGTTGTATACTTCGTCGAAGGTCAAAGGCTTCAAGTTTACTGGAAACAACCAATTTTTTTAAATATTAAATCCCATCATTTTACCATAAAGATATGAGGTAACAAACATATAAACAAAACTGCCAAGCGCTAGTCGGACTCGCGCACAAAGGGTTCCGTGCCAAAACGGCAAAAACGTTTGTTGTATGGCTATGGGAGGCCAAATATTATTATGTTCTGTTTTTTTTAGTATTTGTTGTTATAGAGGCAACAGAAATACATTATCTGTGAAAATTTCAACTTTCTAACTATCACCCGTTCATGAGATAGAGATGACGTATTATAATGATGTACCCATATTTTTTCACCTAATCTTTCGTTCAGAAATGGAAATTACCATAAATCAGTTGTGTATGTAAAACCGGATATTACAACACGGTTCCTAAACGATAACTTGTTGACAGTGTTGCTAGAATTAATATTAGATTTTTACTTACTTCCGAACCTTTAAAAATACATTTATATTATATTAAAAGAATACAAGTTATACAGAATAATGTATTTTTCCCTCGAAGGGATAGAACTTTATTAGACACTAGCTGTTGCACGCAGCTCCGCCTGCTTGTTATAGCTTTCTTGATCACCAGTTACTGATTTATTATGTATAGCTGTTGAGCGATATTGTATCTTAAGATAAAATATTATGGTATCTTAACCGTGTGCAGCGCCCCTTAGTGAATTCTACTGCGGGTGACGTAATCTACGACAAACTTTTAATTTGCGGTTGGTACAGTAATTGGGTCTACGGATCGAACCGCAAAATTAAGTTTGTTTTTTGTTGTATATACTTTTCCGGGATAAATGTACCCAGTTTGGTTCCCAGGATATTAAAGAATAATTATACCAAGTTTCATCGTAATCAAACCGGTAGTTTTTGCGTGACGCCTGAACAAACAGACAGACAGACATACAAAAAAATTTTTAATCACATTTTTCGGTTCGGTGTCGGTCTAGTAACACCCCCTGCCATTTATTTTTTTTTTGATATTTTCAATGTACAGAATTATCACTTCTACAGATTTATTATAAGTATAGATTATTCTGTATAAATTGTATTCTTTTGGCACTTGACACTTGGTGACACTTGCTACACAGCAAACTCAAACTCAAAAATATTTATTAATATAGGTTATGTGTGTGTCAGAAGATGTAGTGAGTAAGATAGAAAAAGGGATGCTTAGATGGTTCGGGCACGTAGAAAGGATGGATGAAAGAAGATTGACGAAACAGACACATAAGACGGGTGTAAATGGACAGGCAGGTAAGGGTCGACCTAGGCGAACGTACTTCGACCAAATCTGAGATGTTTTGACCAAAGGCCAGGTCAAGAGTACCCATAACCGGAGAGCGTGCATGAAGATAGTTATGAAAGTGGAAGAAGCGAAAGAAGTATCCCAAGATCGTAGCAAGTGGAATTCCATAGTCTCTGCCTACTCCCATGGGAAAGAGGCGTGACAATATGTATGTATGTATGTATGTTATAAAATAACACTTATTAACGTCAGCACGTAAGAATTTACATTTAAAGCCAGATTCGCAAAGCAACGGGTGGAGCCCGAGAGAAAAGAACCTGGCAATAAAAACTCCAGGCCACTCTTTTTCAATCATCAGCAACTACATTCATGGTATAATACACACAACGTATCCAGAAAGATGCAACTTATACACCACGCATTATGCGGTTATTTAGAAAATTCATTTGTTGCAAGCATAGAGCAACACGGTCGTTGTATACGACGTTGCAAGTGCAATGTTGCAAGTGTCACCAAGTACCATAAATCAACAATATAAATCGTACTGAATGGATTCAGGTGTCACCTGGCGAAAGTCCATGATAAAAACAATGGAAAAATTATGTTGAAATTTACAGCATGCTGTCTCTTTGAGATAGTCTTGATAATGCCTCGTGAGTAGGCGAAACATTTGTCGTCTTTTAACATGTCTTCTATTTAGCGAAATCATTGCAATTTTTAAATTTCAACATTATTTTTCCATTGTTTTTAATATAAATCGTACTTACATTCGTTTTTCGGCGCTGGTGGTTTTCTCGTAGCCCAGTTAGTACGGATCGACCGAGACCCTAGCCACTGCCCGTTCATAGATGTGATGGCTGATTCCGCTTCCTGAAAAAGATAAACAAATCTTATAACTTTTATCCTTGGGTTATTATCAAACTCAAACTCAAAAATATTTATTAATGTAGGTTATAAAATAACACTTATTAATTGACACTCTTTTTCAATCATCAGTAACTACATTCATGGTAAAATACACACAACGTATCCAGAAAGATGCTGCAACTAATACACCACGCGTTATAGAAAAAATCATTTTCAATCATATCCCCCCCCCCCCCACGGAATGAACCCTGGTTAACACTATTAGCAGTAGTGATGTAGTTAGGAGCATCAACCCAAAAAAGGATAACACGTGGAAAAGGGCACTACGTGACCATGGCATGGACCAACTTGGCCAGGCCACCAAGCCACTGTCTCATAGTACATGTCATGGATACTACTATAGAACATAAACGAGATATTTGTAACTAGCTGTTGCCCGCAGCTCCGCCTGCGTGTTATAGTTTTCTTGATCACCAGTTACTGATTTATTATGTATCGCTGTTGCCCGCAGATCCGCCTGCGTGTTACTTTAGATCGACATAATTTTTTTTAGTTATGAACCGATTGAAATAAAACAAACTTAAATGTTAAGTTGAATAAACCACAACACATTACTGAAACCGCATTCAAATCGGTTAAGCCGTTTCTGAGATTAGCGTGTTCAAACATTCAGAGAAACAGACAAACAGATAAACAGACAAAAAACTAAAAATTGTTTTGGGTTCTATTGCGTTCATAAAGCCCCCCTACAACAGTTTCTCTATTATATCTTCGATGTACAGACATTGACCACTTACAATTTTATTATATGTATTGATAAAGCAAACTGAATTAAGTAAGCTCAGTAAAGCGAGAAGTTCAACTCCAAGCTTCTTTATCGACCAAATAATCATTAATTGTGTAGTAACCTTTGCGACATTATTTGAATTTAATAACTTATTTAATGGCAAACTTTTTACTTCATTTGGTAGCTTATTGTAAAAGCATAAACAGTTACCCTGGAAATAATCACCGATCTTTTACAATCTCGTGAGATGGACAGCGAGATTATTTTTATGTCTAAGAGTAGTATTTATATTATGTCTGTCACTTAGCTTAGCAAAGCTATGCAAATTTTCATTTGAATCCGGCGTTAGTAGGTTATGTTTTATTTATTATTTTGCTTTTATTCGTAGGCTAGTCCGAGACGCCCAAGACTTTAATTGGCTGTGCCATAGCGGCTGGCACGTAAGTTGCTATCCATCAGCATTTCGTCGCAAGCCAACGGGTTTCAAACTTTTTTTCAAAATTACAATATAGCTGCTACTTTTTATTAAATTCATTCGGCCATTTTGGACATAACCCATTATAAATGTACTCGGTGACGGCAATAGGCTTGCCCCTTATTACGTGGGACTAAAAATACTGGCAAGTTGTGGGTGTGTAATGCACCTCTGCCTACCCCTTCGGGGATATAGGCGTGATGTGTGTGTGTGTGTGTGTGTGTATTCGTAGGCTACTAATGCGGCAATAAGATACTGATATTCAGATTTAAGAACAGTTTTAACTAAGGCATTTAGTAACAACGCATTGTAACTAAAAACGGGATCTTAAAGAAATGAAATGAAATGATTTATTTTATTTTAACTGCCTCGGTGGCACAGTGGTATGAGTATGCGACTGCCTTCCCTGAGGTACTAGGTTCGATTCCGGGTCGAATCAAATATTTGTGTGATCCACAAATATTTGTTTTGGAGTTTGGGTGTCTTCTATGTATAATATGTATGTATTTAGAAATATATTATGTTTATCAGTTGTCTAGATCTCATAGCACAAGCTTATATTAGCTTAATTTGGGCTAGATGACGTTGTGTGAGAATGTCCAAAAATATTAAATACAAAAAATATTATTTATTGAGCCGAGTTTACGAAGCTCTTTCTTAGGCGACTCGTGTATTTCGTTTGGGATCGAACTCCTCCTAAACGACAGGACCGATCTTTTTGAAATTTGGCACGGTCATAGTGACCATCACCGTGAGTGCATTCGTTTAGGAGTTCGACCCGGATCGACAACCTCAGCTCAATTATTGCAACAGCAGAATGCATTGCTTACCTTGTATATATAATTAAATGGCTCTTACAAACGTCAGTAAGTACTTAAAATAAAAATTATTACTGCTTCTATATTTACACGTAGTGCCAGATTCGCAAAGCAATAGGTAGATCCGAGAGAAAGAACCTGGCAATAAAACTCACGGCCACTCTTTTTTTATAACTGATAATATATAGTATATTCAACACATTCCAAAGCAATTTAACTGAAACGTGGCATCAAACTGCGAACGAACGAATCAATACTCATACATAAATAATTCATACAAATTGCACCCTCCGTCATACATAATATATTAAGTAACACTACATCATACAACAATGTTCAGTGCTAGCGAACCTTCGCGAGGTCACGTAGGGTTCGCAACATTTCTAGGGTTCCGTAGTTCAAGTCTCGGTACCCATATGGATTCGTCATGTCCGTCCGTCCGTCTGCCTAGGCTTTCTTCTCAAACGGTTAATGCTAGAAAGATGAAACTTAGCATGGATATGTGTATTTATTACGCCAACAAGGTGCTACAATAAACAAACACAAACACACACATATCACGCCTATATCCCCGAAAGGGTAGGCAGAGGTGCATTACACACCCACAATTTGCCAGTTTTTAGTCCCATTTAATAGGGGGCAAGCCTATTGCCGTCATCGGGTACACATAATATAATGGGTTAGGTCCAAAATGGCCGAATGAATTTAATAAAAAGTAGTAGCATTATTGTAATTTTGAAAAACAATTTAAAATAATAAAATTAATAATTATTGGGGTACATTAAGAAGTTGCTAAAACAATTTTTGATTCAAGTATACGTATGCGAGATATTCAAAATAAATTGTTTTTTTGGTAAAATAGGTAGTCCCCCCCCCCTCCAAAAGTTAAACGGCTGGTTCGAAAAGTCTTGGGCGTGGATGAGTCTGCGGGGGGCTGAATTTGGAACTCTGCGGGGAGGGTACTCTCCCTCACCCTCTCGGCCGCCTCCTTCGCGAACACGGCCGCGTTCCACCTACTCGCGCTGGAGAGCATGGCTTGATGCATTGTCTCTAGCGAACTATAACGAATGAGATATCTTTGTTAGTTAAAGAGTTATAGAGGTTATTATGCCTGATTATGGAACACTATTGTATGCATGGCCCAACACGCATATCGCCGTTTTTTCATTGCTACTGCGCTTCTATTGATCGCAGTGTGATGTTATATAGCCTTTGTTGGTCTCTAACAATGTCATGGACGACTGGCTGCAGAGGCAGCATGCTGACCCGACGCAGATCGTTACCGGGCTTGGATGCTTCTTTAGCTATCTGTTTCGTATCCATCGTGAGGTCACACCCCGGTGTCAACACTGCGAGGTTTCCGGCGACGACACCGCACTCCACACGTTGGTGGAGTGCTCAGCGTGGGCGAGTCAGCGCCGGGACCTCGTAGTGGGTCTGGGCGTGGATACCCTCTCGCTGGAGACCATGCTTCAAGACATGGTCTCCAGCGGGAGTAGGTGGCACGCGGCCGTGTCCTTCTGTGAGCAAGTCATGCTCGCGAAGGAGGCGTGAGGACGGCGGGATCGTCACCCGCCGTCCTTACAGAAGCAGGCTAGAAGGGGGTGCGTGCTGCGGGGCCTGTGCCCCATAGCAGGCAACCAGATTCACTCACTGACGCGGGATAATACCCTACCCCAACGACGCGGGATTCTCATCCCGACCAAACCGTCGCAGAGTCCACACAGGTGGTCAAAGTCCGCCGGGTGCCACTGGAAATACCTTCTGGGTGTGAACCAGTGACGCCCGGCAGCGGACGTTAGAGAGGGTGCGGCCTAGGGCCGCGGAATTAAAAAAAAGTCTCTAACAATGTAGCTTTATATACGTAAAAGAGTTTTTAAATCGGTCCAGTACTTACGGAGTATATTCAATGTAAACAATCAAATTTTTCCTCTTTAAAATATTACAAAATCACTCTCGTGGCGATTTACTTTTATGGTTCCCAATTCCCGTGGGAATAACTTACCGAGATTCAATGTAATCTATATTATACCTTATTACATCAGCTACCTAACGGTGAAAGTCCTGTTAAAATCGGTCCAGCCATTTCAGAGCTTAGTGGAAACAAATAGACAGAGAGACAAAAAATGTAATTTGATTTATGGGTACCGCAATACTTATGCATTTAGTTAAAAGTTGTTAGTTTTTAATTGTATTACATGTCATCATATACCTCAATTTTATTTATTTGTATGGATTGATACAGACAGACACATATCACGCCTATATCCCCGAAGGGGAAGGCAGAGATGCATTACACACCCACAATTTGCCAGTATTTTTAGTCCCACGTAATAAGGGGCAAGCCTATTGCCGTCACCGGGCACACATATAATGGGGTATGTCCAAAATGGCCAAATGAATTTATTAAAAAGTAGCAGCAATCCTGTAATTTTGAAAAAAAAATTATACCCGTTGCCTTGCGATGAAATGTTGATGAAAAGCAACAAAATCTTACGTGCCAGTCACTATGGCAATTAAAGTCCTGGGCGTCTCGGACTATCGGTATGGATTATATATAGTTAATATTAGTACTAACTATAATAATACTAATATACATAGGTATTTGTGTACTTACCGATTTTTTCAAAAAGGACACGAAGCCATATCCTTTCGATTTGAGGGTCTGTGGGTCTCTCACCACTCTGCAGTCCCTGTGAATAAAAATACACGTCAAAAATTGTCACAACAACCGACTTCAAATGACCGAAATGGGACCAAATAATTGTCGTAATGGGACTAAACAGAAATGGGAGAACTTCGGAAGTAGTAGCTTTCATAAAAAAAATCAAAATCTGTTCATCCAGTCAGAGATATGTAACAAAGATAAAAAAACAAACAGTTGAATAAGTTATCTTTTTTTTTAAATTCGGTTGATAAATACGAGTACCTATACATTTATTTACAACAGAAGAAATTTACTAAAAATATTTACAAAATCATCATCATTCCCCAAGTCTTTTCCCAACTCAGTTGAGGTCGGCTTTCCAGTCTAACTGCTCGCGGCTGAACTTCGATATTTTCCGTGAAGCGACTGCCATCTGACCTCCACAATCCATGGGCGATATCAAAGTTCTGTAGTTAGACCACGAGGATTTTTAGGGCTGTAACCCCGTAACCACTGCCATAGATGTTCGTATGGCAATTGGGGACTGACGGCTTTATGCAATAGGTTTAAAAGCGTGTTTATTATAAAGATAATTGCAAATATGGGTTACATGAGATGTTATAGCAGTAGGTAATTACAGATTCATCATAGTAATAGGCATGCAAATTCAATAGTTCGGTAGCTCACTCAGAAGCAAAATATGAATTAGAATACTAGGTATTCGCTGGAACGCGGGCGGTTACATCGAAATAATAAAGACGGAGCTGGTGGAATCTTAACCTAACACTACCTAACCTAAGCTAAAAAATAAAAATTCAAAATTAAAAAAAAACTAATTCACTGTTCAACAATGGCGCGAGCCAACAATTAACTTTCAAATGCTGCATTTAAAAATTTAAATTTCGCGCGCGAAGCAACAATCTAACTTTTTTAGCACTGTCAAAGGCATGTTTCTTTAATGGTTTATAACTCAAAAACTATAAGACATACACCAAAACTATACAGCAAACCACAGGCTTATGTTATAAATATCTTTATGCCAAATTTCAAGTTGATAGGTTAAGAGATGATTTTAGGATCCCAAGTCAACTTAAACTGCTTGTGGTACACCTGCCGATCACCAGGGTCTGATGAACATTTTTTTTTTTGGACATTCTCAAACGACGTCATCTAGCCCAAATTAAGCTAATATAAGCTTGTGGCATGGGGTTTAGACGACTCATCATCTGCCTGCCCTTATCCCAATTATTTGGGGTCGGAGTAACATGTTTTCATCTTCCATACATCCCTGTCATACGTCATCTCCTCAGTCACTCCTTTCCTGGTCATATCCTCTTTCACGCATTCTATCCATCTTTTCTTGGGCCTACCTCGAGTTCTCAGGCCATCTACATTCATACTATGCACCTTTCTTACCACATTACTTTCCTCTCTTCTCATAACATGTTTAGACGACTGACTAGGTCGCCGCAGTCGCGAAACGTACCGTTACGCTGCAGCATATATTTGAGCGAAGCGAGTTTTGATTCAAAGCGATATAACTCTGTCAAAGTATTTTTTGTCATTACGCTATGGGAATTTTTACCATCAATAAAATTATTTTTATTTGATCGAAATTCAAAATTCTGGCATCGTAATAACCTGGGTAATTCTGTAAGCTTTTGATGAGTGCAAGAAAATCCGAAATCGGCCGAGTATTCGCCGAGAAACAATTTAACATAAATCGTTTGAAAAATAATTTGAGTCACCCGTTGAGAGCTGCGCTCGCCTTCGGCTCGCTTCGCTCAATTATATATTTCTAAACTAGTGGTTCTGTGAGCCGTAGACTTCGGGAGCGGCTTTGTCTAGAAAATTTCTTCTTCAATTTTCTTTATTACTCTTTCATTTGTCATCCAATCCAAAAAATATCATTCAAATGTTATTCATTGTAAGCAAGGAGAGTGTGTGTGTAAAGTTTCATCCAAATCGGTCGATAAATACGGCCTCAAACATGATCTGACAGAACCCGTAGATGGGTACAGACGAAAGATATTCTCACCAGTCGCTTCACTCCCTCAGTCAATAAAGTGGGTGAATATCATGCCTCTGCCTACCCCTACGAGGAAACAGGGGGTTTTTATGTTTGTTTGTTAGTTTAAAACTATGTTCTCGCGAGTGTAAAGGGAGCTTGTGGATTGTCCATAGCAGTATATCACTGGGTCAACTTCGGTCGCTTCACTCCCTCAGTCAATAAAGTGGGTGAATATCATGCCTCTGCCTACCCCTACGAGGAAACAGGGGGTTTTTATGTTTGTTTGTTAGTTTAAAACTATGTTCTCGCGAGTGTAAAGGGAGCTTGTGGATTGTCCATAGCAGTATATCACTGGGTCAACTTCGGTCGCTTCACTCCCTCAGTCAATAAAGTGGGTGAATATCATGCCTCTGCCTACCCCTACGAGGAAACAGGGGGTTTTTATGTTTGTTTGTTAGTTTAAAACTATGTTCTCGCGAGTGTAAAGGGAGCTTGTGGATTGTCCATAGCAGTATATCACTGGGTCAACTTTGTGGGGAGGAAATTTTGGCTTAGCGACAACTTTGAAGTATGTCATATAGGTGTATGTCTTCAGTGTCAGCGGGAGTACAAGCGGAGCGAGAAGCGATTTATAAAATTACGGACAAAGAGACATTAACACGTCTTTATTCACTTGGTTAACTACGTTGGAGTTCGATTTTTGCTGAGCGCGTGGCTTTTTAGGTTACCTCTGGCACTCCACAAAAATCGGGTTTCCAGACACTCTCATACCGAACAAGGTTTCTTGTCCTGCACCTGGAGCTAGTTAGGAATAACTAGTTGTTCTGTGCGGGACTATCAACTAATCAAGCATTACCTTGACATTGGCGAAATCATCGAAGAACATCGATGGAGTTACGTTTTTAAAAAAAGAAGACGAAACCCACGTTACAGGTGGCAAGTCTATTGCCGTTTAGTACGTTTAAACAAGTGCACCGCGTGCAGGGTAGGACATCTTGGGCCCTGGATATGTTGGTAGCGACACTTAGCACACTACCGTTATAAACAGGCTTTGATTAAATATGAATTGATAAATCATTAAGGGCAGCGTAGTGTCAAATACCTATTTGTAAGAGCTACAAATATTTGTTTCGATGTTTGGGTTATTATTGAGTGTTTAAAATTTGAGAGATCTTCATTAGCACAAGCTTATATTAGCTTAATTTGGGCTAGATGACGTCGTGTGAGAATGTCCAAAAATATTTATTTATTTATATATTTATACTGTTAGAAAAGAGTGACCGTAAGTTTTTTTGCCAGGTCCTTTCTCTCAGGCTCTACCTATTGTTTTACAAATCTGGCAGTAAATGTAACTTGAGAAGCAATTTAGACTTTAATAACCTTTATAACTGACTGACTTTCAAAAGTGTTACCTTGTAACCTAATTGAATAAACATATTTTACACTACCCACATTATATCGTATATATCTCTCTCCATCCAAAGGTTGCCTGGAAGAGATCGCTTATTAGCGATAAGGACGCCCTTTGTACATTAGTTTTAAGACATACGTTACTATTTATTGCTTGTGTACGATGTACAATACAGAGTATTTATCTTATATTTATCTTATTTTATATTTTATTTTTCATTTCAATTCATTCATTTTAGATGACTAACAATAATATAACCGTGGAACGCTCTTCCAACTGATATAAGGAACTGCAGAACTGTGCCTGGCTTCAAGAAGAGAGTTAAGGAACACTATCTCGCTTCTTTACCTTAATTATTGTACGTCTATGTATCTTTATATAACTTTTTACGTATGTATTTGTGTATTTATGTAGTTATAGTTTATGTAAGTTTATTAACCTGCACACACATCAGGACCTGTTTGCATCCTCTCTTAGGCCTGGAAGAGATCTCTTTAGAGATAAGTGGCGCCATTGTATACATGTTTAGTTGTATCCATTTACTGTTTTATTTACTGTGTGTGTACATAAATAAAGAAATAAATAAATCTAATTTTCTAATAAACACAGATTTATTTACAAACAAAAACTAGGTAGGTTTTTGAGTTTCGTTAGGGGTTGATACACTAGGATTTTGGGGTCCAAGCGTTCGCTGTCCTTATAGAGACATCGCTAAACGCCTAATGGATGCATGTCAGGATCAGAACGCTGGTTAATTTTTGGCTCAGAGAATTAGTGTCACCATTCAAAGTGGCGACGCAGTCACCACTCTAATTAAACCTTATTAGGTTATGTACTCATTGCATTGATTAGAGTTGGTAAAATCGGTTCAGAGCTTACAGAGCCTAAAAAAAAACAAACAGTAAACCTTTTTATAAAATCATTATAAGGGGTAGCGATTATATAGCGGTGATTTCTTACTCGCTTACACTGAGACCACACCCTGTTGGCTCCGTTCCAAAAGAGACTGTTCATCTCGGTCCCCAATACTTTCATTGCTATTTCTAATAATTTATGATAATGTAAGGATTAGGGTGCTATGGCTTCAAGATTATGTCTTGATGTTTTAGACGAAATTGGGTCATTCTATGTAGCTTTTTGACGGACATCTAAAAACTGTGAATATATTTTTAACCGACTAAAAAATTAGGAGATTCTCAATTCGACTTTGGATTCGACACTCGACTTTGGTACGCATTAGCTCTTCACGGAACTCAGCAAGCGTCTGAGGGAAGAGATATTCACAAGCATCTGAGGAATTCAGCGCGGGAATGCTGCCTGTGTTATGGGCACTCTGCCTAAGTCTCCCTGCATTACTTATTTATTTGAGTTTTTAGTTGTAGTATGTTTAGGTTTTTTTTAAATTTAATTTTCATGTTGCTTGTATATATATTCATGAAATGTATTAACTCTTATATAAATTATATATATAAATACGTTCAAACATTTTCCTGGTAATAATTAAATGTGAATACGACTTTGATATTTGTTGATTTGACGTTGTGGAGGTGAGATGGTAGTCGCTTCACGATACATATAGAAGTTCAGCCGTGCAGGAGTAAGACAGGAAAGCCGACTCCAACTGACCCCAAGGCTCGGTGTATGATATTGATTAGTGATAAGTAATGACTAGTACTTAATTGACCGAGCGAGCGAAGCGTCTATATTTCGAGATTGGACAATTTTGCTTTCGTCTGTCTCTGTGTGTTCCGGGCTAGCAGACACAGTTTGTGTCCGATCTTCAAGAAACTTGGCACAAGTGTTCCTTGATATATAATACTATTTTCTCATAGTGAGCTTTTTGGATTGAGAGGAAAATGGGGTATCGTGAGGCGAAACCGGTTAGATAAATAAAATAAAAGCAAGTGAAAAGTACAAGTGTTTTTGTCCAATATCACACACACACACACATATATCACGCCTATATCCCCGAAGGGGTAGGCAGAGGTGCATTACACACCCAGAATTTGCCAGTATTTTAGTCCCACGTTATAGGGGCAAGTCTATTGCCGTCACCAAGCACATTTATAGTGGGTTATTTCCAAAATGGCAAAAATTTTAATTTTGAAGAAACTTTGAAACCCGTTGCCTTGCGATGAAATGTTGATGAAATGCAACACAATATTAAGTACCAGCCGCTGTGGCACAGCCAATTACAGTCCTGGGCGTCTCGACTATTTTGTCCAATATATGTAGCAAATTCCACCAAGTGCCATCAATCGACAGTATAAATAGTTTAAAAATTTAAGTACTTACGATATTTCTCCAAACGGTGCGAACGCATCTCTTAAGCTCTGGGTTTCTATCTCAGGACTTAAGTCTCCGACGAAGATGTGGTAGTGCTCTGAAACAAACAGATAAGACGACATTATATATATGTATATTATGTAGAGAATTATCTATCTCTCGCGATATTGATACAATAGTGATCGCAATATTAGCAATATAGGGGGGGCTCGAGGTCTAGTGGTAACCGACAATGTTGACACATAGCAAAGGTTAAGCAACAACAAGGTTAGGCCGGTCTTAGGATGAGTAACCATTTCTTAAGACATGGAGATCCCTACGTGCCTCAGAGAACACGTTAAGCCGTCGGTCCCGGTTGTCATACGAACATTTATGGCATCAAAAATGCTCGCGGTCTAACTACTGAACTTCGATATCGCCCATGGGTTGTGGAGGTCAGATGGCAGTCGCTTCACGGAAAATATCGAAGTTCAGCCGCGAGCAGTTAGACTGGAAAGCCGACCCCAATTGCGTTGGAATAAGGCTCGGTGGATGATGAGTGATCGCAATATTAGATGTCTTGTGCTAGTGGAGTATTGGTCAGTTGGTAGAACCTTCCTTCTGGAAAGAGAACAATCGCTGTTTAAACTCTAGCCCAAGAGTACAGTTTATGCGATTGATATTGTAAAATTATTTGACATCCAATCTTCTTGCTCATTTGTCTCGCTAAAACTCGAGACAGGCTGAACCAATCTGGTTAATTACCGATGTCAAACATTCTTAGAAGTTTAGGGAAGGTTTTAAAAGGTTTATCGCGTTTCGTAGTTCATCGTCTTTCCTCCCAATAGGTTAGTGCTAGAAAAATGAAACTTTGCATAGATATGCATATTTACTATGTCGACACTGTGTAAAAAAAAATATTAAAAAAAAATTTTTTTTGGCGGAGGGGTCCCTATTGTGTGTCAATAGATAGGGTCTTTTAAAAACATTGCGAGGTTGCTAATATAATTTTATAAAAAATATTATTTGATTTTAGTGTTCGTTTGCGAGATATTTAGCTTTGAAGAGCATATTTTTGCGAAAGCAGGGCGTCCTCCCACCTATAAAATCTAAACGGCTGTCGTGAAGAACTTGAAAAAATACATAACTGTAGTTCATGTAATAAACTTTACAAAATAACTATAACGGATGGTATAACTCTGATAAATATTGTTGGACATTCTCACATAACGTCATCTAGCCCAAACTAAGCTAAAAGCTTGTGCTATGGGAAGTAGACAACCGATAAACATACTTATATATTTCTAAATACATACATAATATACATAGAAAACACCCAAACTCCTAAACAAACATTTGTGGATCACACAAATAAATAAATAAATAAATATTGTTGGACATTCTCACACAACGTCATCTAGCCCAAACTAAGCTATAAGCTTGTGCTATGGGATCTAGACAACTGATAAACATACTTATATATTTCTAAATACATACATATTATACATAGAAAACACCCAAACTCCGAATCAAACATTTGTGGATCACACAAATATTGGATTCGACTAGGGAATCGAACCCGAGACTTCGGAGTCGAAAGCCGAAGCACTACCGATCACGCCACCGAAGCAGTCAAAGTTATAGAGGTTTTCATGGGTAACTACGGAACCGTATTTATTTGAGGCGGTACGAAACCTTCGTGCGCGAGTCTTGAGTCGCTCTTCGCCGGTTTTTTTACGCACTCAGCGTAATCACTTAATAACTGACCCCATTTATTTTAACTAAAGCGCCCCATTTTATAATGAAAGTAGAAATTCCATTATTGAACTCAAAAAGTCAAACTAATATAGCTATTACATTAGCTTGTATAAGTACATATTGTGTTTCCTGGTTTCGTCCGGAACGGATGGTTTCAAAGGTTTCAAAATGGTTAATTTAATGACAGCTATATATATATTTACAGCTATATATGGGCCCTCTCTGAAAACCAGCGCTGTTTTATAATAGCATTAAGCTGAGAGAGGGCCTAATTTGTTCATTGGGATGACACTTGATGGCTTTACTGGCGTATGGGTGCCCAATTCCCTACTAATGTAAATATTTTTAGTATATAATTATGTATATTTTGTACATTGTAAATAAAATTTCTATCAGTGGGTACCAAAATACCTAAAAATACCTTACTTATATTTTATATTAAGTATATCTATCGTTTTGTGGTTGACTCTTTTTTGTTCTTTGCGGAATTGTGTACCTACCTTGTATTGAGTCATTCTGTGTCCAAATTAAACGTTTTTCTTTCTTTCTTCTTCTTTATATAGTAATACATTTATATAGTAATACATTTATATAGTAATACATTTATATAGTAATACATTTATATAGTAATACATTTATATAGTAATACATTTATATAGTAATACATTTATGAAAAAAAAACACAGTTGTACACTATTCCACAAATATTTGTGGAGAAGAAGAAGAAGAAAATATATTTAATTCGCAAACACAGATATGGCGATTTTAAGCATCTTTTTTTTTTAAACTCCGCTGAGATCGCGGACGCTCTCATGTCCATTGCTGCGGGCGTCTCCGGTGACCCCAGAAGGTATTTCCAGTGGTACCTGGCGGACTTTGGCCAGCTGTGTGACCTCTTCGGAGCGATTATAAGCATGTTAGTTAACTAAACATATACACAGGGTGAAAGTAAAAGTAAAAAAACCGTCGTTTGTATGCTAGTACGCGTCACATCTGCGTGGAATTTGGTCTCCTTCTAGTTTATGCTGACGTGGGTAGACCCACATTTGCCAGCGCTGATTTTCAGAGGAGGCCAGCAACACTGAAAATGGCGCACCCATGCCGTATCTTACCAGCACAGTATCATGGCATGTACTGAGTCGATAATAAGAAAATAAACTAGTGGTCCTGTGTACCGTAGACTTCGGGAGCGGTTTTGTTTAGAAAATTTCTTCTTCAATTTTCTTTATTACTCTTTCATTTGTCATCCAATCCAAAAAATATAATTCAAATGTTATTCATTGTAAGCAAGGAGTGTGTGTGTAAAGTTTCATGCAAATCGGTTGATAAATACGGCCTCAAACATGCTCTGACAGAACCCGTAGATGTAGAGGTACAGACAAAAGAAATTTTCCCCAGTCTACAAGTTGAAACGGAGCCTTCGCGAGCTTCGCTCCCTCATAAAGGAACTTAACATTTGACATGCTCAAAGGATACTTTACTTCAAATTCTCAATTGACTGTATTTCTAGTATTTGCTACGTCATTACTGTCAATTGATTATGTAGGTAATGGCAGTGGTTCTCAAAGTTTTTCATCCATGAAGGTCAATACTTATTACTTGTTGACAAACAAAGGCTCCAATAATATAACACACACAATGTGTTGAATTTCCAACATAAAGTGTACTGTTCTATGTAGTCGAATAGAAAACATCGTGAATATTAAAATAAATATCTGGGCTTTAAAATTGGATTCACTTAGCTCTAGTCGCCACGCCCAGGACTTTAGCGGCTGGCGCGTAAGATTTTGTCGCCTTTCATCAACATTTCATCGCAAGGTAACGGGTTTCAATTTTCTTTCAAAATTACAATATTGCTGTTATTTTTTATTAAATTCATTCGGCCATTCTGGACGTAACCCACTATATGTGTGCCCGGTGACGGCAATAGGCTTACTCCCTATTAAGTGGAACTAAACATTATTTATTTATTAAATTTTACAGAATTCTTACAGACTAATTACAAATTGAATATTTAAATAAATATAACCAAATCGCCATTTACAAGCCTTGTTACATTCACCCAATAACAATAAGCTAAAAAAAATTATATAAAATTAATAATGGCAAAATGCACCTCGGCCTAACCCTTCGGGATATATTCGTGATATGATATGTGTCTCACGGAGCATAAAAAAATTGTTTTCAATAAAAAATGTCTGGGAATGGAGCCTTAGACGTATGAGTACAATAAATTACCTAGGAATCTGTTTACTCAGTCCAAAGATATGAGGTAACAACATACAGTCGGATTGAGAATGTCCTTCTTTTTAGGGTTCTGTATCCAGGGGGTAAAACGGGAACCCTATAACTGAGACTTCACTGTCCGTTCGTCTGTCTTGGGCTGTATCTTCTGAACCGTGATAGTTAGAAGGTTAAAATTTTCACAGGTGATGTATTTCTGTTACCATTATAGCAACAAATACTAAAAAATAGAATAAAACAAATATTTAAGGAGATTTCCATACAACAAACATTTTTTTTCTGTTTTGGTACGGAACCCATTTCGGGCGAGCACGACTCGCACTTGGGTGGTTTTTTAAAGTCTGATAAAAATAGCCTGTTTTATTACATCATTTGTAAAATAATTTTACTTTACCATACAACTTATATACAACTATGTAGTAAAAGTAACGTGACATCCATTTAAAAAGGCACATAATGTATAATTATATGCGTAATGTTATGTATATATAGGTTGCAGGGTGTTGTAACAGTTCACCTGACGTCAGTAGTGTCATGATAATGAGGGATAAATAATGTATACGCACGCGTATGTCAACGGTACCAACCAGTAGGGATACCATCTGGCAGATATTATAGGGATATTGATTGTATAAAATGTATTTGTTTGTATACCTCTTCTTTTTTTATTCCGCTGCCCAATCTCCGCCCAGTCTCGGCTGCACCTACGCCCATTGCCGATGCTCTGGTTAGCATTAAAAGAATTTCCAGGGGCACCCGGCGGTGTTTGTATACCTAAGACAGCCGCTAGACGAGACGTCACAAAATTAGTGAGCGTCCGGAAACGTTTGGTGTTACTTAATTGTGTGGCGTTGAACACGAACTGTGGAAATGATTGATAGTCTAAAATTAATTACGAGTATCATAGAATAAATATTTACGTAGTAACGTCAAAAACCAAGGCCGTGTAGAACATCTTTTGAAAGTGCGTGACATCTTATCAGCAGCTTGCTTCGTTGACGACATACTTCGTGCCTAGCCTAGCCATGGTAAGCTAGTAGTGTGAAAACACGCTCCCCGAATATAGGGCAAACGTTCCTGGCACTTCCTAACTGAAAAATACTTTAGTCAATTGATTTATAATATAGTTAAGGTCAAATAGGGCGGCGCTGGCGTCACTGCTCTCGCGTGATAGAAAGACGTGAAAATAGGCGTAGTGGATGATAATTAGAAACGTATTCTATTCTGACTACTATTGAAAAGTAGCTACTATTTTTTACCCTGATTTCGTGTTCCCGTAGGAATTTTCATTCGGCGAAGAAGCTCCCACACAAAGTGGCAAACACCATCTAGTACAAAATAAAATTTCAAGACTGTCCCAGCAAAATACTAACGTGTACTCACCCTACTGACTTGCCAACTGACCTAGTTACATAGTAATTAGTTGCTAATTCTATATACAGAGTCAATGTTGTGAAGATTCAAGATGTCTGCAGGTAAAATTGTGTCTTAATAACTATCTGTTACTTCCAGAGAAGTGGAACTGAGTATAGGCCTCCCCCGAAGAGGGGGGAGTTCAGCCTACATATGCCACGCTGGCCAGATGGATTAGTATAGGGTTTTGTGTCAAGTTGCATATTTCTAAATACATACTAAATTTATATAGAAAATACCCACATTCCAAAACAAACATTATTTTGTGGATCACACAAATATTTAATTCGACCTGGGAATTGAACCCGTGACCTCAGGGACGACAGTCAAAGCGACACCGAGGCAGTTGTAAGCTGGGGAGGCGTACGTACTCCGATCAAATCTGATATGTTTTGTCAAAATGTCAGTAACCGGATAGAAAGTAGTAAAATAGTTATGAAAGTGGAATCGGGTCGAATCTAATATTTGTGTGATCCACAAATGTTTGTTTCAGGGTTTGGGTGTTTACTATGTATATTTAGAAATATATAAGTATGTTTATCAGTTGTCTAGATCACATAGCAAAAGCTTAGAGCTTACTTTGGGCTAGATGACGTATTAAAATTTAAAAAAAGTAAGCAAATGAAGTATGCCAGGATCTTAGCAAGTGCAGTTCTATAGTCTCTGCCTACCCTGGAGAGAGGCGTGATTGTAGGTACATGTACTTTTAGAGCTGTTAGGTAGATGAGGAACCCGAACATATATTTCGACAGAGGCCGTATAGACATTGACCCCGCTGAGTTTCTTGCGCTTCGCGGTGTGTGTTAATCGAATGGGCGGATTTCTTGACATTCAAAAATAATATATACACTGCTCCTTCTTTGAATAAAAATATTTTGATTTGATTTGATTTGATAGGCGGTTGGTTTTAAAAGAAATATTATTATTATTTTATAGCATACTCCGATAAATGTACTATTAGACCCAAAATTTTTTTTTCAGATATCTCATGCAAAAAATACATTAGATTGCATAGATTAGAATAACAAATAGGCTATTTTTTATCCCTGTAATGTGTGCCCGTGGAATAATGAACCAGAAAACTATATCAGGCGAGCGGAGCCGCGGAAATAGCTTGTAGTTAAATCAATCTTCAAACTAAAATACTCCTTCTAACCGAAAAAACCAAAACCGAAGCCCGAAATAATGATATTTAAATAAAACTCCCCGAGATACAGATAAAAAAAGTATAATTGAACAAACTTTGTAACCAGCCAATCATGAAATTTCATTCACCAGGGAAATTTTTTACAACACTTGTCAATTTGTTGAAATTTATGCTGTCTCTATTCAACTCGACGTTTTTTAAATATCATTCCTTCCCTTTCCAACTTGAGAAACACTGGCCGTTTGGGAAAAAAGGTTGTGTTTGCTTAGGAGAAATTAAAAAGTTAGTTTTTATTTTATTTTTCATTCCGTTTCGGCCCTCGTGTGTTTTGGGAACGATGGGTATGTAAACATTGGAGTATTATAATAATATTATCCTTCGGAAATTTGGATTTGATTTATTCTGTGGAAATTAAAAATAACATTAAGATGGCGGGAAAGCGATCGTGGTTCTTTTTCTTTTATTGTTTATCTTTGATCGGGATGTGTGGGTTCGATTTTATTCGAAACTAGCTGACACTGACTCCGCCCTTTCTTAATTTAACAAATTAACGAGATAAAAAATAACCTGTTTTTTTAACTTGGTCGGTGATGCATTTAGGCACTTCACCATCTCGCTGCGGGAAAATGACCTATGTTTATCTGTATGGTTACTAAGGTTTGTTTTATTTTAATCGGTTCATTTATAAAAAAAGTTATTATGATCTAAAGTAACACGCAGGCGGAGCTGCAGGTAACAGCTAGTTAACTAATAAAACTACAGGAAAAAAATTGTCACCTCTGTCTATCCCCTTGATTATATCGTCGTGATTATGTAATTTAGTAAAATATTCTACAATTCTACTATTTGTCCTTTTGTACAGTAAGTGTTTTGTTTCTCGCACAGTTTGACTAAGCTGAGGGACAAAAGGATGGATTTATGTTCTAAACTCTACTAATTTACTTGGATGCGGGTCCCAAGTGAGATGTACATTTACAGAATGTCTGTGAATTCAGTATTTACCGACTTAATAAAAGGGATTTGGGTTTTTGCGGAGCGCGTGGCAGGTTACTCTGACGCTGGGCAAAAATCCAAGCCCAATTGCTCAATTGCAATACCGAACAACGTTTCCTTGTCCCGCACTGCGAAATAGTTCAGAGCAACTAGTTCTTCTGTGCGGGAAACATCAAGCATTACCTTGACATTGGCGAAATCATCGATGAATATCGATGGAGCCACGTTTTTAAAAGAAGAAGAAGACTTAATAAAAGAAAGTTATTTTTAATATGGATCGCTAAAACACAGTAAACATTGAGACAAAAATTGACTTCCAATTACCTGAATTGGACCAAAAAATTGACGGAATTAAAAACTTAAACGGAGTTGAGCGGAGCAAATTTTCTTAATATTTTTTTTATGCTCTTTTTCATGATTTCAGAGATATGCACTCCCGGGTATGATGTCGACCAGCATGCCAAATTTGGTCAAAATCGGTCGAGCCGTTTCGGAGGAGTTGGCACACAAACGATTTACACTTATCGTCTAAGATTGACAAAAATATATCAAAATCGGTTCACGCAGTCGAAGTATAGGTATAGGTAACAGTCGAATTGTAAACCTCCTCCTTTTTCTGAAGTTGGGGAAAAACAATACGATATACGATCGATAGTACTCGTATTAGGCTAGACTCGAACTAACGACTGCTCCATTTCAAAGAGGTACGTTCTGTCAACTGACCAAGACACAACTAGCCAAGACTTCAAATGTAGCAACTATAATATTATCAACTAGCAGAAGCTTGTGGCTTTCCCCGCTTGACAAACTATACACTAAAACCTTCCTCGAGAACCACTCTATCCATTGGTGAAACCTGTATCAAAATTAATTGCGCAGTTTTATAGATCTAAGCATACATAGGGACGGAGAAACAACAGACTTTGTTTTGTACTATGTTAAGATATGCAGTTAGAAAGGGAACAGTCTCTGGTTCGAGTCCAGCCCAATACAATTTTTCAGAAAAATATAATAATGTATTAAAAATAAAGTAAGCAATTCAAAATATCATGAGTGACAAAGATGAAGCGACACAATCACAAAAAAGATCTTAAGATGAGTAACTTACGTTGCTTTTTATTCCGGGAATGTGTTCCCATGGGATTTGGGAATTGAGATGAAAGAAAACTATATCACACAGGCAGCTAGTCTATACTACTATTATAAAGAATCTCTAGTCTATACTACTATTGTAAAGAGGGAAGATTTGTATTTTTGTATGTTTGTAATGAATAAACTCAAAAACTACTGTGCCGATTTCAAAAATTCTTTGGAAAGCTACATTCTCCCTCAGTAACATAGGCTACTTTTTATCCCAGTAATGTGTTCCCACGGGAACCGGGAACGACTAAACTAAATCACGCGGGCGGAACTGCGGCGATCAGCTAGTAATACATAAAAATGTCGCTGTTAAATGCCTAACTCTTCCTAAGTCTTACGAAAGAAATTATAAATCACAGAACCTGAAACGTCATCGGCAGGGCTCCAATCAACTTTCCCTAATGAGGGGAACGCTTTAACCACTGAGCTACGATGGGGGTTTTCTTAAGAAATTGTGTGAAAATAATACCAATGACCCCAACGGCACAATGGGGTCAGTAGACGCATAAAGTTTGAGAGCCACTGTCGACTTATTGATTTAGGCGGGACTATACAGTAACATACTGCTCGGTCAAACGAATATGAATCATTAAAAAGTATAAACACGCGAATTTTGAAACTGTTTGTAATCACGAAATATTAATTATACACATATCACGCCTATATCCCTGAAGGGGTAGGCAGAAGTGCATTATTCACCCACAATTTGCCAGTATTTTTAGTCTCACGTAATAGGGGGCAAGCCTATTGCCGTCACCGGGTACATTTATAACGGGTTATGTTCAAAAAAGTAGCAGCTATATTGTAATTTTGAAAAACTAATTTGAAACCCGTTGCCTTGCCATGAAATGTTGATGAAAGGCAACAAAATCTTACGTGCCACCGGCTGTGGCACAGACAATTAAAGTCCTGGGCGTCTCGGACTATATTAATTATAATGTTTTAATGTTAATTGTGTTAGTTTATACGAGTATTTAATAGGAAGTATGAAAGTTGCGCTATTAAATGAAAAAATGGAGAAATGAGCGAGTTTTTTTTTAAAATTACATTTAAAAAAAAACCCTAAATGTCATCAGAAGAGACGAGAAAGTTTAATGCAAAGAGGATTTATTTACTTTAGAGCTTTTACCATTAAAAGTTAATCTTTGGCCGTACGGATTTGATAAGTAGGTACCTACCTCTGCTTGTCACCTTATAATAAATTATTTCTTATTTTAAATGCGCTGGTTTCTAACGGACTAGCGGAGGCACGCAGCTTCGCCCGCTTGAAAAATTAAATACACAAAAACCTTCGTCGATAACCAATCTATCCATTAGTGAAATCCGCATCAAAATTCATTGCGTAGTTTTTAAGATCTAAGCATACATAAGAACGGAAGTGACTTTGTTTTATACTGTGTTATGATGATGACAATTCTAATATATTTTTGTCTTTAAAAGCAATGGGTTTGCTTAAACACACACACACACATATCACGCCTATATCCCCGAAGGGGTAGGCAGAGACGCATTACACACCCACAATTTGCCAGTATTAATAGTCCACGGTGCAAGCCTATTGCTGTCACCGGGCACTCTAGGAAGTGGGTTATATCCAAAAGGGCCGAATTAATGTAATAAAATAAGCAGCTATATTATAATTTTGAAAATTAAATTTGAAACCCGTTGCCTTGCGATGAAATGTTGATGAAAGGCAACAAAATCTTACGTGCCAGCCGTTTAAAGTCCTGGGCGTTTCGGACTCAACTTGCTTAAACTAGTCTTAAAATATATTAAGATAGAAATTATAAACAGATCACAAAACTGATGTCATCGGCCGGAGAAATACAAAAATATATTGATTTGGTAAAGATTCATCTAAAAATTCAGTGTTTAAATATCGTTGTAATACGATACACTGGTACCGTTAGTTCGGCAGAGTTCCATTAGATGGAGCCGACGCTGACCTATAGCGCGATCTAGAAATTATGATATGAAGCAAAAATTTAATGTCGTTGGTCTTCGTAGCTCAGTTGTTGTTGCATTCCCCCTGCCGTGTGTACCGATGACATCAGTTTTTGTGATCTGTATAAAATTTATATCTTAAATTTTGATGACAATACTATTTGGGAAAGCGTCTGTAGCTTGGTGGGTAGGACGTCGTAGTTCGATCCCCGGGTTGTACACTACAGACGTGAACACTCTCCTAATCCAAGCCTTTTTAGCTTTGCTGGAGGAGTAACAGGAATGCTTGTCGATAGAACTTAATTTACTATTGCCAGAATACTTTAAAAAAACCATCACGTCTGAGAAGGTTATGATTAAGTTTGACATGAAAATAGTCGCAGGCTAAGCAGATATTAGGGTTCCGTACTCAAACAGTAAAGCGAGAATTCTACTACAAAAGAATCCTCTGTCCGTCCGTCTGTTTTGCTCTGTATCTCATGAACCGTGATAGTTAGAAACTTGAAATTTTCACAGATGATGTATTTCTCAACAGAAATACATCATCTGTGAAAATTTCAAGTGTGGAGGCAACCCTCCATAACAACATATACTACTAGTGGTTCTGAACCGTAGACTTTGCCGGGAGCGGCTTTGTTTATTCTAGTCTCGCTTATTATTTATTATTATTATTTATTTGTTTATTATTGTATTTATTTGCATGACTTTAGATTTTATTTATATGGGTTGCTATGGTTACGGATTGCATTCTTGACAGACCGTAGACTTCGGGAGCTTTGCTTAGAACATGTATTTTTCAATTTTCTTTATTACTCTTTAATTTTTCATCCAATCCAAAAAATATCATTCATATGTTATTCATTGTAAGCAAGGAATGTGTGTGTAAAGTTTCATGAAAATCGGTTGATAAATACGGCCGCAAACATGATCTGACGGAACCCGTAGATGTAGAGATGTAGACATGTGCTCCCTCAGTCAAAAAAACAGAATAAAATAAATATTTAAGGGGGCTCCCATACAACAAACTGATTTCTTTTTGCCGTTTTTGTACGGCACCCTTCGTGCGGGAGTCCGACTCGCACTTGGCCGATTTTTTCATGAAGTTATTCATGTTTAAAACCAGTGAGTGAAGCCGCGGGAAATGTTAAGTAAATTTCTATCTTTGAATAAAATAACTCGTATTTAAATAAACTAAATTCCATTACTAAGAATAATTTGAATTATTCTTAGTAATTATCATATTACAAAGAATACAAAAGAGAAATATAATTGGAGGTTACAAAAATCTTATAATAGTCAAATCTCTATAACTAGTACTGTGTCTTGCTTGTGCTTCGGGCCGCACCACGCCATAGGTTTTGGCCTATAACTTTTGACCCCTTAGGGCTAGGTCAAATTTACGATTTATTGGCTTGCCTCCAGATCGAGGGCTATCCATAGAGGGGTCAACCATCATTGGAGCATAAGCAGTTCTCGAGAGCTAAGGGGGACATTCCCCATTTCTATATATAGATTATCATATTATAAAGAATACAAAAGAGATGTTATGATTATTATTTTAGTGTTTTAGTTTTTTATAGTATAGTTTGTAGTTTGTTTAGGTTTTTTTAAATTTAATTTTCCTGTTCCTTGTAGTAATGTGGGTAAAGTAGTGGGTAAAGTAGTAATGTGGTAAAGTAATGTGGGTTTTAGAAAAAAAAACTAAGTGGTAATTATTAAAAAAAAAGAGGTATAATTGGTGGTTTTAATACAAACATCTTATAATAGTCAAATTTATATAATGACTATTTGTCCTGACGAACTTCAAACGCATTTTTTTTTCATAAGAATATTGTGACTTAGGGCCTATTATAGGGGTTGGTGATAGAAGGGTGAATATTTTTAATGCCACATTATAAAAAAAAATTGTCTATATAATTTTTTTTGTTTTACATTAAATGAAACTAATTCTTTCCTTTCCATTTCAATTTGGTCCCATTCCGACAACTATTTGGTCCCATTTCAATTTGGTCCCATTCTGAAAACTATTTGGTCCCATTTCAATTTGGTCCCCTTCCGACAACTATTTGGTCCCATTCCGACAACTATTTGGTCCCATTTCGGTAATTTGAAGTCGGTTTTTGTGTCAATTTTTGACGTGTATTTTTATGTGGAATACACCTCTGGCTATCCCTTCGCGTAGTTTTCGCGTACAGTATTAAGAAATCAAACATTTATCCCAACAAACGATTGCGTATCTAATATTAGTACAATTTGGAAGCAAGTCTTTTAAAAATAACATGAAATTTAATGTTAAACGAATCCAAATGTACAAAAGATAATAGCAATTATAGAATGTTTTTACTTTGCCCCGTGGTGTGGTGTTTAACTTGGCTTAAGGCATAAGCGGTAGCGGTTACACAAGTGTGATATTTAGGAGTCCGAGAGGCCCAGGACTTTAATTGGCTGTGCCATAGCACACCACGTAAGATTTTGTTGCCTTTATTCTTATTTACTAGTATAGCATTCTTATATTTGTCATTCAGTCATTAAACTCTTATTAAAGAAATTTTGGACATAGCCCATTATATATGTGCTCGGTGACGGCAATAGGCTTGCCCTCTATTACGTGTGACTAAAATACTGGCAAATAGTGAGTGTGTAATGCTCCTCTGCCTACCCATGTGGAGATATAGGCGTGATGTATGTCTGTGTGACATTTAGGATACTATTTAAGGCTGTGACATCTCGTGCCACAACATGCCATAGGTATTAATAATTTATGGAAATATTCAGCAAAAGGGTACAGAACAGAGTTTAGTGTCCTTCTTGGTTGTGTGGTAATCGAATGAGCGGATTTCTTGACACCCAAAAAGTGTGTATTAATTATACATGTTACGAAAATTCACACAACGCCATCTAGTCTCAAACGAAGCAGAGCTTGTGATATGAGTACTAGATAAACTGATCTAAATTTTTTTTTTTGTAAATACATAGGGAACATCCAGTCTTCGGTACAAACGTATCTGTCTTCATACAAAGTTTGTCCCGACCGGGAATCGAACACGAGACTCCAGCGTGGAAATCGGATGCACTACCGACCACGCCACCGAAGCTGTCATTTGCTCCTGCATTTGTTGTTAAATCTAAAATACGTACATGCATATTTTTTTTTTTTTTCATTATTTTGACTAAGTTATTGAGCGGAGCGAAGCGTAGCTTAAGTATCTTAGACGACAAGTGTAAATCGTTTGTGTGCCAACTCCTCCGAAACGGCTCGACCGATTTTGACCAAATTTGGTATGCTGGTCGACATCACACCCGGAAGTGCATATCTCTGAAATCATGAACATAGAGCATAAAAAAAATTAAGAAAATTTGCTCCGCTCGACATTTGCAATTAGTAGCATACATTGCATACCTAGTTTTATCCTTAATTCAGCTGATTTAGATAATCTCTTTCTGACGCTTGATAACCCGTATAGTAACTTCGAAGATTAACATTACATTCCAAATACTAACGGACACTCAACATTCTTTATTACTACTTCGCTCCTAATGATCGAAGCGTGATGTTATATAGCTTATTTTACTCTCGAACAATGTAGCTTTATATAGGTGAAAGAATTTTTCAAATCGGTTCAGTAGTTACCGAGTTTATTCAATGCAAACAAATAATCAATCAAATTGTTCCTCTTAATATTTAATACTGTGTCATATTTTAATACACATAAACCTTGATCGAGAACCACTCTATCCATTGGTGAAAACCGCATCAAAATCCGTCACGTAGTTTAAAAGATCTAAGCATACATACGGACGGAGGCAACTTTATTTTATACTATGTTATGATTAGTATAGATGTTGATAAATCGCTATCAACTCATAACTTAGACTGCCAGCCATTCGCTGAAGCGTGCCAAAGGCTCTCGTGTTGTTTCTTTTTTTAAAAAGCTTTTGTTTTTTTAATGTTTCACTGCGAATCTTTTCTTGTTCAAAGAGATTGTAGCTTATTCAGTTGACGACTGACGGGCGGAAATTCGAAGCGGACGCGGTGTTTAATGTCAACGTTATTTTGACGGCCAACTGACATCAATAAATATAAAGAACGTGTTATACATAGTGCTATCTGTAGTTCGATTTTTGCTAAGCACGTGGCTGGTGGCTTTTAGGTTACCTCTGGCACTCCGCAAAAATAGGGCTCTCAAACACTCACATACCGAACAACGTTTCTTGTCCTGCACCTGGAGCTAGTTAGGAATAACTAGTTCTTCTGTGCGGGACTATCAACTAATCAAGCATTACCTTGACATTGGCGAAATCATCGATGAACATCGATGGAGCCATATTTAAAAAAAAAAGATGAAGAACATGCTTTACATAGTGCCATCTAGCACAAGTTATGGGGTTTTATGCTTTGATAATGGTAGTTTATTAAACTGTTACACAGACAAGGGTATAAGGACGTGAGTTGGGATTTAAAGAAAAGAGCCTTGGTGAGTTCCTTCATAGTATCATACGAGTGTAATACGAGTGTCATACGAGTGTAATAGCTAGTTATGTGCAGTTTCATACACTACCATATCTAGTTTAGCCATTTTGTACAAACACAAACTCGAACAAGTTATCAACAATAGGCAGAACTCAACAAGGCCGTATGGTGGAAAGACTTTAGCCTGTTAATGCTAGTAGAATTTTCTCCAATTATACTACGTTCATGACTGTACTATAATAATTAAAACATTCTTTTATAATGCAAAATTACAGAAAATTTTGTAGAAAATTATTACATCAGTTAAAATCAGACAAACGAAACAAACATAAAATATAATTAAAAACATACACTTCCATTTTATTTATCTGTATGGATGTATAAGTCACAGTCTGCTCTTACCCCTTTAATATACCGTTATGCAAAAAAAAATAACTAGGGTCTTATTTTTTTAATGTAGACTGAATTTTTGTGTGTTCAATTTGAAATGAAATGATTTATTTATTTGTATAGGTCATTAAATACAAAGTACTCTTACAAACGTCAGTACTTAATATAAAAAAATATTATTGCTTCTGTATTTACATGTACTGCCAGATTCGCAAAGCAATAAGTAGAACCGAGAGAAAGAACCTGGCAATAAAACTCACAGTCACTCTTTTTCTATAACTGACAGGTAAATTACACATACAATAAGATAAGATAAGATAAGATAAGATTAGTTTATTTGTAGAACATGTGTTATGACTATGATGATGATTAACCAAAAGTATGGCACACAAATATTTTGTTGTATTGTTATAATTAAATTTAAATTTACATTTTCTTAAGATGGGTTGGAAACCTGAATAATTTTATTTTTTATTGGCGATTGGTAACTGTTGTCTTCAGAGTTCTTGCCAGTTTTATACTCACTGGCTTGAGGTAGGCAGTAAATATTAAATCATTCTTAATTAATTGCCTGCTTCGGTCGCGTGGTCGGTAGTGCATCGGCTTTGGTCTCGGGTTCGATTCCCGGGTCGAATCTGATATTTGTGCGATCCACAAAGGTTTGTTTCAGAGTTTGGGTGTTTCCTATGTATAATTATGTATGTATTTAGAAATATATAAGTATGTTTATCATTCGTCTAGATTCTATAACACACGCTTATATTAGCTTAATTTGGGCTAGAAGTTGTGTGAGAACTATCAAATTACCTTCATAATTATTAGTTTATTACTATGTGACCTAAATGTATAAAGATTTTTAAATTTTAACAAGAACAAAAGTTAATTTAATTTTATAGCGTGACCGCCTCTATTTTAATTCTCCCGTGTGTTTCCAAAATGCTGGCTTGGAAAGGGCATCCGTTCCGGCATTATTTATTTGGGTATTGTAAGTGGATATATTTACACAGTTAAATCTATTTCTTTCTGTGTGTTTGTGTAGTAAATTGCATTCATTATAGTTCACTGACTTTCGTAGCTTAGTAACTATTGGTTTGTATTTTCAATTGACTTCCAAAAAGGAGGTTTTCAATTCGACTATGTATTTTGTGACATTTAATAAAAAGGAGCCATTTTGTAACATAATGAGGTTCGTTTTGTAACAGTTGGCAATAGTCGTATATAGTATATTTAACTTTAAAACCCAAACAGGTAACAAACATTTATAAAAAAACTTACAGTCTAATTTAAAACCTCCTTTTTGGAAGTAGGTTGAAAATAAATACAAGAAAAATATGTACGAGATCCGTAACATTTATTTACAATAAGAATTACAATATATATAATTATATACTAAAAATATTTACATTACAAAATATCGTTTAAAAAATCTTCCTTGTCATTGCCAACTGGGAAGGTTCCCAGAATGCTGGCTGTGTTGCCACGTTGGATGGCGATACTTATTCTTTGGGTCAGAAAATAGCCAGCCTTCTGGTCCTGAGAAGCATCGATTAAGCGTTTAGCAATGTCTCTATAAAGGCGACGAGCGCTCGGACCCCATGACCCCAGTGTCTCAACGAGATTAAATTCAATATACGTACATAGTTTGCGATTTTTTATTTAATAAATTTATTTTAGTTGTAGACATTTACCTCATTAGACAAAGTAAGGATGTGCAATGCAACTCTACCTACCGTTTCGTGAATATAGGTATGAAGATATTATGTATCCCCTAAAGCCTCTCTAACGTAAGGCCTGGCTTAACTCTGAACCATATTACTGAGATTTGGAGCAATCATTTCGCAGCATCCCTCTGCGATTGAGAATTGGTACCGTCGGCGTAAAAAATATATGTTTATGAACAAAAATTCAAATATGGAAAACTGTTATGGGATTGAATGAGAGATTTAGAACAAGATACTGTTAGAAAACGCTCTCTACGCAATCGGCCATGATGGGCAATCAAAGAATGGATCATAATTACCGTAATACATTCCATTGTCGCCAATCATGAGCCATTGCAAACTACGAGTATTATGCCAATTAATATATTTTTTTGTATTTTAAAGCAATGAGTTTGTTTAAACTATTCTTAAAATATTCAGAAAGAAATTATAAATAGATCACATAAACTGATGTTGTGTGAATGTGAATGCTCTGACCACTGAACTACGATGACCAATACCGACAACATCGAATTTTTACTTCATATCATATTCATAATTTCTAGATCGCGCTATTATTTAACCACCACTGAGCTTCTCTTCCCTTTTATAAGTATTTTACATGCATCATCTCCAGTTACATAACATAGCATCACGCCTTTTTCCCCGAAGGGGTAGGCAGAGGTGTGCAAACACACCCACATGTCGCCACCTATGTTAGGTCCCATGTAATAGGGGGCGAGCCTATTACCATTTAACGGGCACAAGTTCCAGACTCTGGGATAATTATCTGGATAAAATTCTAAAGAGAATTATACATTATCCGCCAGACCCGGGAATCGAACCCGAGACCTCGAGTGTGGCAGTCCGTACATAGTACCATTGTGCCACCGAGGTAGTCTTAGTTCATACAACGTCATCTAACCCAAACTAAGCTATGACCTTGTGCTATGGGATCAAGACACTGACTGACACACATACTTATATATTTCTAAATACATACATAATATACATAGAAAACATCCCAAACTCTGAAACAAACAATATGGTACAAATGCAAAATGCAATGCAAGGTAATGACTACCTCGGTGGCGCAGTGGTATGAGTATGCGACTGCCGTCCCTGAGGTCCCAGGTCCGATTCCGGGTCGAATCAAATATTTGTGTGATTCACAAATATTTGTTTCGGAGTTTGGGTGTCTTCTACGTATAATATGTATGTTTGTATTTAGAAATATATAAGTATTTTTATCAGTCGTCTATATTCCACAGTATAAGCTTATATTAGCTTAATTTGGGCTATAGATGACGTTGTGTGAGAATGTCCAAAAATATAAAAAAAAAACTGTACCGGTCACACTGGAAATTTATTGGAGAGGTATATTATCAGTAAAGGACACATTTAGGCTGTTGATTATGAAATTGTTTTGACGTATATATTTCTTATGCTGACTGTAGTTCGAGTGTATCGATTGCATTGAATTAAATTATGTTGTATAAACTTAATTTACTAGAGTGGCGTATGCGGGAATGTACAGATAGCCTACGTATATACAAGATTTTATTGTCAGTGTGATAGGTACAGGGATTTAAATGAACATTGTTTCTTTAGCGAGATTTTTCAACCGACTTCCAAAAAAGGAGGTTCTCAATTCGACTGTAAGTTATTTTTGAGCGGAGTTTACGAAGCTCTTTTTTAGACGACTCGTGTATTTCGTTCGTGATCGAACTCCTCCTAAACGAACGACTGGACCGATCTTTTTAAAATTTGGCACGGTCATAGTGACCATCACCGTGAGTGCATATATCTGAATTCATAAAGGTCGGTCCAGTCGTTTAGGAGTTCGACCCGGATCGACAAACTCAGCTCAATTATTTCAACAGCAGAATGCAACCCTCTCGCTGGGGACCATGCTTCAAGCCATGGTATCCAGCGGGAGTAGGTGGAACGCGGCCGTGTCCTGCTGCGAGCAAGTTATGCTCGCGAAGGAGGCGGCCGGGAGGGAGAGGGAGCGTACCCTCCCCGCCTAGTTCCGTAGTCGGCGGCCAGGCCGCCCCAGACTACGCGACTACGCCCAAGACTATCGACCTCCATGATCGGGGATGGGGTGGGATCGCCACCCGCCGTCCTTACAGAAGCAGGCTAGAAGGGTTGCGTGCTGCGGGGCCTTTTCCCCATAGCACGCAACCAGATTCACTCACTGACGCGGGATAAAACCTGACCCCAACGACGCGGGATTCTCGTCCCGACCAAACACCCGCAGAGACCACGGAGGTGGTCAAAGTCCGCCGGGCGCCACTGGACATACCCTCTGCTAGTAACCAGAGACGCCCGGCAACGGACGTCAGAGCGGCCGTGGCCTTAGGCAGCGGGATTAAAAAAAAAAAAAAAAAAAAAGCAACAGAATGCATTGCGTACCTAGTTTTTTATAGTCTATACTTTCCATAACATAGTATAAAGCAAAGTCACCGTTCCGTATGCATCTATATATAGAAATGGTGTATGTAATTTTTGTCCCTCCTTAGCTCTCGAGAACTGCTTATGCTCCAATGATGGTTGACCCCTCTATGGATAGCCCTCGATCTGGAGGCAAGCCAAAAAATCGAAAATTTTACCTAGCCCTAAGGGTCAAAAGTTATAGGCCAAAACCTATGGCGTGGTGCGGCGCGAAGCACCACAAGTTTTAGTCTATTCTATTCTCATCTAACCAAACACTTTTTTTTTTGGTTTCGCGAATGAATTTCTTACACTGTCTCTCAAATTTTATTTGTATCCCCATAATAATCATTTTATGTTTTAAGTATTTAGTTCAACAATGGCTTGTAGATATGGTAGACAGTGTAGTAAAATACTTGTTTAATAAATATGTAAAGTGAACAACAACCTTTGATAATGCTTTAAAGCGAAACCGGTTAAATCCTGTAATTAAATAAAGGTGAGACGGTGTACAAGACGTGTTTTTTGTTAGCATGTATCGTAAGTTACTCCTTATAATATTAGCTTACTGCCGGAGAACGTTCCGTTAAAATCGGTTAGCCGTTTCAGAGATAAACGAACTAACAGACTGACAGACAGACAAACATAAAAAAGGCCCTGTCTTCGGAAAAATATGCTTTTCAAAGCTAAATATATCGCAAACGGATACTTAAATCAAAAAAACATCTTAGCAACCTCTCAATGTTTTTAAAGACCTATCTAATGATACCCCACACGATGGGGTAGACGCGAGAAAAACCCCGACACAAAAAAAAAATATATTTTTCAAAATTTTATTTTAGTTCTTTGCCGGCGTAGTTATACACTCATACTTGGTCTCAATCGAAAAACTTTGTGCCACGATACCGGTTGCAATTTTAAACCTATCGACTTGAAATTTGTCATGCAGATAGAACACATTAACGTGCTTTGCTGTATAGTTTTTTGTGTATGTAGCTTATATAGTTTTTGAGTTATCAAACATAATATAACGTACTAAAAAAATCGTTTGTCGGATGTCGCGCGACAAATTTAATAATTCAAAACTTGTAGCGGGAATACTTGAATATTCCTGTTAGTTACTGTTTCCCAGTTGAACTACTACATAAATGAATACTGTAGGAAGAGAAACTGTCACTCGTTATACTGGTACGTCTTGTTACTACTGCGTTAGTACCGACGATGTAACTAGATGGCGCCACCGGTAACTTTAGAAGTCGGTGTCAAGATTCTCGAAGGGTCAATGACCTCTCCTACATATATACAGATATTGTTGTGAATTACTTGCTACGAGTAGGGACTAGGAGCGTGTTCTGGATACCTCAACCACTGCTTGAGTATCCATGTGGACCTCTTAAGACTGACTCGAAGACGGTAGACGGCCACCACCCACTAATGCTGGATGCCTTATACCTACTCGAGTCCGCTCGTAGGAAAGCCGGATGTCAGAGGCTATTTCTTTATTAACTTCAATTTATTTAGTAATGGTAAGTAAGATATTAAACTTTTTAAAATATAATAGCATTATCTTCGCAAAATTATAAGACAATAAAACGTCGACAATTGTTTCACCTCTAAACGAGGCATTATCAAGACTGTCTCAGAGAGAACAGCAAAATGAAGCCAGAACATATTTGCTTTTAAGTATGAATGTGTAAATATCGCAATCGAATCGCCTAGATTATATACATATCCAGACAAAATTTCATATTTCTAGCACTAACCGTTTAGCAGGAAAGCTAAGGACAGACCTTGAGATCAGAGGTCAAAGGTCAAGTTCATTTTAGAGGTCTTTGACCATGCTGAGTCGATTGGCGTTTACACTGAGTGTCTAGCTCTTACCGTTCTCTAGTTGAAAGTAGTTCACGGACGGACGGACGGACATTACTGTTGTATAAGAGATTTTCTTTTCGAAAACTCTAAAAGGAGGTTCTCAATACATTTTTATCGTTATTTGAATGCTACTGCTTCCCCTTTGGTCCCATTTCAATTTGATCTCACTCCGACAATTATTTGGTCCCATTTCGGTAATTTGAAGTCGGCTTTTGTGTCAATATTTGACTTGTTTCCGCTGTACTAAACAAAAGTCTTCTTTGTGTTTCATCCCTCAAGGGACCTTAAAAGGGTTGTTTGTTAAAAATGTACGCACATAAATTTTACGAATAAATTTTTATGAGAGGGTATCTGGTAAAAATACCCTCTCATACCACGAATCGGAGACGCTATATGCGTTTGGGGTGAGAGCATGTTTGTTGCCATTTTTCTCCAAAACTACTGGTCCGATTTTAATGCAGTTTTCAGTTATGGGTTCAGGTTTGATTGTTGCATGTTCTAAGATAAGAGTTATGGTGATAACTAACTAGGGGGCGCTCCAGCAAATCTCTCAGGGATAGCACTAATTGCAGATATATGCAGATAATGTAACTATATATTTCGTTTTCGAGATATGCCATGCCGAAGTCACCGAAAATTTCGATTAAAATTTTTAAGGTAAAACGGTAGGGGCGGGGCCCCAAGAGATTAGACTACGTCCTCGCCGTCCGCCCTGGACCCCAACTTGACCACGGTAACGCAGTGGCAAGTTGGGTGACCGAACGTCGAAATCGAAACTTGAGTGGCCAACACAGAAGAAATTGTGCTTACTATGAAGCCTGAAGAGACCCCCGGTCCTGACACTGCCCTTCCCCGGGCAGTCTCAGCCGACGACATATTGCGCGAACAACGGACTTCGATGCCTTTTGATTTGGGGGCTCGCGTCGCGCCGCCTAGTTGCAGCGCGACGTCGACGCCCCAAGGAAATGTTGCTGCTGGGACTGACGATGGGTCAGCTCCCAGTAGTGTGAGGGGTAAGGGCCCTTCTTCTTCGCAGAAGAGGACCCTCGAGAAGGGGGGGCTGCCGCGCGACCGGAGCACTAGTTGCTCTGGGTGGGGGTCCCTCCTCTCCAGCGATTCGGAGGAGGAGGTGCCGGTGAAGACGGTGCGCACGCGTCTCGACGCCTACAGAAAGCGCTCGCCAACACCACCCCCGTCATCTGTGCCGTCCCTGCGCAGTCGCAGGGATATCGGTGTGCCGCCCGCGCGGGAGATAATGAGTATTTTCTCCCGCATGAACGCGGCCATGCGGGGGAGTAAAAACATGTCGGGGAGGAAGAAGATTGTGGCTTCACTGGTGGATGAAGCCCAATCCTCCCTCGACAAGCTCCTCGAGCGGAGCGTCACAGAGGAGGAGGCGAAGCTCCGCAAGCAGGTTGCGAGCCTGGAGGTGGAGCTCACTGCCTCCCGAAAGGAGATGGAAGATCTCCGTCGGGAGGTCGCTGAGTTGACCAAAGCGGTCAAGGCGCCTCCAGGTCCCATGCCGCCTCCTCCTCTGACGGCTGGACCAGCGCCGAAGACGGCGCCTAGGACCGCGCCCACCATGGCGCCCGGCTCGCCGCCGAAGCCTGTACCGACTACGGTGCAGGTCCTGGCGGCGATCGAGAGGCGCCTCGCGGTCCTGGAGGACCGGGCGTACCGCCCTCCGCTAGCGCGTCCCGCGTTTTCATACGCGGCGGCTGTCGGCGGTGCTCCCGCTCCGGGTCCAAGCGGCACACCCGCTGTCCGCCGCCCCGCTCCGCCCCCGTCTGCTTCAGCGAACCGGATGCCGGCCGAGACCGCGGCCCAGGCGCGGAAGGCCAAGGGGCGCGGTAAGAAGAGTGGCACCCCTGCCGCCTCGTCTTCCTCTAACGTCGCTCCTGTTGCTTCCTTACATCCCTCCAGACAGGGATGGGAAGTAGTGGGAGCCAAGAAGAGGAAGACGAAGGCTGCCAAGAAAGCGGCCAAAGCCGCCGCGGCGAAGGCGCCGAAGAGGCCCCGCCCCCCTCGCTCCACCGCCGTCGTCCTGACGGTGACGACGGTAGGTGTGGAGAAAGGGGTGGGGTACGCCGACGTACTGAGGACCGTGAAGTCCTCAGTCAACCTCTCGGCCCTCGAAATACAAGGGGGGCTCCGGTGCAAGACGACACGCACCGGGGCTCGCCTCCTCGAGGTCTCCGGCGCCTCCAGCGGCCCTAAAGCTGACGCCCTAGCGGCTCAGCTTAGGGTCGCGCTGGACGAAGAAGCCGTCCGCGTCACCAGACCCACCAAATGCGCCGCATTGCGCATCACGGGTCTGGATGACGCGGCCACGACGGAGGAAGTTGTCTCCGCCGTCGTGGAGGCGGGCGGCTGCCCCCGTGACCAGGTGAAGGCTTCAGATATCTCCTTCGGCTCCACTGGTCACGGGATGACAGTCGTCCAGTGCCCCGTCGCGGCGGCACTGAAAGTGGCGGACGGACGAAGCCTCCTCGTAGGGGGCTTCCTAAAGGCGCAGGTGCACCTCCTTCGTGCCCGGGAAACCAGATGTTTCCGGTGCATGGTGGTGGGGCACGTCGGAGTGCAGTGTACAGCGGAAGTCACCGTGGGCGATCGGTGCTTCCGCTGCAGCCGGCCCGGTCACAAGGCAAGTGCCTGTGACGCCCCGCCTCGCTGCTTTAGATGCGAGGCGGAGGGCAAGACCGCGGATCACCAGGTCGGCAGCACAACCTGCGCCGCCTCGAAGCCAAAACCTCGTCCGTCCGCTGAGAGCGGTGGGGGTGCCGCCCTTGCGCGGCCAGTTGCTTCGCGGCGGGATGCGGTTATGGACGTCAATTAATGTCTGACGCCCGTATCCGTATCCTGCAAGTGAATTTGAACCACTGCCGTGCTGCTCAGGATCTTCTGTACCAGAGCATCCGGCAGTGGTCCATAAACTTGGCCGTGGTCGCCGAGCCGTACTACGTCCACCCGGGAAGCCCGGTGGACGAGGACGGCTCGGCCTGTTGTATCTTTGGGGGGTCCGCCGCAGACAACTCGCGCCTTGCGATCATTGCAAGGGGCCGCGGGTGTGTTGCGGCGGACTATGATGGGTTGGCAGTCGTGGCCACCTACATCTCGCCGAACATTGACGAGTCTCAGTTTGAGCTATGGCTCACTGAGCTCGACGTCGTCTTCGCTGCGTGCCGTCCTCGCCCTGTCCTGCTCCTGGGAGACTTCAACGCCTGGAGTGAGGCGTGGGGCTCCCGGGAAACCAGGGACAAGGGGAGGCTTCTTGAGGACTGGACCAGAACACGTGGTCTGGAGGTCCTCAACCGGGGGAATGTCGCCACCTTTTGGCGGCGGGGGGGGGGGGAATCGATCGTGGACGTAAGGTTCGCATCCCCTGACCTCGCCCGCCGTATTACAGGCTGGTGCGTGGAGGAGGGTGAGGAGACGCACTCGGATCATCGGTACATCCGGTTCGATGTCGTCCCCCCACCTGACCTCCCACAGCCGGTGGCAAATCCCCCGGATCCGCGTTGGGCACTTCACCATCTGGATCGGGAGGCTCTCCTGGAGGCATCCATCGTGCAGGCCTGGATTCCAGCGCCGGACCAGCCTGCCGATGTGGATGCCGAGGCGGAGTGGTTCAGGAGAGCCATGTCGCAAATCTGTGATGCGGCGATGCCTAGGGTTACACCCAGACCGGCCAGGAAGCAGGTGTACTGGTGGTCGCCGGAGATTGCAGAGCTGCGCGCAGCATGCATCTCCGCCCGCCGCCGGTACACCAGGTTTCGCCGGAGGCGTCGCCGTCCAGACGACGCGGCAGCCCGAGAGGCGGAGCTTTTTCAGGCATACAGGGAGGCTAAAGGTAATCTCCAGGAGACGATAAAGCGGGCCAAGACGGCGGCCCGCGAGGAGCTCCTGGAGACCCTGCAGCAGAACCCATGGGGGCGCCCGTACCTACAGGTCAGGGAGAAACTCCGACCTAGGGCGCCCCCACTCACCCAGAGTCTCCAGCCGCAGCAGCTGGAGCGGGTCATGGGCTCCCTGTTTCCGACGAGCGCGGAGGAGCACGTCCCTCCGCGCATGGCTCCGTCTCTGCCCGACGCGGATAGCACCAGCGAAGACGACGTACCCGAAGTCAGGGTGGGGGAGCTAGGTGCGGCAGTACTCCGGCTTAAACGCCGGAAAATCACTGCCCCCGGACCCGACGGCATTCCTGGCCGTGCATGGGTCCTGGCCCGCGAAGAACTCGGGCCTCGACTGATGGGGCTCTTTAGCGCATGCCTCGAAAGGGGCCAGTTTCCCAAGGTGTGGAGGACGGGGAAACTAAAGAGGTCCTGATCCGTAAGGCGGGGCGGCCGGTGGACTCACCGTCCGGATACCGGCCGATCGTGTTGCTCGACGAGGTGTGTAAGCTCTTTGAGCGCATTATCGCGGAACGCCTCGTCGAGCATCTCACGAGTGTGGGGCCAGACCTGGCGGATAACCAGTTCGGTTTCCGTCGGGGACGGAGGAAGCAGTCTCGCAGGGCAAGGTGGTGGTGGCGGTGTCTCTTGACATCGCCAACGCGTTCAACACCTTGCCATGGAGCTGCGTTAGGGAGGCGCTCGTGTATCACGAAACGCCTCTCTACCTCCGTCGTATTGTCGGGGCCTATCTCTCGGAGAGGGCCATAGCTTTCCCCAGCTGGCTCGGGCCAGCTCGGCGAGATGTGTCGTGGAACATCGGCTACGACTGGGTGCTGCGGGGTGCGTTGCCTAGGGGTGTCGGCGTAACGTGCTACGCCGACGATACCCTCGTCACGGCGCGGGGTGCAACGTACCAGGAGGCAGCACTCAAGGTCACGACGGGTGTTGCTCGAGTCGTGGGTCGGATACGGCAGCTGGGACTGGAGGTGGCCTTGCACAAGTCCGAGGTTCTGTGTTTTCACAGACCTCGGAACGGTCCACCAGAAGGTTCCAGCATAAATGTGGGAGGCGTTAGCATCGGCATCAAGCCCTCGATGAAGTACCTAGGGATCGTACTTGATAGCCGATGGAACTTCGGACCACATTTCCGAAGTTTGGTCCCCAAGGTGACGCAGGCATCGGTCGCGCTTTCGCGACTGATGCCCAACCTAAAGGGACCCAACGCCTCCTGCAGGAGACTGTACCTGGGGATCGTGCGGAGTATGGCCCTATACGGGGCTCCCGTATGGGCGGATAGGTTGGCGGTCAAGGGGAACGTGACTCTGTTAAACAGACCACTTAGAACCTTGGCCGTCAGAACCGTACGGGGGTACCGCACGATCTCCGGAGAGGCTGCATGTCTCCTAGCCGGGACCCTTCCATGGGACCTGGAAGCGAGAGCCCTTGCGTCATTGTTCCAATGGCGCAAGGAGGCGCTGGAGCGGGACCACAGGCCTGCGTCTCGAGAAATCGAGGACCAGCGGTCCCAACTCCGCCAGGATCTCATGGAGTCATGGAGGGTGCGACTTGAGCAACCCAAGGGGGGTGCCATCTTCATCGCGGCGGTGAGACCGATCATGGACGATTGGCTGCAGAGGCGGCATGGTGACCTCACGTACCGTGCGACGCAGATGGTTGCCGGGCATGGATGCTTCGGTAGCTATCTGTTTCGCATGCATCGTGAGGTCACCCCCCGGTGTCAACACTGCGAGGTTTCCGACGACGACACCGCACTCCACACGTTGGTGGAGTGCTCAGCGTGGGCGAGTCAGCGCCGGGACCTCGTAGTGGGTCTGGGCGTGGATACCCTCTCGCTGGGGACCATGCTTCAAGCCATGGTATCCAGCGGGAGTAGGTGGAACGCGGCCGTGTCCTTCTGCGAGCAAGTCATGCTCGCGAAGGAGGCGGCCGGGAGGGAGAGGGAGCGTACCCTCCCCGCCGAGTTCCGTAGTCGGCGGCCAGGCCGCCCCAGACTACGCGACTACGCCCAAGACTATCGTCCTCCATGATCGGGGCCTGAGGACGGCGGGATCGCCACCCACCGTCCTTACAGAAGCAGGCTAGAAGGGTTGCGTGCTGCGGGGCCTTTGCCCCATAGCACGCAACCAGATTCACTCACTGACGCGGGATAAAACCCGACCCCAATGACGCGGGATTCTCGTCCCGACCAAACACCCGCAGAGACCACAGGGGTGGTCAAAGTCCGCCGGGCGCCACTGGACATACCCTCTGCTAGTAACCAGGGACGCCCGGCAACGGACGTTAGAGCGGCCGCGGCCTTGGGCCGCGGAATTAAAAAAAAAACAAAAAAAAAAAAAAAGGTAAAACGGTAACCCTATTACTAAGACTCAGCTGTCCGTCTGTCTGTCACCAGGTTATATCTCTCTTCTCTCTCATGTAAAATCTATACATATCCTATATTATTCTGACACACAAATATCACTTCTGAGTTTAAATTTGTGTCATGAAGTTACATACTGCTAATATTATTTATTATATAAGTCAAACATTTTAATACGAAATTTACTGCATAATGACCAGTCAGGATACAAGAATAAGTCACATTTAGAACATACAAATTATCCAACTAACATATGTCAACAATACAGAATTACTTACATATTAATTACAGGTTAAGAAACTCAGTTATTGAGTAACTAGGTCGGCGCAGTCGCGAAACGTACCGTTACGCTGCAGCATATATTTGAGCGAAGCGAGTTTAATTTCAAAATTCTGGCATCGTAATAACCTGGGTAATTCTGTAAGCTATTGATGAGTGCAAGAAAATCCGAAATCGGCCGAGTATTCGCCGAGAAACAATTTAACACAAATCGTTTGAAAAATAATTTGAGTCACCCGTAGCGAGCTCCGCTCGCCTTCGGCTCGCTTCGCTCAATAACATTACTCTGGGTCTGCTGGAAGATAAGTCATCCATTGACTTAGCACTCGTTTGTGCATATTGTTCTTAAACTACCGATGTATGATGTATTTTTATACGTACCATAAAGAATAAATGAAATGAAAATATCTCAAGAACCGTGACAGTTAGAAAGTTGAAATTTACAGAGATGATGTTTCACAGATTTCTGTTGCCTCTATAACAACAAATACTTAAAATCAGAATATACTAAATATTTAAGGGGCTCCCGCACAACAAACGAAATTTTGGACGTTTTGGTAGGGACTCTTTGTGCGCGAGTCCGACTCATGTATTTCTTTTGTCGGCATACTCCTCCTAAATGCCTGAACCGATCTTCTTCAAACTTACCACAGTGATAACGTGTGGCGTGAGGGTGGTTTAGAACAAAAAAAAAAATGAAAATCGGACATACCATCGAGGAATAATCAAAAATTTAACACTTCGCTCAGTTTTTTGCAACAGCCGCATGCATTGCATACCTAGTAAATAATGTCATTACCAACGAACCAACGTAATTACTAGAAAACCGTAGGTGTGTGCCTTTAGAGTATACATATAGGCGTGATGTATGCCCATTCTTTTGCCGTTTTGGTACAGAACCCTGTGTGTGCGAGTACGACTCTCACTTGGACAGTTTTCTTTTTTTAAATATATTTATGTCGACAAATTGACGCCACCCGCCTGACGGTAAGCTGTGGCGACGTCTGGCGATTGTGGGCGACTCTCATAGTACACAGGAATACTATAGAGAGTGGCCCTCAACTTGATGACCCAGTAATGTGCCTCGTCACGCTTCGCTTAAAGAACCCAGGCAGGGTTATATGTTGGAGGAAATACGTGCGCAGGCACGGCGTTCCAAGCCACCATCGTTCGGCAGAGAAACGAACGTTTAAAAAGCTCGGTTCTCGCGAAGACGGTTTCCACGGTATGAGAGTGACATGTTATTATTTCCTTTCTAAATCTGTCGGGATATCAGTTACCTAAAGGCACGACCCATGTGACCTTAAGGAATACCCATTTAAATTACTAACCTTTTCCCTCGGCTACACCTTAACAGAATTGGGTTCGCGGCCCTTAGGGATTACTGAGCTCTGAAGGTGAAAAATTATCTAACATGCTGGCTGTACACTTCCTTGAGACGGGGATGAGTTGGAGAGGAGTTGGGGAGATTTGGTAGGTACATATTGTATATATTGGATCTTGTAAACGATCAAAGACAATAATTTTTTTATTGCCATTCTCACACAACTATTCCGAGACGCCCAGGACTTTAATTGTCTGTGCCACAGCGACTCACCGCAAGTGCTGAGCGCTTGCGGTTATCAAACAGAATCCATTTTTCATCGCAAGTAACAATGCGGTTCAAAATTCCTTCATTTGTGTGTCTGTTGAGTAATACAAGGCATGTATCGACGCTAACTTCGCGCTGGCGATCATTGAGTTCGTGGGGCACCCATTTGTCAAGCTTTTTTACCTTGTCAATTTGACGCAAATGGACCTTATGGATATTGTTTTGACGCTTACGTCGAAAGCTGCTGCTAATTCAGCCGTAGATTGTGTATCATCGGCTTCCACGATCACCTTTAATTCGCCATTGTCGACCAAAGTCCAAACGGCAATTTCATAGGTAAACACCTAATATATATCGATATTACATCGAAATGTATCAACTTAATTTCCTCTCAAAATCCTGCTATCTCCAAATGAAATCCCATAGTATGCCTTAATTCAATAATGTAGCAATATCGTCGTAAGAATCATTTAAAAAATCAACTCTATAAACTCTATAAACTTGTCTTAAAGTAGAAATTCTATCGGCGTGTAACATTTAAATCGTATAAGAAACAAACTGCGAAGGATATTGAAAGTTACTACTTGAGAATAAGGTTCAAATTTGTGTGTATTATATTAATGTTTCAAGTTAATATATACAGGTTGATGCGAGTTTTGTAACGTAAATTTTGACGATCACCGACTTTGATTGGAAGAGGTTATTATTTTGTTGAATTATTACTTTATTATACAGGGTTACTTTTAAGACAGGAGTCAAAATCTGCAGAGGCGGCATGGTGACTTCACGTATCGTGCGACGCAGATCGTTACCGGGCATGGATGCTTCGGTAGCTATCTGTTTCGCATCCATCGTGAGGTCACACCCCGGTGTCAACACTGCGAGGTTTCCGACGACGACACCGCACTCCACACTTTGGTGGAGTGCTCAGCGTGGGCGAGTCAGCGCCGGGACCTCGTAGTGGGTCTGGGCGTGGATATCCTCTCGCTGGAAACCATGCTCCAAGCCATGGTCTCCGGCGGGAGTAGCTGGAACGCGGCCGTGTCCTTCAGAGAGCAAGTCATGCTCGCGAAGGAGGCGGCCGAGAGGGAGAGGGACCGTACCCTCCCCGCTGAGTTCCGCAGTCAGCGGCCAGGGCGCCACAGACTCATCTACACCTAGGACCATCGACCTCCATGATCGGGGCCTGAGGACGGCGGGATAGCCACCCGCCGTCCTTACAGAAGCAGGCTAGAAGGGTTGCGTGCTGCGGGGCCTTTGCCCCATAGCACGCAACCAGATTCACTCACCGACGCGGGATAAAACCCAACGATGCGGAATTTTCCAGGAAGAGGCCACACAGGTGGCCTAAGTCCGCCGGGCGCCACTGGAAATACTTCTGGTGTCACCAGGGACGCCCGCAGCAATGGATATGGGAGCGACCGCGATCTCACGGTATTAAAAAAAAAAGGTCTAGAGTTAAATATAAATGGACAATTTTTTTCAAAAAAATCGAGTTTAAAGTTTCCTTAAAAATGTATAATTGTCACTTGTGTCATTATGCGACCTTAATGAACAACAAATTAAGAGATTTGAGATTTAAAAAAAAAATTTTTTAAGCTATTGCATAGCTTCTATCGCACTTCTTGAGCGTGGAGACCGAATCCAGAAATTCCGTAACGAAAATAACCTAACACCCTAACACAAAAAAACACGGCTGACAGGCTGACGTCTTTCATATCGTTTTATATTGTAATTATTTTTTTTTGGTGCAAATTTTTTAATAATAATTATTATTTTCTTTTTTTTTATTACTATGCAATAGCTTAACCGCGGCAGTCTCCGAGTGCCACACGTCTTTTTTTTTTTCGTGGATAAATTATATCATTGATTCTGAGTTATTTATAAACATTTGGCTCCGAACTTAAAAGTAACCCTATACACCTACTAGAACCGTCTATGTCTCCGTTAACCCCGTTCTTAGTTAGAATACGTTTTCACTAGTTAAAACTAGTTGACTGGTTCTGTGGGGAGGTGGTACGAGGTCTCAGGTTTGATTCCGGAACGAATCAAATTTTGTTTGATTCAAATCGTTCGTTTCTGGGTTTGGGTGTTTCCTAAAAAATATAAGTATGTTTATCAGTTGTCTAGATCCCATAGCACAGGCATTTTTTAGCTTATTTTGGGCTATATGATGTTGTGTGAGAATGTCCAAAAATATTTACTTATGAAAAAAAACGCCTAAAACTAAATGCTCAAAATTTAATATTGTACGAACGAATTAGAAACTAAAAAAAACCGTTTGTCTCTAGTAATAACTAGTTGTAACTGATATTAAATTTTGAACATTAGTTAATTCCAGTTTTAACAACGACAAGAGAGGGTGACATCAATAATGTAATTAGGTTTGTAGGATTCACCCAAAATATTACACACCCACATCTCGTCAATAAGGTCTAAAACGAAAATAAATAAATAGCCTGATCAAGTTAGCTAAGTGTTATAAAACCCCCGAAGATGCCACACAGCTGGCCAAAGTCCGCCGGGTGCCACTGGAAATACCTTCTGGGGTCATCGGAGACGCCCGCAGCAATGGACATGGGAGCGACCGGGATCTCGCGTAATTCAGAAAAAAAAAAGTGTTATAAAAACGCGTCACACGTTGACTCAAAAACCCGACTTAAAATTACCGAAATGGGACCAAACAACTATCGGAATGGGACCAAATTGAAATAGAACCACTTGGGAAGCAATAGCTTTCATATAAAAAGCCAATAAAGTTATCTTATCTTATCATATCTTATCTTATAAAATATATTTAAAAATCGGTTCAGCCAGTCGAAAGATATGAGCTAAAAACAAAATGAAAATTACAAAAATCCCAAAGAGATGTATTTTCAATCGTCTTGCAAAAAAGGAGTAGTTCTCAATTCGACTTTTATTTTTCATTATTTTGTTTGTTACCTCATATCTCTGGATTGAGAGAACCGATTTTGATATTTTTTTTCAAATGAAAGCTACTGCTTCCCAAGTGGTTCTACTTCAATTTGGTCCCATTTTGACAGTTATTTGGTCCCATTTCGGTAATTTGAAGTCGGTTGTTGTGTTAATTTTTGACGTGTATTGTATGGTAGAAACCTTGGATTAACCATTTGGGCTGTTGTGCCACAAGCAGTTGAGGTTAGCTACGATCAAGGTATAATGCACCAATTAAAAAAAAAAAACTGGCTGGGTTTCCATACCATTATCTATAAAATGCCAAATAAAATACGTTTGTTGTATGGGAGCCCCTTAAATATTGACTTTATTCTAGTTTTTAGTATTTGTTGTTATAGCGGCAAAAGAAATACAATACCCGGCGATAAATACTGCACATCGACCTATGGAAAGAGACAATCGGCTAATTTCGGCTTCGTAGAGCGTTATTTCTGTCGCACACTACCTATGTGACGTTTTGTCAGTCATAATGTGAACATGTTTTTTTATTTTATCCGAACCTAAAGCCAACACTTATAGAACAATTGGTGTATTTTATACAAATAATAAAAATAATTATTAAAAGAAGCAAATCATCATTGTTTTAACAGCGCCTAATAGATACCGGACTGTTTGTATTTCGTGCGACTAACTATCATGGTTCATGAGATACAGCTTGGTGACATACGAACTGATGGACAGCGAAATCTTAATAATAGGGTTCCCATTTTTACCCGTTTGGGTACGGAACCCCAAAAAAATATCACATGCAACTTCATTAAGTATGATAAATAGTGAACACACTGTATATATGTAAATTACAGCATCAAACGCTCTCGGTTCGTTAGCCGATCCTTTTAAGAGCACCATGTATAAGTTATGAGCGCGAGCGGTTTTTAATCCTATTAGCGTTTAGTTACTGCAATAGTTAAGTAAGGTTTGCCGGAAATTATTTACATGGAAATTTATTTTATTTTTTATTTTGGTTTATTCAGGACACAAATAGGTAGTTAAATACAAACACACACACAAAAACAATAGATACTTATAAACTTAGAGGTCCATAAAAGTTCAAAATATATACGGTAGGTACTTTACATTGAAAAGTATTGCATCGGCTGAAGGCCTACGGCGTAAATATGCTAACCTTGCAGGTGATTACATATTTGAGCCGTTTGGGGTTGAGACACTGGGCTCATGGGGTCCGAGTGCTCGCCGCCTTTAAAGAGACATTGCTAAACGCTTAATCGATGTTCCTCAGGACCAAGTATCGCCATCCAACGTGGCAACACAGCCAGCATTCTGGGAACCTTCCCAGTCGGATTTTTTAAACGTTATTTTATAATGTAAATATTTTTAGTATATAATTATGTATATTGTAATTCTTATTGTAAATAAACTTCTCTTTACATTCAACTTAAATATAGGTATGTACTTATACAAAAACTAATAGTAACACAGAAGTCGTGCACAGAATGTTAACAGGAAGAAAGAAATGTAAACAGCAAACAATTATCTGTCTATTTGGAGGAGCAGATTACGTAGTTTTAATTTAAAGGGAGCAAACTCATCATCATTCGCTTTCCAGTCCAACTGTGATTCCGCTAAACTTTGATATTTTCCGTGAAGCGACTGCCATCTGACCTCCACAACCCATGGGCGATATCGAAGTTCTGTAGTTAGACCGTGAGGATTTTTAAGGGCTCCAACTACCCCTAACAACCATAGATGTTCGTAAGACAACTAGGACCGACGTGACAACGTGCTCTCCGAGGCACGGAGGGGTCTCAGTGTCTTAAGAAATGGTCACCCGTCCTAAGACGGGCCTGACTAAATGTTGCTTAACCATTGCAATGTATTAATATTGTCGGTTACCACTAGACCACGAGCCCCTCCAAAGCAAACAAACTATTACTAGTAGTTCTGCGAACAGTAAACCTCGCGTTATTTTCGGGTCCCTAACATCCTTTTGGGACGTGGTCTGGTGGCTGACTTTCCATGCGCACCAACAGAGGTACCAGCAAATAAGAAAATGAGAAATTATCATTTTCTCCGCATTTCTTCCCCATTTTAAAATGGGGAAAACTGACAACACATCCAATTCGCCAGTTGAAACATATCCCTATCGCCCTAGCGAACATAAAAACATCCCCTTACTTAAACATGCAAAAAGAAAAAAAAACTTAGGCTTATGAGATGAGAAATGATAATTTTCTCCGGTTTTCTTCCCCATTTTCCCCCCAATCGAAAAATCCCTTCGACAAAAGTTGCGCCTTGCAACAAAGAACACTTGTGCCAAATTTCATGAAAATCGGCTGAAAAATGCGGCCTAGAGACCGGAACTGCCACACATACAACGCCAAATCGGCCAGTCCTCGAGTTGAAACAGAGACGCTTCGCTCGCTCGGTCAATTAAATAAATCCAAGCACCCAAAATCCTCATTGTATGTTTCAAAACTGCGTCTCAAGAAGTTGTTACTTGTATAAATCGTTCTATAAAAAGGTACCGAAAACAAGTTCAATGAACGAGAACCGGACCGAAAAGATAAACCTAAGAGTGCCTACACACTTAGGTTTATCTTTTCTAGAATGTGAGGGGCGTCAATGTGTTTATTTAAAATTTTAAATAGGAATACTTGGTCTGCGAGAGTGGTCAGTGGAAATATAAAACGTCTTAAGTTTTCTAACCTAACGATTAGTCCATCTATTTTTATAACTATTAGCGGATGTCCGCTTCGCTCGCTTGACAAATTATATACACAAAAACCTTCCTCTAGAACCACTCTATCCATTGGTGAAAACCGCATCAAAATCTGTTGCGTAGTTTTAAAGATATTTCAAGTAAAACCGTGGGCTGTTACTATGGTGTGTCAATAAATAATAAATAATAACTAGGTCGCCGCAGTCGCGAAACGTACCGTTACGCTGCAGCATATATTTGAGCGAAGCGAGTTTTGATTCAAAGCGATATAACTCTGTCAAAGTATTTTTTGTCATTACTCTATGGGAATTTTTACCATCAATTAAATTATTTTTATTTGATCGAAATTCAAAATTCTGGCTTCGTAAGACCCTGGGTAATTCTGTAAGCTTTTGATGAGTGCAAGAAAATCCGAAATCGGCCGAGTATTCGCCGAGAAACAATTTAACACAATTTAACATAAGTCGTAATTTGAGTCACCCGTTGAGAGCTCCGCTCGCCTTCGGCTCGCTTCGCTCAGTAAATATTTTTGGACATTCTCACACAATGTCATCTAGGCCAAATTAAGCTAATACTAGGTCGCCGCAGTCGCGAAACGTACCGTTACGCTGCAGCATATATTTGAGCGAAGCGAGTTTAAATTCAAAATTCTGGCATCGTAATAACCTGGGTAATTCTGTTAGCTATTGATGAGTGCAAGAAAATCCGCAATCGGCCGAGTATTCGCCGAGAAACAATTTAACATAAATCGTTTGAAAAATAATTTGAGTCACCCGTTGAGAGCTCCGCTCGCCTTCGGCTCGCTTCGCTCAATAAGCTTGGGTTATGGGATCTAGACGACTGATGAAAATACTTATATATTTCAAAATACATACATATTATACATAGAAAACACCCATACTCCGAAACAAACATTTGTGGATCACACAAATAATTTGATTCGACCCGGAATCGAATCTGGGACCTCAGGGACGGCAGTCGCATACTCATACCACTGAGCCACCGAGGCCGTCAATAGTTTGATAAATCGAAGAACGAAGCAACTTTGTTTTGACTGTTAATTTCGAAATACACACAGACACTTAAATTTTATTTCTTTCTATAAATTATATACAAAGAAATAAAATTATAAATGTCCGAGACGCCCAGGACTTTAATTGGCTGTGCCACAGCGGTTGGCACGTAAGATTTTGTTGCCTTTCATCAACATTTCATCGCAAAGCAACGGGTATCAATAGGCTTCGGGACGGCAATAGGCTTGCCTCCTATTACGTGGGACTAAAAATACTGGGAAGTTGTGGGTGTGTAATGCACCTCTGCCTACCCCTTCGGGATATAGGCGTGATATGTGTGTGTGTATAAATTATCTCGAAATACGAGTGGAGAAGCGGGCATCTAGTAGTCTGATATAAAATTCTGTAACTGACATATAAAATTTCATCTCCTTTGTGAGACTTTTCTAAATATATTGAGCAAGAAAGTAAAGTTCAATCGTTTAGAAAAATCCTTGAAAGCTCACTTGTCCGTGAAGTGTTCTGTTTTTATGCGATCCTGGTACCTAGGAGCTAACGTTTGAAGGTTTTTATACGAAACCGCAAAGGATATCTACTTTTTTAAGGGTTTTCCTTTAGTTTATTTATTTATTTTTGTATTTTAAAGCAATGAGTTTGCTTAAACTATTCTTAGAATGAGGGGCTCGTGGTCTAGCGGTAACCGACAATGTTAACACATTGCAAAGGTTAAGCAACATCTACTCAGGCCGGTCTTAGGATGGGAGACCATTTCTTAAGACATTGAGACCCCTCCGTACCTCGGAGAGCACGTTAAGCCGTCGGTCCCGGTTGTCATACTAACATCTATGGTAGTCGTTAGGGGTAGTTGGAGCCCTAAATCAAAAATCCGACCGGTCTAACTACAGGAATTCGATATCGTCCATGGGTTGTGAAGGTCAGATGGCAGTCGCTTCACGGAAAATATCGAAGCTCAGCCGAATCGCAGTTAGACTGGAAAGCCGACCCCAACTGAGTTGGGAAAAGGCTCGGTGAATGATGATTCTTAAAATATTAAGAAAGAAATTATAAATAGATCACAAAAACTGATGTCATCGGTAGGACTCGAACCCACGGCCTTTCCCTAACAGGGGGAATGCTCTGACCACTGAGCTATGATGACCACTACCGACAACATCGAATTTTTGCTTCATATCATATTCATAATTTCTAGATCGCGGTATTAAGGTTAGAGAAAGGCCGTGGGTTCGAGTCCTGCCGATGACATCAGTTTTTGTGATCTATTTATAATTTCTTTCTTAATTGACTGAGCGAGCGAAGCGTCTCAGTTTCAACTCGAGGACTGGCTGATTTGGCGTTGTTTGTCTGTATGTGTGTATGTGTGTCTGTTCCGGTCTACAACCGTATTTTTCAGCCGATTTTCATGAAATTTGGCACAAGTGTTCTTTGTTGCAAGGCGCAAATTTTTTCGAAGGGCATTTTGATTGGCGGGAAAATGGCGGAGAAATAGGGGGAAAATGGGGAAGAAATGCGGAGCAAATTATCATTTCTCATCTCATAAGACGATGTTTTTTGCATGCATGTTCAAATAAGGGGATGTTTTAGTGTTCGCTAGGGTGAGTGGGATATGTTTCAACTGGCGAATTGGATGTGTTGTCAGTGTACCTCATTAAAATGGGGAAGAAATGCGAAGAAAATGATCATTTCTCATTTTCTTTTTTGCTGGTACCTCTGTTGTTGCGCATGGAAAGTCAGCCAGCAGACCACGTCCCGAAAGGATGTTAGGGACCCGAAAATAACGCGAGGTCTACTGTTCGTAGAACTGCTAGTATTTATATATTATCCACATTTTATGTTTATCTGGCCTTTTTTTACGTCCGCGGAAGCGCTGCCGCTCTTTTGTTACGCACCAGAAGTTATTTCCAGTGGCCTCTTCAGTGATTCGGGTCGGGATGAGAATTGCGCTTCGTTGGGGTAGGGTTTTATCCCGCGTTGGTGATTGGGGGACGCCCTATTTTCGCAAAAACATGCTCTTCAAAGCTAAATATCTCGCAAACGGATACTTAAATCAAAAACATCATCTTAGCAACCTCTCGATATTTTTAAAATACCTTTCTAATGATATCCCACACTTCGGGGTCAAAGCAAGAAAAACAACCAATTCTGGTTACGTGTAGGAGTGGTACACCAAAAAATTTTTTTTATAAGTTTCTTTTAGGAATTTGTCAACGTAGTAAATACACATATCCATGCTAAGTTTCATGTTTCTAGCACTCACCGTTTAGGAGGAAAGCCGAAGACAGACAGACTAACGGCCATGACGTAACTCTAAGGATTCCGATACTTGAACTACGGAACCCTTGTCTCTGGATGCCCTACGTCCTCGGAAGGATCGGTAAGTTCTAATATTAACCAAATCTGAGTGCTTAGTAGCGAAACGATACGTTAGTTAAATCATCTTTTATTACGTACTAATATACTAGTACACAGACGTTGTCCTGCAAAAAAAAAGAACCAAATTTTTAATCTAAACCATTCTCGAATTCCCTTGAACACACACAAAAAATTTCATCAAAATCGGTCCAGCCGTTTAGGAGGAGTTCAGTGACATACATACGTACAGTAGAATTATATACATAAAGATGTACGCGTGTACGTACCTATGTATCATCATTCATTCACCGAGTCTTTTCCCAACTCAGTTTGGGTCGGCTTTCCAGTCTAACTGCGATTCGGCTGAACTTCGATATTTTCCGTGAAGCGACTGCCATCTGACCTTCACAACCCATGAGCGATGTCGAAGTTCTGTAGTTAGACCGCGAGGATTTTTTATTTAGGGCTCCAACTACCCCTAACGACTACCATAGATGTTCGTATGACAACCGGGACCGAAGGTTTAACATGCTCTCTGAGGCACGGAGGGGTCTCAGTGTCTTAAAAAATGGTCAGTGTCTAAGACTGGCCTTTTTTTTTTCTTTTTTTTTAATCCGCGGCCCGAGGTCTGCTACGTCTACGTCTAGTACTACGTCCATTGCGGAGCGCCTCTGGTAGAGACTGAGAGAATTCCCAGTGGCGCCCGGCTTACCTTAGCCACCTGTGTGGCCACTGCGTGGTGGTCGGGTGTTACCCCGCATCTTTGGGGTCGGGATTTATCCCGCATCGGTGAGTGAAGGCGTGCGTGGGGTGCAGCCCCACATCACGCAGCCCTTCTAGCCTGCTTCTGTAAGACTGACCTAACTAGATGTTACTTAACCTTTGCAATGTATATTTATTTGCACAAATATATCTTCATTGGCGCTAATTAAAATGGAAAGTATAAAAATGTGTCGCGTCGTCTATCCCCTCATATCACCTAATCGCCCTTAGGGGTGTGGCGTGACATAAATGTACCTAATTATAAGCATGACCTATATAAGGGTCATTCCGCTGATTAAACCCGAGCGCATTTAACATGTAACTGTATTAATTACATGTGTTAAGGGTTTAAAATCCCAGGTAAATTCAGACAAAGAGTTATTTATTTATTTATAGCACTTTTTTTACCAAGTAAGCTGCAAAGTAAGCCTTCATATACCACAATAGTCCGAGACACCCAGGACTTTAATTCGCTGTGTCATAGCGGCTGCACGTAAGATTTTGTTGCCTTTAATCAACATTACATCGCAAGGCAACGGGTTTCAATAGGTTTTTCAAAATCACAATATACTCGTAGCTGCTAGTTTTTATTAAATTAATTCGGTAATTTTGGACATAACCCGTCATATGTGTGCTCGGTGACGGCAATAGGCTTGCCTCTATCACGTGGGACTAAAAATACTGGCAAATTGTGGGTGTGTAATGCACCTATGCCTACCCCTTCAGGGATATAGGCATGATATGTGTGTGTAATCTGATGTCGGATTTTGTGTTAATATTTAGCGTGAGTTATACAATGACGACTTTGTGACAGTCATAGGCTCTTGGGTACTTATATTAGAAGACTAAACTACGGAACCCCCTCTAAAAGTTAAACGGCTGGTATGTTATTTTTATGGGTAACTACGGAACTCTATATTAGGCTTGGCTCGACACGCATTTTTACACATGAATGAAATTTTGCATGGATATGTATATTTAATACGCCGACAAAGTGTTATAATAAAATTTAGAAAAATATTTTTTTTAGGGTATCTCCCCTATACGTAAAGTGGGGTTAAAATTTTTTTCTCACGTCTACCCCATCGTGTGGTATCATTAGATAGGTATTTTAAAAATACCCAGATGTTGCTAAGATGATTTTTGGATTTAAGTATTCGTTTGCGAGATATTTAGCTTTAAAGAGCATAAATTTGCGAAAACAAGGCGTCCCCCCCTCTAAAATCTAAACGGCTGACGTGAAGAACATGAAAAAATTCATGGTGGTAGACCATCTAATGAAATTTAAAGGAAAACTATAACGGATGGTATGACTCTGTTAGTTCAGTAGTTATAAAGGTTTTTATGTGTAACAACAGAACCCTATCTTATGCGTGACCTGACAAGCACTTATTCGGATTTTTAATTTGTAATATCTGAAATAAAAGACTTTAGCCCACAGAATATGTTCACCCCTTCAAGAGTAGAGAATTTATATGTGTATTTGTCCGTATAAACCCTCATAATTACTTAATGAGCCTTATCATATAACTTAACCGCTATGTAAATTATACCTTTTAATTTGAAAGTTGAAATTGTTCAAATACAATAACCGACAATTATTAATGTAGGTTAATTGTGTTGTAATTAATAGGTGTGCGGCGGTGGATATTTGGATTTGATTTTCGGATATATAATATAATAATTCAAATCAGAGGAGCTCGTGGTCTAGTGATAACTGAGTATGTTAAACACATTGCAAAGATTAAGCAACATCTAGTCTGCCGTGTGTCGCGTCGGTCCCGGTTGTCATACAAACATCTATGGCAGTCGTTAGGGGTAGTTGGAGCCCTAAATCCAACATCCGACCGGTTTAACTACATAACTTCGATATCGCCCATGGGTTGTGAAGGTCAGATGGCAGTCGCTTCACGGAAAATATCGAAGTTCAGCCGCGAGCAGTTAGACTGGAAAGCCGACCACAACTGAGTTGGGAAAAGGTTTGATAGATAATGAATAAATATAATTGGAAAGTTTAAGGGAGTTTAGAAATGAAACCTTTATAGAATCATTTTGATGTCCGTCTGTCTGTCTGTCAATAACCTTTTTCTCGGGAACGCGAGGAGGTATCATTCTGAAATTCATATTATATGCTAGTAGTCTACTGTGCGTTGGAGCTTTTTTTCAGTGGCGCCCGACGGACTTTGACCACCTCTGTGGTCTCTGCGGGGATTTGGTCGGGATGAGAATCCCGCGTCGTTGGGGTATTATGCCACGTCAGTGAGTGAATCTGGTTGCGTGCTATGGGGCAAAGGCCCCGCAGCACGCAACCCTTCTAGCCTGCTTCTGTAAGGACGGCGGGTGGCGATCCCGCCGTCCTCAGACCCCGATCATGGAGGTCGATGGTCTTGGGCGTAGATGAGTCTGCGGCGCCCTGCGGGGAGGGTATATACTCTCCCTCTCCCTCTCGGCCGCCTCCTTCGCGAGCATGACTTGCTCGCTGAAGGACACGGCTGCGTTCCACCTACTCGCGCTGGAGACTATGGCTTGGAGACCATGGCGTGCGTTGGAGCTGTGAAAATATCTAACTTCTAAGCCAACTTTCTAGCTATCACTGTTTGTGAGATACAGCCAAAAACAGACGGACGGACAGCGACGTCTCAGTAAAAAGGTTCCCGTTTTACCCCTTGGGTACAGAACCCTAAAAATTGCAAAAAGCATAAACTTTCAGTTTTGTACGGAACGTTTTTATTCTATATAATTATAGAAATCATTCCCAAATATTTGGACAGAATTTATAACTTGCAAAACGAATGTCATCGGCAGGAATCGCCCCTGCGGCCTTTCTCTAACAGAGGGAACGGAGGTGCCATCTATCCGTAGTTTCCCTGAACTAACCTGCCAACGTTTACCCTAAACACACGATCTAGAAATATCATCATTCATCGAGCCATTTCCCAACTCAGTTGGGGTCGGCTTTCCAGTCTAACTACGATTCGGCTGAACTTCGATATTTTCTGTGAAGCGACTGCCATCTGACCTTCACAACCCATGGGCGATACCGAAGTTCTGTAGTTAGACCGCGAGGGTAATTGATTTAGGGCTCCAACTACCCCTAACGACTGCCATAGATATATGACAACCGGGACCGACGGCTTAACGTGCCCTCCGAAGCACGGAGGGGTCTCAATGTCTTATGAAATGGTCACCGGTCCTAAGACCGGCCTGACTAGATATTGCTTAACCTTTGGAATGTGATCTAGAAATATATGAAGCAAAAATACCCTACCCACTCTTCAGAATGCAATATTACCAATGAAGGACAATCTAGACATCCTTGGCATAGACGTTCGTCGAGAGCTTGAGCTCTCGACGAACGTCGACAAACAAAATACATTGAGAGATGTATTGGGCTAGCTTCGCGGAAACTAGGAATACTGAACAAGGTAAAGCGATTCTTTACACCGCACCAGAGGTGTCTGCTGTACAAAACGCAGATTAGACCCTGCGTTGAATACTGCTCTCACCTCTGGGACGGCTCCGCGAAGTATTTGCTGGACGCACTCGACGCTATGCAGCGACGCGCTGTTCGCATTATAGACTGTCCGGAGGTAACGGGAAGCCTTGAGCCGCTAGCCCAGCGCCGAACAATTGCTTCCTTGGCCGCGTTCTACCGTATTTACCACGGTGAGTGTTCTGAAGAGTTCTTCAACCTGATCCCACCCTCTCCCTTCCGATCCCGAACAACGCGTGCCGGGCAGAGATGTCACCCTCATACCGTGGAAACCGTCTTCGCGAGAACCGAGCGTTTTAAACGATCGTTTCTCTGCCGAACGATGGTGGCTTGGAACGCCCTGCCTGCGCACGTGTTTCCTCCAACATATAACCCTGGGCTCTTTAAGCGAAGCGTGAAGAGGCACATTACAGGGTCGTCAAGTTGAGGGCCACTCTCTATAGTATTCCTGTGTACTGTGAGAGTCGCCCTCAATTGCCAGACGTCGCCTCAGCTTACCATCAGGCGAGTGGCGTCAATTTGTCGACCTAAAATATAAAAAAAAAAAAAAAAAAAAAAAAATGAATGAAATCGGTATGGTCATCGTAGCTTAGTGGTTATAGCGTACTCCTTGTTAGTCGCAGGTTCGAGTCGTGCCGATGACATTCGTTTTTGAGAAAAATTATAATAGTATGGTATGTAATCATCAGTCGGGGCTGCGGGAATTTTGGTTTGAATTACAGAGTGATTTTAAATATTCTATAGCGCCTCGAAAATGCCATAGGCTCCTATATGACGTGGGACCGATAAAATCACTGACAAAGTGTGGGTGTGTAAGACACCGCTGCCTACCCCTTCGAGGATAAATACGTGACCATGCCGAGCTTCGTAGAGATCCGATAAATCTGCTTCGCTCGCTCGGTCAAGATAACTATTAGCTACCTATGAAGAAGCACGCACAGTAATCATAGAAATGGTGAATGTAATTTTTGTCCCCCCTTAGCTCTCGAGAACTGCTTATGCTCCAATGATAGTTGACCCCTCAATGGATAGCCCTCGATCTGGAGGCAATCCGAAAAATCGAAAATTTGACCTAGCCCTAAGGGGTCAAAAGTTATAGGCCAAAACCTATGGCGTGGTGCAGCGCGAAGCACCGCGCAAGACACCGTACTAGTCAAAGTATAAAACAGTCTTCTATAAAGCGCATATATTTATTCATATAATTTAACTGCATCGGTGGCGCAGTGGTATGAGTATGCGACTGCCGTCCCTGAGGTCCCAGGTTCGATTGCGAGTCGAATCAAATATATGTGTCATCCACAAATATTTGTTTCGGGGTTTGGGTGTCTTCTATCTATAATATGTATGTATTTAGAAATATATAAGTATGTTTATCAGTTGTCTAAGAGCCCATAGCACAAGCTTATATTAGCTTAATTTGGGTTAGATGAAGTTGTGTGAAAATGTCCAAAAAAAGCACGCTCCGTAATCATAGTATAAAATGAATGAATGAAATGACAAAATCTTCTGTTGCGTCTGTCTATTCTCATACTAATTTCACTAATAGATTCGAGGAAGGTTTGTGTATAATATATCATATGTGAAGCAAAGCCGCGAGCATCTGCTAGTCAGCTATATAATATGTCATAAACTTCCAACAAGTGGGTTCTAACTGTCAAAAATTTATGTCATTTTTGACAAAACAATACGAATGTGTCGTTAACCATGTCAGTAGTCATAAAATTAGTTTATTGTCAAAATATGTCTTACTAGCTGTTGACTCCGACATTGGAGTTCGATTGTTGCTGAGCGCGTGGTTGGTGGCTTTTTAGGTTACCTCTGGCGCTCCGCAAAAATCGGGTTCCAAGACACTCTCATACCGAACAACGTTTCTTGTCCTGCACCTGGAGCTAGTTAGGAATAACTAGTTCTTCTGTGCGGGACTATCGACTAATCAAGCATTACCTTGACATTGGCGAAATCATCGACGAACATCGGTGGAGCCACGTTTTTAAAAGAAGAAGAAGGCCCGAAGAAGCCGTTCTTGAGGTTGGTGGTAAATGAAAGTGGACTATATTACTAGTACATAAGTGTATTTGAAATATTAAGAAAGAAATTATAAATAGATCACAAAAACTGTTGTCATCGGCAGGACTCGAACACACGGCCTTCCCTAACAGGAGGAATGCTCTGACCACTGAGCTACGATGACCAATACCGACAACATCGAATTTTTACTTCATATCATATTCATAATTTCTAGATCGCGCTATTAAGGTTAGCGTTGGATCCATCTACTGGAGTTCTGCCGAACTAACTGTACCAGTGTATCGTGTTACAACGATATTTAAACACTGAATTTTTAAATGAATCCTTACCAAATCAATAGTCCTGCCGATGACATCAGTTCTTGTGATCTATTTATAATTTCTTTCTTTATTTTAAGAATAGTTTAAGCAAACTCATTGTTTTGAAATACGGAAATATGTATTATATGTAGGTGTATTTGATTCGGTTCTTTAGTAATTCCTCAATAAGTAACGAAGACGCGAGTCTCGCGGGCAGTGTTAAATATCTGACGGTTATTTTTGATGTGTCATTGTATGACCGTAAGTTAATGGGGGCCGGGCCGACCAGCGTTTTGTTTTGCCGGGCCGCGCGTTGTTAGCCGCTGGTACGCCAACGAAGCATAAAGCTCTGTTCAGACTACGCTATGATATATCGCGCGTTTTATCAATACATATAATAAAATTGTAAGTGGTCGATGTTTGCACATCGAAGATATAATAGAGAAACTGTTGTAGGGGGGTTTTATGAACGCAATAGAACCTAAAACAATGGTTTTTAGAATTTTTGTCTGTTTGTCTGAATGTTTGAACACGTTTATCTCAGAAATGGCTTAACCGATTTGAATGCAGTTTGCAGTATTGCGTTGTGGTTTATTTAACTTAACATTTAAATTTTGTTTTATTTCAATCGGTTCATAAATAAAAAAGTTATGTCGATCTAAAGTACCACGCAGGCGGAGCTGCGGGCAACAGCTATACATAATAAATCAGTAACTGGTGATCAAGAAAACTATAACACGCAGGCGGAGCTGCAGGCAACAGCTAGTTTTTACTAAAATCGATGACATGGTGGTCTTATAGTTTAAGACTTTTCCTCACTGACATATCAATGTTACAACTTGTGAAGTGGGTTGGTTACGTCTAGAATACGGACACCGTTAGTGTGGTTATATGGGAGAATATTTAAATAAATAGATAAATAAATATTTTTGGACATTCTCACACAACGTCATCTAGCCAAAATTAAGCTAATACAAGCTTGTGTTATGGGATCTAGACGACTGATAAACATACTTATATATTTCTAAATACATACATATTATACATAGAAAATACCCAAACTCCGAAACAAACATTTGTGGATCACACAAATAATTCGAATCGACCCGGAATCGAACCTGGGACCTCAGGGGCGGCAGTCACATACTCATACCACTGAGCCACCGAGGCAAAAAACGACAGAACTTCTTCTCTTGAAGATGGAGACCACCCATCGCTGAAGCATTCAGCTTGTGACTACGGCTGTTGTAACCTGGTCGAAACGTCAGACAATAAAAGGTAGGTACTAGTTATCACGGCGAACTTTGTAGCACCTCAAATATAGAAAAAAAAGAGATAAAATAATAATAACAAATAAAAAATATAATATAAAAAAAAATAAAAAGAAATATATAAAAAAAAAAAAACATGTAAATGTATGTAAATTGAAAAACGCGACGGACGGACAGACAGACAAATTGTCGTATTAAATATATATATGTACAGCATGATTTATTTTCACATGAACGCTCGGGATGTCACGGTTTGAATCGCGAAGGTTCGTTTTCTCACATAAGAAATCCAATGAAAAGGAAGGAGGTTCTCAATTCAACTGTATGTTTTCTTTAGACTTTAAAGCTACTACTTTTTTAAAGCTACTACATACTTCTCAAGTATTTCAATTATATTTCAATTTGGTCTCATTCCGACAATTATTTGGTCCAATTTCGGAAATTTGAAGTCGGTTATTGTGTCAATTTTTGACATGTATTTTTTAACCGAATCAATTATTAGGAACTTGTTGTAAATAGCGCATTTAAAAAGATAAGCTCCATTGTACAAATTTCATATTTTGTGCTTTTACTAGTTTTAAGTTACTAATGCTATATAATAATTAAATCAAGCCACATCAATTATTATAGGTCTACTGTAAAAAAATACATATTTGTAGGTGATTTTCATTACTGTTTAAAACTGTAATATCCTGCTAGGATGTTATACATATGCAGCAATGTATCTCGTGTCGTTTGTAGTTCCGATCATACCCGATGATTATCGAAGATGGCCGAGCGCTAAAGAGCGTAATCGTACTCGGTTTTTTTTTGCCTCGGAATTGACTGCTTCTGTGGCGTGGTCGATAGTGCATCCGCTTTCAACGCTGGAGTCTGGGGTTCGATTCCCGGTCGGGACAAACTTTGTGTGATGATACATACACTTGTACCGAAGTCTGGGTATTTCCTATGTATAATATGTATGTATTTACAAAAAAAATGTACATAAGTATTTATATCAGTTTATCTAGTACTCATATCACAATCTATGTTTAGTTTGAGACTAGATGGCGTTTTGTGAATTGTCCTAACAAATTTATTTATTTATTAATTCCGTGTAAATTCTCGTGTGTGTGTGTATTTATATCTAAGTACTTACCAACTTTATTGTTACTGTGTGGGTGTTGATGATGATGTTGCTGTTGCTGTTGCTGCGGCATTTGCTGGACGAGGGCAGGATGTGGCAATTGCAGCAATTTAGGTTCGAGCTTAGTTGCTGCAGCAACTGGTATAGGACCAGCGTTCGTCATAGTGGTCATGGTGGCAGCAGGCATCATAAGGGTGGACATAGCTAACATTTTTAACGTCACTTAGAAAAAATATAGTAGATTTTTTTGTCAAAACTGCAGTCTTCAAAAAATCATTTTTTTTTCTTAGATTTTTTTTCCAAATTTCACAGAGTTTTCTTTTTTCAATTAATAATATCTACTTGTCTTTGTTTGTTTATAACTAAATCACATAGTTTTCACCACTGACATAATATTACATATATTTTACAACTATTCTAAATTTAACCTGAAAAAGTGTATTTTTTTAGGATATTTTGGTTTAAATATTTATCGAAAAAATTTAAAAAATTTAAGATTCTGATTTCACTATTGTTCGGAAATAATCACTCTTGAATTACATTTGTATTAATTTTTTTAATTCATTTGTAACAATAAGAAAGTAGAAAGGGAATTAACATTATTATTTATGTATATTAAAGAAGTTTCTAGAAAAATTTCTGTTTTGGAAAAATATTTATACTCTTAATAAAACTTTTTCTTTTATAATTTTACAATATGAATCACAAAAACTATAGTCTCGGGCTGGACTCGAACCTGCGACTGATCCCTTTCCAGGAGAAACGTTCTATCAACTGACAAAGACACCACTAGTACAAGACATCTAATATTGTGATCACATTGTGTTAATATCGCGACTTACGGCGTCGGTACAGCGCCATCTACCGGTAGTTGAGTTCCTAGCCCAGCACATCTCACATGATCATGATTTTGTTTTGTGTTAAATGTCATGAAGTTGGACATAGGGCTTCAGAATGTAAAACTAAACAAAACCATGATCATTTGAGATGTGCTGGGCCCATAACCTGTTAGGAGAGGTATTTCAGGTTGTCTTGCGCAGTAGAAATGATACTAAGATACTTTTATTACAATACACGTTGTATTCGTTAGAGACTTAGGTTACCGCGTGTTCACAAATTTCAAGCGGAAAAGAAAATTTTATTTGACAGTAGTGACAGACTGTCTTTTTACTTTTCACTACAAAAACTGTTATGACAACTAGGTAATTGGCCAGTAGGCCGGACAAGTTATAATTGTAACCTCAAGACTAACTACTATGGTAGGCTGTGCGTAATGTTGCAATTACGTTTAGACACAGCTAGAGGGCTCTGATGCCAATCAATTAATCTATATATTTCATACGACAATTTGTCTGATTATCTGTCAGTCTGTCGCGTTTTTAAATTATAATTAATAATACATACATTTGCATGAAATATTAAAATATTCGTAGAAGTTCAGGGAAGGTTTTTTTTTTTTTTTTTTTATGTTTGAGATAACACGTTACAAAGTTTTTTTTTATATATATATTTGAGGCGATACACAGTTCGACGGGATAACTAGTATATGTTATAAGCAGTGAAGTATGCTAGTGGTGTCTTGGCCAGTTGGTAGAACGTTCCTCCTGGAAGGGATCACTCGTTGCGTGGGTTCGAGTCCAGCCCAAGACTATAGTTTTTGTAATTCATATTGTAAAATTAAATATTTATACTCTTTTTGGGAATTGTGGCTTTTTTATCTTACATTTTTTTTCTCTAACAAACTCTAAAGGTGCGTCCAAATATTGCGCGGCAAGAGCGCGGCAGCAACACGCGGCATGGCCAGGACACAAGTCTGCCGCGCTCTAGTTAGGACAATCCGACGAATGTTTGCGCGGCAATATGCGAGACATGCCGCGGCTATTAGGGCTATTTCGTCCCAAAGGTCTTCGCGTTGATTTTTATTAACATATTCTTTATGTTGAGGATTCCACAACTCCTTAAAATTAAATGAGCCATATAATTCAATAGTCTAATTGATGTTTCATTGTCCATTTTTGTGAAGCGCAAACACATCCAGACACGATTACCGACGAACGATACTGAGCAATGTTTGCGCGCTCGCGGCAGCCGCGCGAACTTGCCGCACAATATTTGGACGCAACTTAAGAATATAAAGTTATGCACGTATTTATTATAAGAAATTATTTGATTTTACCAAAATCGTCCTAAGGTCTTTAGCAATTTAATGTTACGGGTATTAAAAGAGTATGTTTGTTTGTTTGAAGGCGCTAATCTCAGGAAAGACTGGTTCGATTTGAAAAATTCAATTTGCGTTGAATAGTGCATTTATCGAAGAAAGCTAAAGGTTAACATGACGCTATAGTCAATAGGAGCGGAGCAGCAGTGTAAATAAGTAAACCAATCATATCTTTATAAACACGTAAATAGAGAGTTCAAATTGCCGGGAAATTGATAAAGGACCACACAAGTAGCTTTTAAATAAAATAAATCAAAATAGGTTTATCCAGTTGACCAGGAAACAAACATAAAAAACATCTCCTCTTTTTTTGAAGTCGGTTAGAAATTGACATAATTGAGCGAAGCTCAATCTTAGGCGACTCATGTATTTCGTTTGTCCGCATACTCCTCCTAAACGCCTGAACCGATCTTCTTCAAACTTACCACAGTGATAACGTGGGGCGTGAGGGTTTAGAACAAAAAAAAATAAAAATCAGACATACCATCGAGGAATAATCACCGAAAAAAACAATGTAAAATTTTCACGTTCATCCGCTTTCGACGCCGGAGTCTCAGGTTCGATTCCCGGTCGGGACAAACTTTGTGTGAAGACAGATACGTTTGTACCGAAGTCTGGATGTTTCTTATGTATAATATATATGTATTTCCAAAAAAAAATGTATATTTGTATTTATATCAGTTTATCTAGTACTCATATCACAAGCTCTGCTTAGTTTGAGACTAGATGGCGTTGCGTGAATTGTCCTATATTTATTTAGTTATTATTCATTAATTTAGTTCAACAATGGCTTGAAGATATATGTTAGACAGTGTAGTCACACTTAATTAAAGCACATTCTTTTGTTTACAGAGAACATCATTCGAACGTTAGGGTTGTTCAGTAAAGTAAAATATATACCAGCATAATTTGACCAATAATTATGACGTTAAAGCCTCAATATCAACTCTATGGTCAATGCCGTGTCACCAACAAGACACAACCCTTACTGATTTACAACTTCAAGTTGTCGCTGACGTCACGTATTTTTGGCGGTTGTTAGGCGTAATTCCACCAAGTTTAATTGTTTTGTGCCCTCCCACATATAACCCTGAGTTTTTTAAACGGAGCGTGAAGAGGCACATCAGTAGGTCGTCAAGTTGAGGGCCACTCTCTATAGTATTGTATGCTGTGAGAGTGGCCCACAATCGCTAGACGTCGTCGCGACTTACTATCAGGCGGGAGACATCAGTTTGACGTTACTACACACACACACATATCACGCCTATATCCCCGAAGGGGTAGGCAGAGGTGCATTACACACCCACAATTTGCCAGTATTTTTAGTCCCACGTAATAGGAGGCAATGCCGAATGTCCAAATGGCCGAGTGAATTTAATAAAAAGTAGCAGCTATATTGTAATTTTGAAATAATTTGAAACCCGTTGCCATGCGATGAAATGTTTATGAAAGGCAACAAACTCTTCCGAGCCAGCCGCTGTGGCACAAACAATTAAAGTCCTGGGCGTCTTGGACTATATGACGTAACTAACATAAAAAAAACGTGCCGACAATCGAAACCATATACTAAATACTCCTTAAATGTAATCGAGAAGCAACACCATAAGAATCGATCGATTATAACGGGCTAATGAAATGTTGTTACAATTTAAGAGGGTCTTCGATGTCGGAATATATTTGGTTACACTTTAATGGGCGGTCATTTGGGATGGCGGCCATCTTGGATTTATAGTACAACGCCATCTAGTGGTGAAATAGTAGAACTTGTGCTTGTGCAACATTGACACATAAACTGACTTGGAATTACTGGACCAAATAATCTAAGGTCTCAGTAATAGGGTTCCGTTTTACGGTCCCGGTACGGATCCCTAAAAAACAGTCGAATTGAGAACCTCTTTCTTTTTAAAGACAGTTAAAAACCAACCAGAACCGACGCTAGATGAATAACAAATCTCTCAAATAAACCATTAACCCGACATTGAACAAAATTATCGTAGCATTGCTACGACGTAGCATATACGCCGTAGCCGGTGCTACGGCGTAGCCATTTAAATTACTCGAAGTGAAATTGCGCTGCGAATGTTTTGGGTGTTTTATTGTATGGGGTTATTTGGGGCCATAAAGTAATGTGGGGTCTAAAGGGGGGTAAATATGGATTCTGAGATTCTATTAAGTGGTATGTAACATCTGTCCTGTAATTTTTGGTTGAATTACAGAGAAAAAAAAAATTTACGACGGCGAGTGTTCTGAAGAGCTCTTCAATCTGATCCCACCCTCTTCCTTACGATCCGGAACAACTTGTGCCGGGCAGAGATGCCACTCCCACACAGTGGCTTGGAACGCCCTGCCTGCGCACGTGATTCCTCCAACATATAACCCTGCCTGGGTTCTTTAAGCGAAGCGTGAAGAGGCACATTACTGGGTCATCAAGTTGAGGGCCACTCTCTATAGTACTTATGTACTATGAGAGTCGCCCACAATCGCCAGACGTCGCCACAGCTTACCATCAGGCGGGAGGAGTAAATTTCTCAACCTAAATATAAAAAATAATTATGAAACTTCTCTGCTTCTCTCGCGTGTAATTAACTTTTAGCCAACAAATCCCACGGGAACCTATTCTTGGTATATAAATTAGTCTAATTTACTTCTCATAATCTCAGCTATCTGCCAGTGAAGGTTCCATTAAGATGATTCTAGTCGTTTTAAAGATTTGCCGGAGCAAAAATACCTTTAACTAAATCGGGATCATACGGAAACTCAGGACAACTATATCTATACCAGGTATATATAGAGCGCTGATAACCGGTCTGCACGTCTGAACAGTCAAACAGTCGAGGATGACGTAACATCACTACAACTTCCCAGCTTAAGTTATCGTTTGGCAAAAAATGGAATTAGAAGAAATAAAAAAGTTTGTAGTTATTATTCTGTGATCTTGTTTTAGTTAAGTTAAGACTGGTTTAGGCACATAAAGAGTTTGTTTCTAGTAAGTAAGTATTGTATAGATAGCACAGTATATATTTATCTATGTATATATTATAACACCCATAGTTTTTGTGGGTCCATTTATTACTTGCACGGCACACACTTAGCCCTTTCACTCTTACTTCTCCTCTCAGGCCTGCTGGAAGAAATTCCTTTAAGAATAAGAAGTGCCTTTGTACTATGCTCACTTTATTCTTTTGTACTTCTGTTTCTTGTTTATTGTTTGTGTACAAAAATTATAAAATAAAAAAAGACCACATATGAATGTCATAGTTTTACAATTTCATGTCAAATATTGGATACTGGAAACTATACATAAGTTGATCAAGCTACACAGAACAGCAAAAAAAAAAAAAAAAAAAAAGCTGTTCTCTCTGAGACAGTCTTGATAATGCCTCGTCTAGAGGCGAAACAATTGTCGACGTTTTGTTGTCTTTTTCTGCGAAAAATTTATGCTATTATAAATTTAAAAAAGTTTTTTCTTAAAACATTTTACTTACCATTGCTTTGTCAATTTCATGTCACCCAACACTATAAAAATACTAAATTAAGTACATAAATAAACCATTTGAAAATGATTCTTTCGGCCCTTAGTGGAACGCAAACATATCGTCCTCGTAGAGCAGAAATTAACTACCTTACGTACTTAGTTACGTTACTTTTGAGTGTTTAAAGTTAAAAAAAAGATTTTTGTTAATAATAGTCCCATTTTTTTTTAATCAAATCTTTTATCATCATAATATTGCATTGTCATGCGACTTACATACGCAGGCATGGTTTCAGCTCAATCGCAAACCGGGAAGTGTGTTAAATTTTACTTGCTAGATTTGATTACACACGGACATCGGGACAGGTGAAAGTAAGTATAGTATAGTATTACAAATTAAATAAGTTACTTAGATAATGGTACATAATCTCAGTAATAAGTTTAACTCTAATAGAATCCTAATGGAAGTATTGCCACATTTTTGTGGTATAGTGACTTTTGGCACCAACTAACTTTTTTATTTAAATTAATAGATTAATGGTGGTTAGGTAAAAAATGAAGAAAACATATGTGATCGCCAAAGCATTAAAACTGTGACTTAGTTAATTTTCGCTCTACGGGGACGATAGTTGGTGGTAAATGAAAGTGGACTGTATTTTATTGGTACTGGTATATTGGTTCTTCAATAAATTACAATGAGTAACAAAGACGCGAGTGTCGCGGGTGGTGTTCGAAAGGTGACGTTTTGATGTGCCATTCGACGTATGAACGTAATTTAGTGGGGGCCGGGCCGACCAAAGTTCCATCCGGGGCCGGGAGCCCCGCGTTGTTAGGCGTTAGTGCGCTTACAGTAGTCGTCACGAAGAAAACGGGTGACACTCGCCCTCTATCTATAGATTGTTGATCTGAGTACGGTGACATATAGCAAGAAGGAAATCGATTTAAATTAGATTTGGTTTCCCCTCTATCAAATGTCTGTAAGAACTTCTGTCGCGTTTATATTTGACTGCTTCGGTTTTGTGGTTATTTCAAGTATTACTTTTTTTTTTCTAATTTCGCGAGACCGCGTACGCTCCCATTTCCATTGCTGCGGGTGTCTCTAGTGACACTACAAGGTATTTCCATCGGCGCCCGGCGGACTTTGGCCACCCGTGTGGCCTCTTGGTGGTGAGTAAAGTATAACCTGCGTAAAGTGTTACCTCAGAGTTCTCGGGTTCAATGCCAGGGTCGGGTCAGATATTTGTACGATTCTATGATATATTCATTTAGTAAATCAAAAATTTACAACAACCGACTGCAAATTACTGAAATGGGACCAAATAGTTGTCGGAATGGGATCAAATAGTTGTCGGCATGGGACCAAATTGAAATGGGACCAAATAGTTGTCGGAATGGGACCAATTAGTTGTCGGAATGGGACCAAATTGAAATGTGACCAAATAGTTGTCAGAATGGGACCAAATTGAAATGGGACCAAATAATTGTCGGAATGGGACCAAATTGAAATGGGACCAAATAGTTGTCGGAATAGGACCAAATTGAAATGGACCAAATATTTGTCAGAATGGGACCAAATTATTGTCGGATGGGACAAACTTGAAATGGGACCAAATAATTGTCGGAATGGGACCAAATTGAAATGGGACCAAATAGTTGTCGGAATGGGACCAAATTGAAATGGGACCAAATAATTGTCGAAATGGAACCAAATTGAAATGGGACCAAATAGTTGTCGGAATGGGACCAAATTGAAATGGGACCACTTGGAATTTAGTAGTTTTCAATTAAAATAGAAAATCTAAATCGGTTTACCCAGTCCAAAGACAGGTGACAAACATACAAAAAACATGGTCGAACTTGGAACCTCCTCATTTTTAGAAGTCGGTTGATAAATCAAAATATCTGAATAAGTACGGTACTTTGAAAAAAGCTGTTTTTAATATTTTTGTCTGTCAGTCTATGCATCTGTCTGTCTGTCTGTGTATAAGTTTGATCTGGCTAATCACTGACGACTGTACTGATTTTATCGGGACATTAACTAAAAGATATCTGATAAAATGTTGTAAAGACATATTTAATGTCATAATGTAAGCATTATTTTAACTTGGGAATAAAACATTATACAATTTAATTAATTATAAACATAAATTTAGGTAAAACAATTATTAAAATTATTAGCTAAAATTTACAATTTCAACATCTTAAGATCAAAAACCTTCATGTCAGACTAATGTCTGACTTAATTCCTCTCTGTGAGTCTTGTCAGCCTTTGTCAGAAAAAAAAACAACTCCTCTGTCTTACAAATTGTATGATCAAAGAGAAATACACTCAGTTATTCCTTTTTACTAAAATACAAACTCAAAAGGTGTTCATTATAAAACAGTTTTTAATATCCTAATTCAAAATAAGTCTGTAATTACGTTTTCTGTTTTTGACAGAGCGATTTGACATATATGATTCTGACATCGGTACCACAGAATAGAGAATAGTACTTACATACAGAACTTGCACTCCGACGTTAATTAAAGCACATTCTTATGTTTACAGAGAACATCATTCGAACGTTAGGGTTGTCTAGTAAAGTAAAATATATACCAGCATAATTTGACCAATAATATGACGTTAATGCTTCAATATCAACTCAAGGGTCAATGCCGTGTCACGAACAAAGACAACCCTTACTGACTTACAACTTCAAGTTGTCGCTGACGTCATGTTAGGCGAGTGACATAGGCCTGTCGGTACTAATAAAAAAGAAAATCGATAATCTACCCGAGTTTCTTGCTGGTATCTTCTCAGTAGATAAGTTATCCAAAAAATACACGTCAGAAATTGTCATTGCAATCGACTTCAAACTACCGAAATGGGACCAAATAGTAGTTGGAATGGGACCAAATATTAGTTGGAATGGGACCTAATTGAAATGGGACCAAATAGTAGTTGGAATGGGACCAAATTGAAATGGAACTTGGAAAGTAATAGCTTCCAATTAAAAAAATAATAATTCAAATCGGTTTAGCCAATTCGAAGATATTAGGTAACATTTGAATTGAGAACGTCCTCCTTGTTTGGAAGTCGGTCTCTTCATTTCTCTGAAAAGTATGTAGATTTATTCTTCGCTCCCGGATTCTCTGGAACTGGAGTTTTCTACCACATCTAGTAACTGCTTGTCATCCTGTTTAAACAAAATGACAAGTGGGTACCAGACATGGTAATTCATCTTAAGTTTCATCAAAATTGGGCTCGTGACCTCCTTTGAGCATTTTCGAGTTCCGGATTTGGCCATCCAAGCCCACTTGAAAAATTCATTCTGTATATATATATATATATATACATCTAGCTTATATATTATCGCAGCTTATATAACACGTATAAGCCGCGCACGATGTGAGTGGGATAGAATCTTGTCACAATAACCGCACCGTGACGTCATCAATCGCTGAAAAGTGCGTTTAACAAAACAGTATTGTAGGTTACTCTACGTCACTATGACGTCACCAACATGGCCGCCAATCCCATTGTCATCTTGCGCGGCTTATACTACAAGGTGGGGGGTTCCGTACCCCTGGCAAGTTTGCACAGGTGTATCTCCGCAACACTAGAAGCAGTACCTGGTTCCACACACGGTTACTCCAGTTACTGCAACGAGAGGATTCACGGCAAATATAACATACAATATTTTGCGTTTTAAAACTTCTTGGGTATGGACATTCCCCACCTAACTCATGCCGGATTAAAACACACTGGTTCTTCACAGACGACGTGTGCCACGCGACGTAGGAAACAGCGACACACTGGTCCTACGTCTTACGACGTCTGACGTTTACGTTATCTACGCGCTATGACACTACACGTGTGTGACAGCGTCGTACGCGTGGGATAGCATGGGAACATGCGAGTCTGGCGCGGTGACGCGTAAGACAGCGTGGTGAAAGACCAGTGTTTTCGTTACCATACAAATTGTACAGGCCAGATCCTGTTCAGATGTCATAATGCGTGGTGTACGTCGCATGTGAAGGATGAGTTTAAAGGGACGGTCACACTCATCCTTCATATGCGACGTACACCTATATCACGCGTACGATGCTGTCACACACGTTTAAAGTGTCAAAGTTCTCTCTCTTCTTTCTTTCTTTCTTTCAAAGTGCATAAGATTCTACAGTGTCCTGAAGAAATTTTTTTTCAAATATTATTGAGCGAATCGAGCCGAAGGCGAGCGGAGCTCTCAACGGGTGACTCAAATTATTTTTCAAACGATTTATGTTAAATTGTTTCTCGGCGAATACTCGGCCGATTTCGGATTTTCTTGCACTCATCAAAAGCTTATAGAATTACCCAGGTTATTATGAAGCCAGAATTTTGAATTTAAACTTGCTTCGCTCAAATATATGCTACAGCGTAACGGTACGTTTCGCGACTGCGGCGACCTAGTATTATATATCTTCTTTTCTTAATTAGTATTTTTTTTGTCGTGAACATATTTATTTAAAATAATAAACCTAATAATTCCTCAAATTCAGAATCAGAAAACATTGTTATGTTATGTACTTACTACTCTTAAATTAAAATTTACAAGAAATCATACAGTCGCATGTCATCAGTGTCGATGTATGCGTCAGACGTCGTAAGACGTGGTACACGTGGGACCAGTGTGTCACTGTTTCCCACGTCACATGATATACGTCGTATGTGAAGGACCAGTGTGTTTCATCCCTTAATCATCTTATTGACAATTGATGATAATTGATGATTAATCCGGCGTGAGTTACGGTTGCTAAGTTAGTTACGTGTAATTTTTATCATCAAGGTATTCCTGTATATGGTAACAGCCTTTATCTACTCTCATGTCGAAAAATTCGAAATATTATTTCAAAAGTTAATACATAAAGCAAATGATTATGACAGCGGTACTACAAAAAATTAAAAACTTATTTTATGATACAGATTTTGTAAGAGATTTACTGCAAATCTGTTATCGTAAATATTGCACAAAAACACATATGCTTTTCCACTGTTATAATTGTATTTTCACTGACTGGTTTCCCCTCACGGCATCATCAGAGATTTATACAAAATATAGTTTTATTTCACATAAAAATATCGTACTTCATATAAAACTACACAAAATATCGTACTATTTACGTAGGTACGATATTTTTATGCGAATTAAAACTATATTTTGTATAAATCTCTGATGATGCCGTTAGGGGAAACCGGTCGATCGAATCAAATATTTGTGTGATCCAAAAATGTTTGTTTCGGAGTTTACATGTTTTGACATTTATAAATATAAAAGTATGTTAATCAGTTGTCTAGATCCCATAGCACAAACTTATAGCTTAGTTTGGACTAGATGACGTTGTGTGAGAATGTCCAAAAATATTTATTTATTATTATTTATTTATATGCCAGAGCCTCCATCAACAGATGCACCACCGTTCATAGGGCCCCTTATAGCATCTTCAAAAGTAATATTAAGTTACTTTGTAATTATAATATTCTTGAAAACAACTATGTGATGCTAAGTTTGACCTCTACAGAGGCAAAATATTCATTGGTTTTCAACACTAGGAATGTGACAATACGTATCGAAAATATATCGATAAAATTTTTGTTATTTTTGGTTTGGTTTGAAACTGTTTTTTTTGGGGTGCAATCTTAATAGTATCTAAGACTAGCTGATCGCCGCAGTGATTTAGTTTACTCGTTCCCGGTTCCCGTGGGAACACATTACCGGGAAAAAAAATAGAAATCGGCATAGTAGTTTTGAGTTTATTCATTACCAACATACACACAAAAATACAAATCTTTCCTCTTTATAATAGTAGTATAGATAGAAAGAAAGAAAAGAAAGAAAAATATATTTTTTCTTAAACAGACATGGCGATAACAATACACAAGTAAAATATTAGAAGTAGGTTAAGGACAGGAAAATCGTAGGTGTATGCTAGTACACGCCACATCTGCGTAGAAATTGGTCTCCTCTCAGCTTATGCTGACGTGGGCGGACCCACATTTGCCAGCGCTGGTTTTCAGAGGAGGCCAGTGACACTGAAAATACTGAAAATACATTAGCCAACGTTAACTATCAATGTATTTGCAGAGGTTTGTTGTTGCTAATAATTTTTAATCTTTCATGATTTTCACCGACTTCCAAAAAAGGAGGATGTTCTCAATTCAACTGTGTTTTTTTTTATGTTTGTTTCCTCTTATTTTTGAACTGGGTAAACCGAATTTAACTTTTTTTATTGAAATCTACTACTTCCTAAGTGGTTACATTTCCATTTAGTACCATTCCGACAGTAATTTAGTCCCATTTCGGTAGTTTAAGTCGGATTTATGTCAATTTTGACGTGTCTTTTCATTCACAACCGAACTCAAGGACTTTATGAGTAGAGACAGTGGATATAGTAAGCAAAACTGAAATGGAAGTGGGTACGACCGATAACCAAAGGTTACTAGTACGTGGATACCAAACGATGGGTAACACCCGGGTCGGTCTAAACAGAGATGGTACAGCAACCTGGATACCTTCCATAGATACTGGCTTGAAGTGACACGAGACAGAGAACATTAGGAAGTTGGAGGCCTTTGCCCAGCAGTAAAACAGCACCAACAAACAAAAAAAAAAATTTTTGTTGATTGCTGCAACCGTAGTACAGCAGTCGACATCAGTTGATGCAATCTAACCGAAATATCAGGAAACAATAAGATCTTATTGCATATTAGATGATTTTAGATGAGATTATGCAACTATACTTGGTTGATTGACTCAGGAGTCCTTTAAGTAACTGTCCTGCTCTGTATTGTTTGAAAGAAATCACTCTACGTGATAAAGCCAAAAAAAGTTTAAAATAATATTGTATAGGGTATACAATATTATTTTAAACTTTTTTTTTAGATAGGTACTTAAGATATAAATAACGAAATGACAAAAACAAAAATCAAATCTTTTAGTTAGTTATATAATTCTCGTAGAGAGTTTAGTATTTTATCGATATCTAGTGAAAGTAAATAAAGTCCCCTCACTACAGTCTCTAATTACTGACTTGACGGCTTTGTGTAATGAAATTTTGAGTACAAATAACCCGAGGGACGCTCCCGCACCACAAGTTTACTCGTAAAATAACCGCAACAGTTTATACTTCGCTGTAGACATAGTTTTCTAGTCTTTGAAGTTAGAGATGTGCTTACTATAGTTGGCTATAAATATATTTTATACTTGGGGAGTAAGCTGCTGAATGCGTGACAAAAGCGATACAAATAGTATGATCGGGCGGTGCGAATGGAAGTTGAGATTGAGATGTAAGAGAGAGTTACGTCTCGTATATGCAAGAAAGAGAATAGCAAACCGCGTCCCATTGAAGATGACTAGGAATTCAGGAGATGTTGATAATGCCCTCTAGCAACTAAGTTCAAGCAAGAGGCGTTAGTATAGCCTCTAACATTTATGATTTCCTGGTACTTTAGAGGTCTCTTGTTTTAAGGAGTGAGCCTGATGCCGCAGTGCAACCAGTGACGTCTGACTGTCAGCAGGTGAACCGCGAGCTATAAAAGATGACTAGGGGCCCAGGAGATATTGATAGATTCCCTAAGCACCCAAGCTCGATGTCAAGCAAGAGGATATCACTGAAGTACTTGCGTTATTGCTGTGACATTAGTATAGAATCTGTCTTTTCTGATCTCCTGGTACTTTAGTGGTATCTGGTATTAGGGAGCGAGCCTATTGACGTTTTGGGGCAGTTTGTGTTGCCAAAGTTAATCTGTAAACAGGTGAACCGCTTGCCATTGAAGATGACTAGGGGCCCAGGAGATATTGATACTGTCTTATAGCACCCAAGTCAAGCAACAGGATATCACTGTAGTACTTGCGTTATTGCTGTGACATTATTATTGCATCCATTATTTCTGATTTCCTGGTACTTTAAGAATCTCTATGTGGATCTTTTTGTCAATTTCGGGCACTTTGTGATGTCAGAATTAATCTGTCAATTTCGGGCACTTGTGTTGTCAGAATTAACCTGTCAACTTATGAACCATGTGCTATTGAAGATGACCTGATTGATGATGGCCCAAGTTCAATGTCAAGCAAGAGGATATCACTGAAGTACTTGCGTTATTGCTGTGACATTAGTACAGTAATTTCTGATTCCCTGGTAGTTTAAGAATCTCTATGCGGATCTTTTTGACATTTTCGGGCACTTTGTGTTGTCAGAAATAATCTGTTAGCAGGTGAACCGCGTGCTATTGAAGATGACTAGGAGCCCAGGAGATATTGATAGTGTCTTTTAACACCCAAGTTCAATGTCAAGCAAGAGTTTATCACTGAAGTACTTGCGTTATTGCTGTGACATTATTATAGTATCTATCATTTCTAATTTCCTAGTACTATAGGAATCTCTTTGTGGATCTTTTTGTCTTTTTCGGGCACTTTGTGTTGCCATAGTTAATCTGTAGGCAGACATCTGTCTTTTCTGATTGCCTGGTACTTTCGTGGTCTCTTATAAAAGGGGTTACGCCTACTGAGTTGATCAGAGAAGTCTACAGGTGCACTGCGTGAAGGTGAAGATGCTGTTTGTGAACATGTTGATTAAAATGATATTCCCTTATGACCCTTAGTTGTAATCAAACATTCTGTTGAAACTGTAGGGTGTTTCATTTGTTACCAAGTACTAAGTATCATACTAGTTACTAAGTATCATATATTACAAAGGGTTAAGCATCTGAAACTTTATAATGTTGTGTGAAATCGACACTTTAGTGAGGGACAGGTGTGGACCACGTATTTGGGAACTAGTATAACCTAAAAGTACGAGTACTCGTATTGTAATCCGGATCAAATGCTTTTAAATCCAAAGCTATTTTAATACGCTTTTATTAGCTTCACTTGTATGTTTGCTTGCTTGTATGTATGTTTGTTTGTAACCGACTCTTTTGGGTTCGATTTTGCGCTACTTTGAACGATCAGATTTAATTCAAACTTTGCACACCTGTCAAAGACCGATGACAATGCAATAATTCGATTAAAAAATAAATCAATAATAAACTAAAAAATGAAAAATAAATAATAGTCCAACTAAAAAGTAGAAAATAAATTTTTATAAGAAATAAATGTATATTATTGTAAAAAAGCGTGAGATGCATAGTGTCAATAGTTATAAATATTTTATTGACATATATGAGTAGAAGAATTATCATTTGGATAATATCTTAAAATGATTGATGATTTTAATTAAATTAAGTTCTTAACTGTTATTATTTAAAGTTAAACACGTACACAAAACTGCGTATCTTCAAAAACGTAGACAGAGGCGTTCATTGCACCATGTACCTACGGAATAGTGAGTTTATCGACTTTTCCAGGCACTTTCAGCATCCTTGCTAGACTAGATAGACAAGATATTGCGTTTTTTTAACTCCGCGAGAACGCGGCCGCTCCCATGTACATTGCTGCGGGCGTCTCTGGCGACACCAGAAATATTTCCAGTGGCGCCCGGCGGACTTAGGCCACCTGTGTGGCCTCTTCGGGGGTTGGTTGGTTGGCATGAAAATCCCGTGTCGTTGGGGTTGGATTTTATCCCGATTTAGATATTGCTTGACATAAAATAGTAAAATTTTGACATTCATAATGTGCTCTTTATGTGCCTAAACTGAATAAACGAAATTGATTCTGTGATTCTTTGAGACTAGCCTTGTCAGACAGTATTTCCATCGCGGGCAGTTGTAGATAAGTTTAAATAAGATTTTGATAGAACCTACATAATTAGCTATTAATGTTTAAGTATCATCATCGTCATCTGCCTGCCCTTACCCCAATTGTGTATAAATATATGTTTATTGAGCTCCCATACAGCGACTCCAATGCGATTAAATGTAACGCTGTATCTCAGTAACTACTTGGCGGATTCTAGAAATTTTTGAAGTAAATTAAACTAGATCTAAGTGCAAAAAATGTGACTGAGTCAGAAATTTAAAAAAAGCGCCAAAAAATATTTATTTGAGGAACCAAAATTTACATGTTAAACCTATGGGAGAAATTTCGCGCGCTTTTTGTATCTTTCAAAATATTATCATGAAATTTTAAATGACTTATTACTGTTACCGAAAACACTCCGCTCAATATGCAGCAGCGCAGGGTGACGCCAGCGTAGCAGCACCTAGTATATTGTGTGTATTAATGCATAGATACGAGTATGTATAAGTATGTATAGGTTACTTACTATTTATAATCGTTTTATCACTTCTACTGTCCTACATTCACACACTACACTGGGCTTCGGTGGTTCGGCATCGGTGAGTCACTGACCAATTTGGTTCCAGTTGAAAACCAGCGCCAGGATTCTACCTGGCACATGCTGAACTGGACACCCAAGCATCTGGTGCATGTGTCTCACTATTTTATTTGTTTCTTATGTTAGATTGGTGTTATATTAAGAAAGAAATTATAAATAGATCACAAAAACTGATGTCATCGGCGGGGCTCGAACCCACGGCCTTTCCCTAACAGGGAAGTGCTCTGCCAACTGAGCTACGATGACCACTACCGACGACATCGAATATTTGCTTCATATCATATTCATAATTTCTACATCGCGCTATTAAGGTTAGCGTTGGATTCATCTTCTTTCTTAATATTTTAAGAATAGTTTAAGCAAACTCATTGCTTTAAAATACAAAAATACTCGCATGTGTACTGTTATGTTGTATTGTTTGTGTGTTTCTTTCTTTCAATTATTTGGGATCGGTGTAACATGTTTTCATTTTCCATACATCCCTGTCCCACGTCATCTCCTCAGTCACTCCTTTCCTGGTCATATCCTCTTTCACGCATTCCATCCCTCCTTTCTTGGGCCTACCTCGACTTCTCAAGCCCTCTACATACATACTTTGCATAACTATATCGTATAATATTTATGTACCTTAAAATTACGCCCCTACGTCCATTACCCCCCAGGCGCACTCAGAATTATTTCCTGTTGCGCCGGCGCAGGCGGAGCTTAAAAAGACTGAGTATAAGTACTAGGTAGATACTAGGTATAGGTAACAGCCCGGGTATTATTATAAAGTATTTTTAACCTTGTTCTTTATTTCCTTTGGACATCGGTGGGCACAGATCTGAAACAATAAATAATATCATTTAATAATACTGTTGATGAAAGAAACATTGATTTAAGAACAAGAGATATATAATTTCGGTGGCGTGGTCGGTAGTGCATCCGCTTTGACACCGGAGTCTCGGGTTCGATTCCCGGTCGGGTCAAACTTTGTGTGATGACGCAAACATTGGTACTGAAGTCTGGATGTTTCTTAAATAGTATAATATGTATGTATTTACAAAAAAAATGTATATAAGTTTTATATCAGTTTATCTAGTACTCATATCACAAGCTCTGCTTAGTTTGAGACTAGATGGCGTTGTGTGAATTGTCCTAACATATTTATTTTTATTAAATTATTAATTTAATAACAAGTTCGAGTCGAACTCGCGCACAAATGGTTCCGTACCAAAACGGCAAAAAAATCATATTGTATGGGAGTCCCCTTAAATATTTATTGTATTTTGTGGTTATATAGGCAACAGAAATACATCATATTCTGTGAAAATTTCAACTTAACTACGAGTATCACCGTTCACAAGATAGCGCCTGGTGAGAGACGGACGGATAGCGGAATACTAGTAATAGTGTTTATCCTTCGAGTACGGAACCCTAAAACACGTCAAACATTGACAAAAAAACTGACTACAAAATACCTGAATAAATAATTGTCGGAATGGGACCTAATTGGTGTGACCAAACGGATAGCAGTTTATATACTAGGTATCTTAGATCGAAAATACCTAGATGACCGATCAGTGCTTTAACAACGGCACCACTTCACCTCGGTCATTGTACACCTGCGCGCTTCGAATTAATATCGCTTAGAATATAATAAATATACGATAAGATAAGATAAATACTCTTTATTGTAAACAAAAAGAGACAGATATGTCACACATGCCTTAAGAATAATGGCGGCGTTATTGCTAAAGAGCAATCTCTTCCAGGCAACCTTAGGATGGAAATAAAATGGAGAGAGATGATAGGGGTTGTGTACAATGTATTAATAATATAATAAATTGATTGAGGAGGATTAAAGAAGCTCCCATAGAAAAACGTGTTTTCAGTACGGAACCATTTGTGCGCGAGTTATTGAAAGCTTTCTATTAGGATACATTACAATTCTTTGCTATGAATAATTATATACTTCGACATAGATAATTCGAACGAAAAAGTCACAGGCGTCCATTGATATGCATATTGTATCAAAGAATCAAGAATCAAAGAATCAATTTAGTTTAGGCACATAAAGAGCACATTATGAATGTCAAGATTTTCCAATTTTATGTCAAGCAATATTTAAAAACTATTAAATTAATTACATAAATAACCATTTGAAAATGATTCTTTCGCTGGTTCGGTAAGTTGGTTCTCCTGAGAAGATACCAGCTAGAAACTCAGGTAACTAGGTTTACCTAGCTACGCTGCTGTATACAGTGCGCGGCTTCGTATTGAGCGAAGCGTTCTTTTTTTCTTTTTTTGTATTTGAATTGAATATTTGAGCTTCGTCACGACCTTAATTGAAATCAGCTATTAATTTAGGTGAAAACATTTTAATTATAGGTCATGAGGTTGCTGAGAAACGAACATCCGAACATTTTACATTTAAACTTCGCTCAAAAAGTATAAAATTAAATAAATAGTCATACAACATCACATTATTAAGCAAAGCCGTTGAATATACTAAACTACAACCAGCATTCTAAATTTATGACTATTGCTATCCTTTTCACACTTATTAAAATGAATAGGATTCGACCGTAGTTCTGTCTCTGTCTGTCGGCGCATGCGTAGTAACTTTCCCTTTGTTCCTGCCGCCTATATACACATATAATATGTATATATATGTGTTTAAGGATACAGTATTTAGAAGGAGTTCGCCAATATTTTGACGGGTTTAAAGGTTGGTGACCTTCAGGGTTGCGGTTTGAATCCCGTATAGGACATGAGGGGTCACCTCGCTGTACTGTTGAACACCTACTAAAATACACACACACATATCACGCCTATATCCCCGAAGGGGTAGGCAGAGGTGCATTACACACCCACAATTTGCCAGTATTTTTAGTCCCACGTAATACGGCAAGCCTACGGCGGTCACCGGACACATTTATAATGGGTTATGTCCATAATGGCCGAATGATTTTAATAAAAAGTAGCAGCTATATTGTAAATTTGAAAAATAAAATTTGAAACACGTTGCCTTGCGATGAAATGTTGTTAAAATGCAACGAAATCTGCTGTGGCAATTAAAGTCCTGGGCGTATATAGAACAATGCATTTTATTAATTTTAGACATTCACAATCGATATCTATGTAAAAAATGTGTAAGTTTTATATTTTCAAAACGTTCCAGTTTGATTCCTGAGGTTAGCACAAGTTTTTAGGGTACCGTAGTAAAAATCTCAAACCCTTCTACTTTTGTCATGTCCGTCCGTTGTCCTCCCAAAAAGTCAGTGCTAGAAACATGAAAGTTTGCTAACTAGTCTGACTCTGTTCTCTGAGACAGTCTTGATAATGCCTCGTTTAGAGGCGAAACAATTGTCGACGTTTTGTTGTCCTTTTGATTCTGCGAAAAATTAATGCTATTAATTAATGCTAAAAAGTTTTTTCTTAAAAAAATTTTTACTTACCATTGTTTTTTTAAAGTGCTATAAGAAAATTATGAAGAAAAATTATTCTTTGGGTTACCTCCCCTACACGTAAAGTGGGGGGGATGATATTTTTTTCTCACTCTATCGTGTGGTGTATCAAACAGCTAGCGTGAAGAACCTGATAAAATTCATGAATGGTTGTCCATGATATGAAATTTCAAGGAAAACTATTACGGATTAGACAACTCTATTAGTTAAGGAGTTATAGAGCCTATTATTGGTGACTACGGAATCCTATTCTATGCGTGGCTCGACACGCACCTGACCAGCTTTTTTTTGAATGGAATGTGGATGATGTCGGTAATAATGACCATCGTATCACAGTGGTCAGAGCATTCCCCTCGGGTTCGAGTCCTGACGATGTTCCGAAAACGAAAATAGGATCGCTCCTTATTACAAAAGACGCCTAATGTACCAGGAGATCAGAAATGATAGATGCTATACTAATGACACAGCAATAGGCCAAGTAATTCAGTGATATCCTCTTGTTTGCAATTGAACTTGGGTGCTAGGGATACTATTAACACCTCCTGAACCCCTAGTCATCTTTAATGGCCTACTGACAGATTAATTCTGACAGCAAAAAGTGCCCCAAAACGACAAACTATCTGCAAAGAGACCACTAAAGTACTAGGAAATCAGAAATGATAGATGCTATTCTAACTAATGACTTTGCAATAGGCCAAGTAATACAGTGATATCCTATTGTTTGGAATTGAATTTGGGTGCTAGGGACACTATCAACACCTCCTGAACCCCTAGTCATCTTTAATGGCCTACTGATATATTAATTCTGACAACAAAAAGTGCCCGAAAGCGACAAAAATATCCGCTAAGATATCCCTAAAGTACCAGGAGATCAGAAATGATAGATGCTATACTATAATGTCACAGCTAACCCAAGTACTTCAGTGATATACTCTGGTTTGGAGTTCCAAACCAGAGTATATCACTGAAGTACTTGCACCAAAGTTCAGTTGAACTTTGGTGCTAGGGACACTATCAACAATTCCTGGACCCCTAGTCATCTTCAATGTCACGCAGTGCACAAGTTGACAGACGTACAAAACCCTGGCTAGAATACACATAGTACTTGGAACGGTAATATAGGCTGGGCCCCTACTACGAGAGACCACTAAAGTACCAGGAAATCAGAAATAACAGAAGCTTTACTAATGTCTAATACTTTTAACTGCCTCGGTGGCGCAGTGGTATGAGAATGCGACTGCCGTCCCTGAGGTCCCAAGTTCGATTCCGGGTCCAATCAAATATTTGTGTGATCCACAAATATTTGTTTCGGAGTTTGGGTGTCTTCTATGTATGTATTTAGAAATATATAAGTATGTTTATCAGTCGTCTAGATCCCATAGTACAAGCTTATATTAGCTTAATTTGGGCTAGATGACGTTGTTTGAGAATGTACAAAATATTTTTAATTTATAATGTAACAGTAATACATACCGCAATTAATATCCTCTTGTTTGACATGTTGAACTCAATGCTAAGGAACGCTATCAACACCTCCTGGGTCCCTGATCATATGTTCAATGGCACACGGGTTACTGTTGGGCCCCCTATTACGTGGGACCAAAACCAGGCCTATGTCACTCGCCTAACAATCGCAAAAAATACCTGACGTCAGCTACAACTTGAATTTGTAAGTCAGTAAGGATTGTCTCTTATTCGTGGCACAGCATTGACCATTGAGTTGATATTGAGGCATTAACGTCATAATTATTAATCAAATTATGCTGGTATATATTATACTTTACTGGACAACCCTAACGTTCGAATTATGTTCTCTGTAAACAAAAAGATGTGCTTTAATTAACGTCGGAGTGTAAGTTCTGTATGTAATTCTGTGCCAAAACTACTAGCAAAAAGGTGTTTTAAACACCTCTGCCTACCTCTTCGAGGATATACAGTCATTTATATAGACATAAATGTTACATTAAACAACCGTTCAGGTCCGTTTCTTATAAAATCTCAGTTTCCAAATAGAATATTGAACCTTTTCAATTTCAAAATAACATTACTCCTGTAAGATATATTAGATGGCCGTAAATTGGTAAGTTCACCTTACCCTTCGTGCGCGCTCCGTATAAATTACAGTAGGGTTACCGTCCCCATTATCGGGTCTTTTGTAATAATAAAAAAAAGGTTGAAAATTTTCAATCATCTTTTTAAAAGGAAAATTGTTAAGTGTCGTGGTTTACTCTGTATAATATCATTAAGGGAATGTTGCTCAACTGTTAAAGGAAGGTAATCGTATTTTTACCAACAATTCGTAAAAGGGGGGTTAGAGACTGTTATACACTGACGAATCCAAATTCAAACATAATCTTTTATAATATATATAAATATATTATTGGACATTCTCACACAACGTCATCTATCCCAAACTAAGCTATAAGCTTGTGCTATGAGATCTAGACAACTGATAAACATACTTATAAATTTCTAAATACATACATATTTTACATAGAAAACACCCAATCTCCGAAACAAACATTTGTGGATCACAGAAATATTTGATTCTATCCGGGAATCGAACTCGGAGTCTCCGGAGTCGAAAGCCGATGCACTACCGACCACGTCACAGACGCCACCGACCGCCACTTGAAATTCTTGCTAGTGCTAACCAGAGGCGCTCGGTAATGGACGTAGGAGCGGCCGCGGCCTTTGGACGCGGAATTATAAAAGAAAAAAAAACCATCCAAGAAAAAAAAACATAAAAAAAAACCTTCCCTGAACTTCTACGAATATTTTAATATTTCATGCAAATGTATGTATTATTAATTATAATTGAAAAAACGTGACGGACGGACAGACAAATTGTCGTATTCAATATATAGATTATATTCTGTTTTTTAGTATTAGTTGTTATAGCGGCAACAGAAATACATCATCTGTGAAAGTTTCAACTCTCTAACTATCACGGTTCATGAGATACAGAGCAAGACAGACGGATGGACAGCGTATGTTACCGTTTAACCCTTTGGGTACGGAACCCTAAAAAATAAGCTCTATATATATTTTGAGCTTAATTTTTATATGTTTGTCCCATTTCTGCCCCAAACAAAGGCGTTGAACGTTTGAATGAGACGTATCCGTCTACAAACGAGCTCGGCTTGTAATAAAAGTGTGTTTGTAACTTTTATCATGATAATGTGACATGCAAACTGTTGTAAACCCCTTTGTGTACTTAAAGCTATGTAATATAATTGACGGAGCGACTATAGCGTCTACATTTTGAGATTGGACAATTTTGTTTTCGTCTGTTGGTCTCAAAAATCTGTCCGCTAGCACAAAACACTAGACGTATGTCTGTTTTGGTCGTGGAGTTTCGAGAAACTTGTCTAGCACTAGGCACAAGTGTTTCTTAATTTTTTTTTTAACTTTCGCGTACTGAATTAATTATACTAAATTAACGATTTCGGGACTTAAACGCGTAAATTTACCTTGTAATTGGCCTGACGTTTCGACCGAGTTACATCGGGCCGTGGTCACAGGCTGACTGTTTTGAACTTTGTTTGAGATTTGAACTCTGTTTTTATCTGAAATTTACGTGTTAAGTCCCTAAATCGTTAATTTAGTATAACAAGTATTCCTTGATTAAAAACACATTTTTTGTCGACACATTGTGCGACCATAAATGTATTAAATTATTCACCTTTTTTCTAGGGTATCATAATCTCATATATTAATATAACTTGATAATCTTTGTGATCCAAAGGTTAATGACAATGCTAACAACTGAACTTGGAGGTTGTGGGTTTAAATCCCACACAGGACAAAACTTTATGTCATTAGCACGATGGTTTATTCTGTCAGACTGACAGATATTAAAGATAGAAAAGGAACACACTTGTTTAGTGTTTTATTAGATTTTTTATATGGACCACATTCAATGTTATTTTTATTAAATGTACAGACAAAATCTTCATAATATTCCCGCATGATATAGTATTCTCGTTAACAATTCCCACAGGAAAACATTACTGGGAAATATAATAACCTATAGCACTCAGAGATAATGTAGCTACACTGTAGTGGACGAATATTTAAAATTGGTTTAGCAGTTTCAGATCCTATTCAAAGCAAACAAATAAACGAACAATAAAACCATTATATGTCTATATATTTCATTATAGTATAGATATCGTGCTGGAGAACATTCCTTAGCTTCAATACAACACGCAATACGCTTCAGTCACGAATCTAAATAAATATTATATAATTTATACTGATATTAAAAAAATAGGGGAAATCCGTAACTTTATTGTATAAGCATTGTGTTTAATTACTAACTAACGCACGCAGTTACGCCCGCGAGCAGTTAGCCTGTTCCCGCTATTTACGGGAATACATTACCGGGATACAAAGTAGATACATGCAGCTATATACATAGTTATGAGTTGGGTGTTTTGTATGTATATTATGTACTAGCTGATCGCCGCAGCTCCGCCCGCGTGATTTAGTTAACTCGTTCCCGGTTCCCGTGGGAATACATTACTGGGATAAAAAGCCAAACTCAAGAGGAATGTAGCTTTCCAATGGTGAAAGAATTTTTGAAATCGGCAGAGTAGTTTTTGAGTTTATTCATTACAAACATACACACAAAAATACAAATCTTTCCTTTTTATAATAGTAAGTATAGACTAACGGACGCCCGCGGCTTTGCTCGCGGTAAACAGTTTTAAGGTTCCCAATTCCCGGGGGAAAACATTCCCGGGATAAAAAGGAAAGTCCCGGTAAAATCGGTCCAGTTTAGGCTTTATCTAAACAAAAAAAAGCTCACGACAAAAAAAATAAATGAATTAGAGAACACTTGTGCCATATTTCGTGGAAATCGTATAAAAACTGTGGTTGCTAGCTCGGAACACACATACCGACAGATGGACAGACAGACAAAAGAATTTTTTTATATATTTTGCTATTATTTTAACTGAAACTTAATTAATTTCAGGTTATGAAAGCCTCAAAAGGGGCTCGTGGTCTAGTGGTAACCGACAATGTTTACACATTGCAAAGGTTAGGCAACTCCCACTCAGGTCGGTCTTAGGATGGGTGACCATTTCTTAAGACATTGAGACCCCTCCGTGCCTCGGAGAGCACGTTAAGCCGTCGGTCCCAGTTGTCATACAAACATCTATGGCAGTCGTTAGGGGTAGTTGGTAAATAAAAAATCCGATCGGTCTAACTAACTACAGAACTTTGATATCGCCCATGGGTTGTGGAGGTCGAGACGGGTTGTCTAGTTTGAAACGCCCAGGACTTTAATTGGCTGTGCCACAGCTGCTGGCACGATTCTGTTGCCTTTAATCAACATTTCGCAAGGCAACGGGTGCCCGGTGACGACAATAGGCTTGCCCTCTATTACGTGGGAATATACTGGCAAATTGTGGGTGTTATGCACCTCTGCACCCTTCGGGGATATAGGCGTGATCTGTGTGTCTGTGTGTTGTGAAGGTCAGATGGCAGTCGCTTCACGGAAAATATCGAAGTTCAGCCGCGAGCAGTTAGACTGGAAAGCCGCACCTAACTAAGTTAGGAAAAGGCTCAGTGGATGATGACTTCTTTCGCTTCTTCAACTTTCATTAGTGTCTTCATATATGCTCCCCTTGTAAGTTCCCGGATTTCGTGTAATCAATCACTTTGGTTGTACCGTCAACAAAATAATTTACCTAGCCATATTTTTTTAGGAAATTATGCCGACTGACATAAATTTCCTGCGTAAAGGAATTATGTCAACTAACTAAATTTGACAACACAATATTAAAGAGTAAAACTACACAAATCTTTACTAACTAGTACGGTGTCTGGCTTGTGCTTCGCGCCGCACCACGCCATAGGTTTTGGCCTATAACTTTTGACCCCTTAGGACTAGGTCAAATTTTCGATTTTTCGGCTTGCCTCCAGATCGAGGGTTATCCATAGAGGGGTCAACCATCATTGGAGCATAAGCAGTTTTCGAAAGCTAAGGGGGACATTCCCCATTTCTATATATCCTACTAATATTATAAACGCGAAAGTTTGTGAGTTTGATGGATGGATGTTCGTTACACTTTCACGTAAAAACTACTGAATGGATTTTAATGAAACTTTACAATAATATAGCTTATACATCAGAATAACACATAGGCTACAATTTATAAAGATGTTGTGTGAATTGTTCAAAATATGACGATAAGTGTCAAGTAAGTAGGAAGCGACGATGACAAACCGAGTGCGCGATACTACGGGAACGGGAAAAAATCCAAATTACCACGCGGACGAAGTCGCGGGCGACCACTAGTATATATATATTGTAAGGTTGCCTGGTAACGGCAACGGGACTAGGCTCGCTTTCTATTACGTGAGACCGGAGACTGGCCAAATGTGGTTAAATCAAATCAAATCAAATTATTTTTATTCAAAATAGGAGCAGTTAATACACACTGTTTGAAAGTCAAGATCCGCCCATTCGATTACCTCACACCGAGAAGAAGTGCAAAAAACTCAGCTTTTAATAGTAGTTTTAAACTTATAATTAATTGACCGAGCGAGCGAAGCGTCTCAGTTTTAACTCGAGGACTGCCCGATTTGGCGTTGTTGGTATGTGTATCAGTTTCGGTCTACAGGCCGCATTTTTCAGCCGATTTTCATGAAATTTGGCACAAGTGTTCTTTGTTGCAAGGCGCAACTTTTGTCGAAAGGATTTTTCAATTGGTGGGAAAATGGGGGGAAATGCGAAAATAAGGCGAGGTCTACTGTTCACAGAACCACTAGTAATAGTAGTTTTAAACTAGATTTAGGTATTTTATTGTAAAACTGGACTTGGTCTTGTCTTAGTTTAGGGACAGTTATTTTGTGAGATAAGCTCTAATTTTGTGGTAATTTGCCTTAGCCCCCCTCCACCCATAGGCAGAAATTGGTCGTGTGCTTTGTCCAGATTGCAGAGATTGTATGAAAATTTTACCACGAGTGAAGTCACAGGCTTCAGCAATCGCTAAGTTAAAATACAATTACCTTTATAGAGACATTGCTAAACGCTTAATCGATGCTTCTCAGGCTGACTATTTCCTGGCCCAAAGAATAAGTAACGCCATCCAATGTGGCAACACAGCCAGCATTCTGGGAACCTTCCCAGTCGGCAATGACAAGGAGGATTTTTTAAACGATATTTTGTATTGTAAATATTTTTAGTATATTGTTTCTTATTGTAAATAAATTTCTTAATTATTTTTTTATTAGCATTTGATTTCCATAATACCCTGAAAGACTTTTTATATGCTGATCAATACTTTATCTGAGAGCTCTTAATTAATTGGCCAAGAAAGTTTGATGACTACCTTATAACATGACATTTCAAACGAATATTAACATTTCTATAATTAGCTCGAGTTATTTTATACATTGAGCTTAACTTTTGCATTCAGAGTTATTAATTAATATTACTTAATATTTAACCAATTGGTTAATAATTTAAACTTTTTAGATTGGCATATAGATTAAGATTTAGGAAGATTGTTTGATTTGCATGCGGTTTGTAACCTACTTCAAAAAAAGAAAGAGGTTTTCAATTCCACTGTTTTTTTGGGTCCGTAATTGAGTTTCGGAACTCTTATAGTTTTGTCATGACCATCCGTCTGTCCTCGGTTTTCCTCCCAAACAGTTAGTGCTAATAACACGAAACCTTGCATGAATATGCAACGCCGACGTTAAATATCAATGACAAAAAAGAACCGCAGACCAAATTTTGGCTTCTCAGGACCGGTTGGGAACCACTGATAAGCATAACGTGATGATTTCTACTAAATCGCACTACCCGTAAGATTAGATACGATAGAGATTAGATTAGAGAACTTCGTTTCAAAAATATTACTAAGTATAAAAAAAGGAACTTAAGTATAAATATTTTATATCGTTGCCGTTGCATAAGAGCAGACACAACAACAAAGAAGTTATTTCTTACTTACATTTTATTACTTTAGTGACGGTTTAGAATTCGGCCGGTGAATTTCAATATAGCTGCTACTTTTTGTTAAATTCATTCGGCCATTTTGGACATAACCCATTATAAATGTTACCGATGACGGCAATAGGCTTGCACCCTATTACGTGGGACTAAAAATACTGGCAAATTTTGGCTGTGTAATGCACCTCTGCCTACCCCTTCAGGGATATAAGGCGTGATATGTATGTGTGTGTAAAGTTTTAATTCCAAGCCACGTACACTGGGGCGCCACTGGGAATTCTTTCGACACCGGAGGCGCTCGGCAATGTAAGTAGGTTCGGCCGCGGCCAAAGGCTGCGGAATCAAATAAAAAAAAAAGTCCGCTAACGGCTCTGTTCAGTATAATTCCTCCCTTTAAGGGTTAATAGGTTAACCGTTCCACGTTTTAACCCTTCACCGCTTGCACCTTTGCAAAACGCTCCACTTGACATCACAGTGGCTTGACCAAGCTAAGTATAGAACGAACTCATGTTGACAAGTGAAGGGTTAATCTGTACCCTATACCTAACTATAAGGGTACTTATAGTTAACTTACTTGACTCGTTACTTGACTCTGTGGCGCACTGACAAATGTTTGTTTCGGAGTTTGGATATTTTCTATCAATACATTATAATAAAATTGTAAGTGGTCGATGTCTGTACATCGAAGATCTATACAGGGTGAATTTTTCAAGTGGGCTTGGATGGCCAAATTCGGAACTATAAGGAATATATAATCCTAGCTGGGAATCGAACCCATTGATTTAGAAAAAATATCACACCCTTATTATTACACCATACGATAGTGTTGCTGTTAAGGGTCAATTTCTGGGAAGTGGAATGATATACGGCAAATATAAGGAAAACTTAGAATTTTAATAATCCCTTAGCTCTCGAGAACTGCGTATGCTACAATGATGGTTGACCCCTCTATGGATAGCCCTCGATCTGGAGGCAAGCCAAAAAATCGCAAGCAAGACACCGTACTAGTATAATAGAGAAACTGTTGTAGGGGGGCTTTATGAACACAATAGAACCCAAAACAATGGTTTTTAGAAATTTTGTCTGTTTGAATGTGTGATTATATACTCAAAAATGGCTCACCGATTTGAATGCGGTTTTCAGTAATGCGTTGTGGTTTATTCAACTTAACATTTAAGGTTTGTTTTATTGCAATCTGTTCATAAATAAAAAAGTTATGTAGATCTAAAGTAACACGCAGGCGAAGCTGCGGGCAACAGCTATACATAATAAATTAGTAATTGTTGATCAAGAAAACTATAACACGCAGGCGGAGCTGCAGGCAACAGCAAGTGTAAAATATGTATGTATTTAGAAATATATAAGTATGTTTATCAGTTGTCTAGATCCCATATTTTTTTTTTTTTTTTTTTAGTTCCGCGACCAAGGCCGCGGCCGCTTTAACGTCCGTTGCCGGGCGTCTCTGGTTACAAGCAGAACGTATTTCCAGTGGCGCCCGGCGGACTTTGACCACCTCTGTGGTCTCTGCGGGGGGTTGGGTCGGGATGAGAATCCCGCGTCGTTGGGGTAGGGTTTTATCCCGCGTCAATGAGTGAATCTGGTTGCGTGCTATGGGGCAAAGGCCCCGCAGCACGCAACCCTTCTAGCCTGCTTCTGTAAGGACGACGGGTGGCGATCCCGCCGTCCTCAGGCCCCGATCATGGAGGTCGATGGTCTTGGGCGTAGATGAGTCTGCGGCGGCCTCGCCGCTGACTACGGAACTCGGCGGGGAGGGCACGCTCCCTCTCCCTCTCGGCCGCCTCCTTCGCGAGCACGACTTGCTCGCAGAAGGACACGGCCGCGTTCCACCTACTCCCGCTGGAGACCATGGCTTGAAGCATGGTCTCCAGCGAGAGGGTATCCACGCCCAGACCCACTACGAGGTCCCGGCGCTGACTCGCCCACGCTGAGCACTCCACCAACGTGTGGAGTGCGGTGTCGTCGTCGGAAACCTCGCAGTGTTGACACCGGGGTGTGACCTCACGATGGATGCGAAACAGATAGCTACCGAAGCATCCATGCCCGGTAACGATCTGCGTCGCACGATACGTGAGGTCACCATGCTGCCTCTGCAGCCAATCGTCCATGATCGGTCTCACCGCCGCGATGATGGTGGCACCCCACTTGGGTTGCTCAAGTCGCACCCTCCATGACTCCATGAGATCCTGGCGGAGTTGGGACCGCCGGTCATCGATTTCTCGAGACGCAGGCCTGTGGTCCCGCTCCAGCGCCTCCTTGCGCCATTGGAACAATGACGCAAGGGCTCTCGCTTCCAGGTCCCATGGAGGGGTCCCGGCTAGGAGACATGCAGCCTCTCCGGAGATCGTGCGGTAGCCCCTTATTGTTTTGACGGCCAAGGTCCTCAACAGTCTGTTAAGGAGCGTTGAGTTGTTGGCCGTCAACCGCGCCGCCCATACGGGAGCCCCGTATAGGGCCATACTCCGCACGATCCCCAGGTACAGTCTCCTGCAGGAAGCGTTGGGTCCCTTTAGGTTGGGCATCAGTCGCGAAAGCGCGACCGATGCCTGTGTCACCTTGGGGACCAAACTTCGGAAATGTGGTCCGAAGTTCCATCGGCTATCAAGTACGATCCCTAGATACTTCATCGAGGGCTTGATGCCGATGCTAACGCCTCCCACATTTATGCTGGAACCTTCAGGTGGACCGTTCCGAGGTCTGTGAAAACACAGAACCTCGGACTTGTGCAAGGCCACCTCCAGTCCCAGCCGCCGTATCCGACCCACGACTTGAGCAACACCCGTCGTGACCTTGAGTGCTGCCTCCTGGTACGTTGCACCCCGCGCCGTGACGAGGGTATCGTCGGCGTAGCACGTTACGCCGACGCCCTCAGGCAACGCACCCCGCAGCACCCAGTCGTAGCCGATGTTCCACAGAAGCGGCCCCAGGACCGACCCCTGCGGAACACCGCACGACACATCTCGCCGAGCTGGCCCGAGCCAGCTGGGGAAAGCTATGGCCCTCTCAGAGAGATAGGCCCCGACAATACGACGGAGGTAGAGAGGCGTTTCGTGATACACGAGCGCCTCCCTAACGCAGCTCCATGGCAAGGTGTTGAACGCGTTGGCGATGTCAAGAGACACCGCCACCACCACCTTGCCCTGTGAGACTGCTTCCTCCGTCAGGCTCTTGACGCGCATGATCGCGCCCACGGTGGAGCGTCCCCGACGGAAACCGTACTGGTTGTCCGCCAGGTCTGGCCCCACCGTCGAGAGATGCTCGACGAGGCGTTCCGCGATAATTCGCTCAAAGAGCTTACACACCTCGTCGAGCAACACGATCGGCCGGTATCCGGACGGTGAGTCCACCGGCCGCCCCGCCTTACGAATCAGGACCAGTTTCCCCGTCCTCCACACCTTGGGAAACTGGCCCCTTTCGAGGCATGCGCTAAAGAGCCCCATCAGTCGAGGCCCGAGTTCTTCGAGGGCCAGGACCCATGCACGGCCAGGAATGCCGTCGGGTCCGGGGGCAGTGATTTTCCGGCGTTTAAGCCGGAGTACTGCCGCACCTAGCTCCCCCACCCTGACTTCGGGTACGTCGTCTTCACTGATGCTATCCGCGTCGGGCAGAGACGGAGCCATGCGCGGAGGGACGTGCTCCTCCGCGCTCGTCGGAAACAGGGAGCCCATGACCCGCTCCAGCTGCTGCGGCTGGAGACTCTGGGTCAGTGGGGGCGCCCTAGGTCGGAGTTTCTCCCTGACCTGTAGGTACGGGCGCCCCCATGGGTTCTGCTGCAGGGTTTCCAGGAGCTCCTCGCGGGCCGCCGTCTTGGCCCGCTTTATTGTCTCCTGGAGATTACCTTTAGCCTCCCTGTAAGCCTGATAAAGCTCCGCCTCTCGGGTTGCCGCGTCGTCTGGGCGGCGATGCCTCCGGCGAAACCTGGTGTACTGGCGGCGGGCGGAGATGCATGCTGCGCGCAGCTGTGCAATCTCCGGCGACCACCAGTACACCTGCTTCCTTGTCGGTCTGGGTGTAACCCTAGGCATCGCCGCATCACAGATTTGCGACATGGCTCTCCTGAACCACTCCGCCTCGGCATCCACATCGGCAGGCCGGTCCGGTGCCGGAATCCAGGCCTGCACGATGGATGCCTCCAGGAGAGCCTCCCGATCCAGATGGTGAAGTGCCCAACGCGGATCCGGGGGATTTTCTACCGGCTGTGGGAGGTCAGGTGGGGGGACGACATCGAATCGGATGTACCGATGGTCCGAGTGCGTCTCCTCACCCTCCTCCACGTGCCAGCCAGTAATACGGGCGGCGAGGGCAGAGGTCGCGAACGATACGTCCACGACCGAGCTGGTCCCCCGCCGCCAGAAGGTGGCGACATTCCCCCGGTTGAGGACCTCCAGACCACGTGTTCTGGTCCAGTCCTCAAGAAGCCTCCCCTTGTCCCTGGTTTCCCGGGAGCCCCACGCCTCACTCCAGGCGTTGAAGTCTCCCAGGAGCAGGACAGGGCGAGGACGGCACGCAGCGAAGACGACGTCGAGCTCAGTGAGCCATAGCTCAAACTGAGTCTCGTCCAGTGTCGGCGAGATGTAGGTGGCCACGACTGCCAACCCGTCATATTCCGCCGCAACACACCCGCGGCCCCTTGCAATGATAGCAAGGCGCGAGTTGTCTGCGGCGGACCCCCCGAAGATAAAACAGGCCGAGCCGTCCTCGTCCACCGGGCTTCCCGGGTGGACGTAGTACGGCTCGGCGACCACGGCCAAGTTTATGGACCACTGCCGGATGCTCTGGTACAGAAGATCCTGAGCAGCGCGGCAGCGGTTCAAATTCACTTGCAGGATGCGGATATGGGCGTCAGACATTAATGGACGTCCATATCAGCATCCCGCCGAGAAACATCTGGCCGTGCAGTAGCGGCACTCCCACCGCTCTCAGCGGACGGACGAGGCTTTGGCCTCGAGGCGGCGCAGGTTGTGCTGCCGACCCGGTGGTCCGCAGTTTTGCCCTCCGCCTTGCATCTAAAGCAGCGAGGCGGGGCATCACAGGCACTTGCCTTGTGACCGGGCCGGCTGCAGCGGAAGCACCGATCGCCCACGGTGACTTCCGCTGTGCACTGCACTCCGACGTGCCCCACCACCATGCACCGGAAACATCTAGTTTCCCGGGCACGAAGGAGGTGCACCTGCGCCTTTAGGAAGCCCCCTACGAGGAGGCTTCGTCCGTCCGTCACTTTCAGTGCCGCCGCGACGGGGCACTGGACGACTGTCATCCCATGACCAGTGGTGCCGAAGGAGATGTCTCCAGCCTTCACCTGGTCACGGGGGCAGCCGCCCGCCTCCACGACGGCGGAGATTACTTCCTCCGTCGTGGCCGCGTCATCCAGACCCGTGATGCGCAATGCAGCGCATTTGGTGGGCCTGGTGACGCGGACGGCTTCTGCGTCCAGCGCGTCCCTAAGCTGCGCTGCTAGGGCGTCAGCTTTAGGGCCGCTGGAGGCGCCGGAGACCTCGAGGAGGCGAGCCCCGGTGCGTGTCGTCTTGCACCGGAGACCCCCCTGGATATCGAGGGCTGAGAGGTTGACTGAGGACTTCACGGTCCTCAGGACATCAGCGTACCCCACACCCCTCTCCACACCCTCCGTCGTCACCGTAAGGACGACGGCTGTGGAGCGAGGAGCGCGGGGCCTCTTCGGCGCCTTCGCCGCGGCGGCTTTGGCCACTTTCTTGGCCGCTTTCTTGGCGGCCTTCGTCTTCCTCTTCTTGGCCCCCACTACCTCCCATCCCTCCCGTCCGGAGGGATGTAAAGGAGCAGCGGGAGCGTTAGAGGAAGAGGAGGCGGCAGGGGTGCCGCTCTTCTTGCCGCGCCACTTGGCCTTCCGCGCCTGGGCCGCGGTCTCGGCCGGCAAACGGTACGCTGAAACGGACTGGGGCGGATCGGGGCGGCGGACAGCGGGTGTGCCGCTTGGTCCCGGAGCGGGAGAACCGCCAACAGCCGCCGCGTACGAAAACGCGGGCCGCGCTAGCGGAGGGCGGTACGCCCGGTCCTCCAGGACCGCGAGGCGCCTCTCGATCGCCGTCAGGACCTGTACCATTGTCGGCACAGGCTGTGGCGGCGATCCGGGTGCCGTGTTGGGCGCCGTGGTGGGCGCCGTGGTGGGCGCAGTGGTGGGCGCCTTGGTGGCCGCCGTGGTGGGCACCGTGGTGGGCGCCTTGGTGGACGCCGTGGTGGGCACCTTGGTGGACGCCGTGGTGGGCGCCGTGGGTATCGCTGCCTTCGGTGCTGGTCCAGCCGTCGGAGGAGGAGGCGGCAGCATGGGACCGGGAGGCGCCTTGACCACCTTGGTCAGGTCAGCGACCTCCCGCCACAGGTCATCCATCTGCTTTCTGGAAGCAGCGAGCTCCGCCTCCAGGCTCGTCACCTGCTTCCGGAGCCTCGCCTCCTCCTTGGTGACGCTCCGCGCGAGGAGCTTGTTGAGGGAAGATTGGGCTTCATCCACCAGTGAAGCCACAATCTTCTTCCTCCCCGCCACGTTCCTGTTGCCCCGCATGGCCGCGTTCATGCGGGCAAAAACGCTCACCAACTCCCGCGCGGCCGGCCCACCGATTTCCCGGCGACTTCGCTGGGACAGTTGGACCGAGGACGGAGGAGGAGTTGGCGGCCGCCTTCTGTACGCGTCGAGACGCGTACGCACCGTCTTGACCGGCACCTCCTCCTCCGAATCGCTGGAGAGGAGGGACCCCCACCCGGAGCAGCTGGTGCTACGGTCGCGCGGCGGCCCCCCCTTCTCCTCGAGGGTCCTCTTCTTCGTCGCAGAAGAGCGGCCCTTCTTCTTCACACTGCTGGGAGCTGACCCATCGTCAGTCCCAGCAGCATCAGTTCCTTGGGGCGTCGACATCGCGCTGCAACTAGGCAGCGCGGCGCGAGCCCCCAAATCGATAGGCATCGGAATCAATAGTTCGTGCATCATGTCGTCGGTTGACACTGCCCGGGAAAGGGCAGTGTCGGGACCGGAGGTCTCTTCGGGGTTATCCATATCAGGAACACAAAATCTCAAAGAATTTGGCCAATCGCAAGTACAGACTAGGACGTTCGGTCACCCAACTTGCCACTGCGTTACCGTGGTCAAGTTGGGGTCCAGGGCGGACGGCGAGGACGTAGTCACTAATCACTTGGGGCCCCGCCCCTAGATCCCATATTAGCTTAATTTGGGCTAGATGACGTCATGTGAGAATGTCCAAAAATATTTATTTATTGATATAGTCCCCGGTAACGGCAATAGGTTTACCTCCTATTACGTGGGACCAACGACATTACTGCCAAAATGTGGGTGTGTAAGGCACCTCTACCTACCCGTTAGACGTATATGTGTGTAGTCTTTTAATATCGTTAAAAAGCTCGTGTAATAATTGAAGAGGGATTATGGACGACATACAGAATGTTCCGGAACTCTAAAGCTGACATTATCTTGTGTAAAGGGACATTACCGCGATTAGGGATGTTCAAAGGGCTTATACAGGATGTTTGTTGAAAGACTTGTAAGTTAACTTTGTTTGAACATAGAAAAATAAGGGATATTTTGTGACGAAAATATTACATACACACATATCACGCCCGAAGGGGTAGGCAGAGGTGGACACCCACAATTTGCAAGTATTTTCAGTCCCACGTAATAGGGGGCAAGTTTACTGCCGTCACCGTAATTTATAATGGGTTATGTCCAAAATGGCCGAATTAATATAATAAAAAGAAGCAGCTACATTGTAATATTGAAAAAAAAATTAAAGGCCACGCTTGCGATGAAATGTTGAAAAGCAACAAAATCTTACGTGCCAGCCGCTGTGGCACAGACAATTAAAGTCCTGGGCGTGAGGACTGCATAATAATAATATGATCATAACCCATAAGTATAATTTACCCGATATACATAGGTACAGTTAACACACCAAAAGTGCCTACTAAACACATTAATTTAAAACATTTCTTTTTTATACTAGTGGTTCTGTGAACCTCGCGTATTTTTCCCTTTTCCCCCCATTTCTCCCACATTTTCCCCCCAATCGAAAAATCCCTTCGACAAAAGTTGCGTCTTGCAACAAAGAACACTTGTGCGAAAATTTCATGAAAATCGGCTGAAAAATCCGACCGGAACTGACACACATACCAACAACGCCAAATCGGACAGTCCTTGAGTTGAAACTGAGACGCTTCGTTCGCTCGGTCAATAAAGCCTTTTTTAATGTAGGGGAAATGGGGGTTAAAAGTCCATATAATATGTTTGTCCACCTTTTTTGGAAGTCGGTAGAAAACGTTTTTAAAAACCTCAACTTTTCCATCTAGTTATCAGAACACACATAACCGGCGAATTAATTACTCGGTCAGCGCATGACTGACGGCGGTTCTCTGACGATCGATAAGGGTTAAAACGTAACACAGTTTTTTAAATGCGTGTTGAAACGGCGACATTCTTTGCACGACCCGCATTTTTTTGCTGTAATGAATTTTGTTTCAAATCAGCTCTTTTTTTGAGTTTCTAAACTGTCAGATGTCATGAAGTGTCATTGTTGATACCCGGTTTGGTCACAGAATAGGGAATAGTACTTACATACAGAAATTGCACTCCGACGTTAATTAAAGCACATTCTTTTATTTTCAGAGAACATCATTCGAACGTTAGGGTTGTCCAGTAAAGTAAAATATATACCAGCATAATTTGACCATTAATTATGACGTTAATGCCTCAATATCAACTCTATATGTGTCACGGACAAGAGACAACCCTTACTGACTTACAACGTCAAGTTGTTGCTGACGTCATGTATTTTTTTCGGTTGTTAGGAGAGTGACATAGGCCTGGTTTGGGTTTGCAAATACGTATTTTGGAGTAAAGAGTATTTTGGAGCAATTTAACCCAAAATATACAGCTAATGTGAAGCTTTTTTGGAGTTGTTAAATTGGCAGTTGACGTGAAGTCTCAGTGTTGAAACCCGGTTTAAGTTATTTGTAGGGCTTGCAAATCAATATATATAATAAAATTGTAAGTGGTCGATGTCTGTACATCGAAGATATAATAGAGAAACTGTTGTATGGGGGCTTTATGAACGCAATAGAACCCAAAACAATGGTTTTTGGAATTTTTGTCTGTCTGAATGTTTGAACACGCTAATCTCAGAAACGGCTAAACCGATTTGAGTGCGGTTTTCAGTAATGCGTTGTGGTGTATTCAACTTAACATTTAAGGTTTGTTTTATTTCAATCGGTTCATAAATAAAAAAGTAATGTCGATCTAAAGTAAAACGCAGGCGGAGCTGCGGGCAACAGCGATACATAATAAATCAGTAACTGGTGATCAAGAAAGCTATAACACGCAGGTGGAGCTGCAGGCAACAGCTAGTATTAAATAAATCAATAAATATGTTAGGACAATTCACACAACGCTATCTAGTCTCAAACTAAGCAGAGCTTGTGATATGAGTACTAGATAAACTGATATAAATACTTAAATACATTTTTTTTTGTAAATACATACATATTATACATCCAGACTTCGGTAAAAACGTATCTGTCTTCACACAAAGTTTGTCTCGACTGGGAATCGAACCAGAGACTCCGGCGTCGAAAGCGGATGCACTACCGACCACGCCACTGAAGCAGTCATAATGAATTCGGAGTGAAGAGTATTTATAAGTAATTTAGCTCAATATAAAGGACAAGCCACAAATAGAGAGCAAGCCTATTGCCGTTAACAGGGACTATAGAAAATTAAAAACAAAAAATATTTTGTACATTCTCACATAATGTCATCTAGTCCAAATTAAGCTAATATAAGCTTGTGCTATGGGATCTAGACGACTGATAAACATACTTATATATTTCTAAATACATACATATTACATATGCATAGAAAACACAAACATTTGGTTAACCCCGGAATCGAACCAGCTACCTCAAGGACGGCAGTCGCATACTAAACATTGCGCCGCTAACGCAGTCAATCCATAACCAGCCGACAATACAGTTTTTTGGGGCAATGTGTAACTAAACAATATTGTAATATTTCTAATAATAAAAAAACTCTCTAATTAAAATCAAAATTCATTCAAATACATCCCATCCCACAGATGTTACAGAGTGACCATGAGTTTTATTGCCAGGTTCTTTCTCTCGGTTCTACCTATTGCTTTACATGTAAATATAGACGCAATAATAATTTTTATTTTAAGTATTTACTGACGTTTGTAAGAGCCATTTAATGACCTAAACAGATAAACTAGGTATGCAATGCATGCTGCTGTTGCAAAAAACTGAGCGAAGTGTTAAATTTTCGAACGACAACCATTGTTTTTTTCGGTGATTATTCCTCGATGGTATGTCCGATTTTCATTTTTTTTTGTTTTAAACCACCATCACGCCACACGTTATTACTGTGGTACGTTTGAAGGAGACCGGTTCAGGCGTTTAGGAGGAGTATGCGGACAAACGAAATACATGAGTCGCTACGTCCACTAAATAGAATCTCTACAGTTCCAAGTATATATAACACATGTGTCCGCATACCCCACAATACCCTTAAACAATAATTCTTAACTATAAAGCGAAACTGAATACTACTTTGTCTTCTTGAGATAACTAAACTTAGCGTTAAGTTAGACATCAAAGCGTGCCGCGCCGACGGAGATCAAAGGATAAACCAAGTAAGGGAGGGTGAGGTGAAGGGGGTTTTTGTTTAAAATTAGTTGTTAGCAGAACCTTTTAGGTCTTGTTATAAGGAATTAACTTACAGATATATATATACATATAGAAAGATAAAGTCATTTCTTAGCAAGATTAGAGTGAAGTCGGGTTAGTTGACACAAACATATATATATAATATATATATTATTTGTCATAATTTCGATCCGAAGAGTCGCCGTGAGTTTTTATTAAATTAATAAATAAATAATAAATATATTAGGACAATTTACACAACGCCATCTAGTCTCAAACTAAGCAGAGCTTGTTATATGAGTACTAGATAAACTAACTATATACATTTTTTTTTATACATATACATACATATTATACGTAGGAAACATCCAGACTTCGGTACAAATGTATGTCGAGACTCCGACGTCAGTCGGCGGCCAGTCATTTGCCAGGTTATTTTCTCACAGCCTCTACTATTGCCTTACGAGACTGGATTTAAATGTAATTTCAAGAATATTTTTATATTGTTAATGTTAATAAGTGTTATCGAATTAACTACATTGAGTTTGATCAAATCTACTATAGATAGATGCACGAGGCTCTTCTGGAGGCATCTATCTTGCAGGCCTGGATTCCGGCACCGGACCGGCCTGCCGATGTGGATGCCGAGGCGGAGTGGTTCAGGAGAGCCATGTCGCAAATCTGTGATGCGGCGATGCCTAGGGTTACACCCAGACCGGCAAGGAAGCAGGTGTACTGGTGGTCGCCGGAGATTGCACAGCTACGCGCAGCATGCATCTCCGCCCGCCGCAGGTACACCAGGTTTCGCCGGAGGCATCGCCGCCCAGACGACGCGGCAGCCCGAGAGGCGGAGATTTATCAGGCATACAGGGAGGCTAAAGGGAATCTCCAGGAGACGATAAAGCGGGCCAAGATGGCGGCCCGCGAGGAGCTCCTGGAGACCCTGTAGCAGAACCCATGGAGGCACTCGTACCTACAGGTCAGGGAGAAACTCCGACCGAGGGCGCCCCCACTGACCCAGAGCCTCCAGCCGCAGCAGCTGGAGCGGGTCATGGGCTCGGGGCATGAAGACGACGTACCAGAAGTCAGGGTGGGGGAGCTAGGTGCGGCAGTACTCCGGCTTAAACGCCGGAAAATCACTGCCCCCGGACCCAACGGCATTCCTGGCCGTGCATGGGCCCTGGCCCTCGAAGAACTCGGGCCTCGACTGATGGGGCTCTTTAGCGCATGCCTCGAAAGGGGCCAGTTTCCCAAGGTGTGGAGGACGGGGAAACTGGTCCTGATCCGTAAGGCGGGGCGGGCGGTGGACTCACCATCCGGATACCAGCCGATCGTGTTGCTCGACGAGGTGTGTAAGCTCTTTGAGCGAATTATCACGGAACGCCTCGTCGAGCATCTCTCGACGGTGGGGCCAGACCTGGTGGACAACCAGTACGGTTTCCGTCGGGGACGCTCCACCGTGAGCGCGATCATGCGCGTGAAGAGCCTGACGGAGGAAGCAGTCTCGCAGGGCAAGGTGGTGGTGACGGTGTCTCTTGACATCGCCAACGCGTTCAACACCTTGCCATGGAGCTGCGTTAGGGAGGCGGTCGTGTATCACGAAACGCCTCTCTACCTCCGTCGTATTGTCGGTGCCTATCTCTCGGAGAGGGCCATAGCTTTCCCCAGCTGACTCGGGCCAGCTCGGCGAGATGTGTCGTGCGGTGTTCCACAAGGGTCGGTCCTGGGACCGCTTCTGTGGAACGTCGGCTACGACTGGGTGCTGCGGGGTGCGTTGCCTAGGGGTGTCGGCGTAACGTGCTACGCCGACGATACCCTCGTCACGGCGCGGGGTGCAACGTACCAGGAGGCAGCACTCAAGGTCACGACGGGTGTTGCTCAAGTCGTGGGTCGGATACGGCGACTGGGACTGGAGGTGGCGTTGCACAAGTCCGAGGTTCTGTGTTTTCACAGACCTCGGAACGGTCCACCTGAAGGTTCCAGCATAAATGTGGGAGGCGTTAGCATCGGCATCAAGCCCTCGATGAAGTATCTGGGGATCGTACTTGATAGCCGATGGAACTTCGGACCACATTTCCGAAGTTTGGTCCCCAAGGTGACACAGGCATCGGTCGCGCTTTCTCGACTGATGACCAACCTAAAGGGACCCAATGCTTCCTGCAGGAGACAGTACCTGGGGATCATGCGGAGTATGGCCCTATACGGGGCTCCTTAACAGCTCCATAACGCTTCTTAACACACCGTTGAGTACCTTGGCCGTCAAAACAATAAGGGGCTACCGCACGATCTCCGGAGAGGCTGCATGTCTCCCAGCCGGGAACCCTCCATGGGACCTGGAAGCGAGAGCCCTTGCGTCATTGTTCCAATGGCGCAAGGAGGAGCTGGAGCGGGACCACAGGCCTGCGTCTCGAGAAATCGAGGACCAGCGGTCCCAACTCCGCCAGAAACTCATGGAGTCATGGAGGGTGCGACTTGAGCAACCCAAGTGGGGTACCACCATCATCGCGGCGGTGAGACCGATCATGGACGATTGGCTGAAGAGGCAGTAAGGTGACCTCACGTATCGTGCGAGGCAGATCGTTACCGGGCATGGATGCTTCGGTAGCTATCTGTTTCGCATCCGTCGTGAGGTCACACCCCGGTGTCAACACTGCGAGGTTTCCGACGACGACACCGCACTCCACACGTTGGTTGAGTGCTTAGCGTGGGCGAGTCAGCGCCGGGACCTCGTAGTGGGTCTGGGTGTAGATACCCTCTCACTGGAGACCATGCTTCAAGCCATGGACTCCAGCGGGATTAGGTGGAACGCGGCCGTGTCCTCTCGCGAGCAAGTCATGCTCGCGAAGGAGGCGGCCGAGAGGAAGAGGCCTCCCCGCCGAGTTCCGTAGTCAGCGGCTAGGGCGCCGCAGACACTACTACACCCAAGACCATCGACCTCCATGATCGGGGCCTGAGGACCTTTGCCCCATAGCACGCAACCAGTTTCACTCACTGACGCGGGATAAAACCCTACTCCAACGACGCGGGATTTTCATCCCGATCAAACCCCCGCAGAGACCACAAAAGTGGTCAAGGTCCGCCGGGCGCCACTGGAAATAATTTCTGCCTTTTTTTTAGTTTAGATAGATGCACGAAGTCAAGTGCGTGTCGGCCTCGCGCACGAAGGGTTCCTTACCCTTATCTATACAAATGGCATATATATGTTATAGAGGCAACAGAAATACATCATCTGTGAAAATTTCGACATTCTAACTATCACGGTTGGTGAGATACAGCTTAAAACAGACAGACGGACAGCGAAGTTTCAGTAATAAGGTTCCGGTTTCACCCTTTGGGTACAGAACCTTAAAAAGGTATGTGTCGGTAAACAGTAAGTCAATAACACATCTGTTACCGACACAAACAAACGGAAAACCATTTTATTCTTGTATTATTGTTAAGTACACAGGTGCCTTGGCTCTCCGCCAATACAACCAAAATGTATCTATTGATTCACAATAGATAACTAATTCAATGTCTTGGCTGTGAATGTCGAGGCTATCCAGCTCCTTGACACTGCCATAGATATTAAGAAAGAAATTATAAATAGATCACAAAAACTGATGTCATCGGCAGGACTCAAACCCACGGCCTTTCCCTAACAGGGGGAATGCTCTGACCACTGAGCTACGATGACCAATGCCGACAACATCGAATTTTGATTTGGTAAGGATTCATCTAAAATTCAGTGTTTAAATATCGTTGTAACACGATACACTGGTACCGTTAGTTCGGCAGAACTCCGGTAGGTGGATCCAACGCTAACCTAATAGCGCGATCTAGAAATTATGAATATGATATGAAGTAAAAATTCGATGTTGTCGGTATTGGTAATCGTAGCTCAGTGGTCAGAGCATCCCCCTGTTAGGGAAAGGCCGTGGGTTCGAGTGCTGCCGATGACATCAGTTTTTGTGATCTGTTTATAATTACTTTCTTTCTTAATATTTTAAGAATAGTTTAAGCAAGCTCATTGCTTTGAAAAAAATATACTGCCATAGATGATTGTTTGACAACCGGGACCGACGTGACAACGGGCTGGAAAGGTACGGAGAAGTCTCAATGTCCCCATATCCCAAGACAGGCCTGACTAGATGTTGCTTAACCTTTGAAATGTGTTAACGAGCCACGAGCCCCTCTCTTCGGCTCTGGTCAAACAGTGGACCTCACGATCTTTAAAAATATTATTTGGGATTTTTCCCAAATTCAAAAAGCTCACGACGAAAAAAAATTGTTTTTAAATCAAGGAATACTTGTGTCAAGTGTCGTGAAGATCGGATAAAAACTGTAGCTGTTAGTCAGGAACACTAATACAGACAGACAGATGGATGTAAATACGACGATTCATATCACAAGCTCTACTTAGATTGACATATTCATTTATTACTAGCTGTTGCGTGCAGCTCCGCCTGCGTGTTATAGTTTTCTTGATCACCAGTTACTGATTTATTATGTATAGCTGTTGCCCGCAGCTCCGCCTGCGTGTTACTTTAGATCGACATACCTTTTTTATTTATGAACTGATTGAAATAAAGCAAACCTTAAATATTAAGTTAAATAAACCACAACGCATTACTGAAAACCGCATTAAAATCGGTTAAGCTGTTTCTGAGATTAGCGTGTTCAAACATTCAGACAAACAGACAAAAGTCGGTAGTGGTCATCGTAGCTCAGTTGGCAGAGCAGTCTCCCTGTTAGGGAAAGGCCGTGGGTTCGAATCCCGCCGATGACATCAGTTTTTGTGATCTATTTATAATTTCTTTCTTAATATTTTAAAAACAGACAAAAATTCTAAAAACCATTGTTTTGGGTTTTATTGAGTTCATAAAGCCCCCCACAACAGTTTCTCTTGAGCGATATTGTATCTTAAGATAAAATATTATAGTATCTTAGCCGTGTGCAGCGCCCCTTAGTGAACTCCACTGCGGGTGACGTAACCTACGACAAACTTATGATTTGCGGTTGGTACAGTGATCGGGTCTAGGGATCGAACCGCAAAATTAAGTTTGTTTTTTATTGTATATACTTTTCCGGGATAAAAAGTACCCAGCGTGGTGCCCAGGATATTAAAGAATAATTATATTAAGTTTCATCGTAATCGAACCGGTAGTTTTTGCGTGATGCCTGAACAAACAGACAGACTAAAATTATTTTAATCACACTTTTGGGTTCGGTGTCGGTCTAGTAACACCCCCTGCCATTTATTTTTTTGATATTTTCAATGTACAGAACTTTCACTTCTACAGATTTATTATAAGTATAATAGATATTGATATTGATGATATTGATTGATTTATTAAAAAGAGACAGTATTAAAAAGACATCAAATATTGACACAAAAGTAACTCGACTTTAAAGTAACAGAATGGGACCAATAGTTGTCGAACTGGGACCAAATTGAAATGGGACCAAAAGCAGAAGCTTTTAATTTAAAAAAAATCAAAATCGGTTCAATCATTCGAAAGATAGGTATGAGGTAACAAACATAGAACCTCCTCTATTTTTCGATGTCGGTTAAAAATTAAAAGATAACATTACACGTCTATAAAACACACATATCAAGCCTATATCCCCGAAGGGAAGTATTTTTAGTCCCACGTAATAGGGGGCAAGCCTATTGCCGTCACCGGGCACATTTATAATGGGTTATGTCCAAAATGGCCGAATGAATTTAATAAAAAGTAGCAGCTATATTGTAATTTTGAAAAAAAAATTTAAACCCGTTGCCTTGCGATGAAATGTTGACGAGAGGCAACAAAAATCTTACGTGCCAGTCGCTGTGGCACAGACAATTAAAGTCCTGGGCGTCTCGGACTATAAAACAGTCAGTAAAAATCTATTACATGGTATTGCTAAATAACAAAGAATATACTACTCCATATCTTTATTATTCTCGAATCATTCCACTAAGATGAGCATTCTATCAACGAACAGTTGAACCGAATAATAACTTTTGAATTAATCGAAGTGGATTATGTAATAGGATAACAGCCTTTTTACCCGACTGCGCAAGGGAGGGGAAGAGAGTAACTCCATCTATACCGGCCAAGTTGGGGTCGGACTTGTGAACAAAGGGTTCCGTACCAAATTGGCAAAAAACCCCATTTTGTATTTTAGTATTTGTTGATATAGCAACAACAGAAATACATCATCTGTGAAAATTTCAACGTTCTATCACGGTTCATGAGATACAGCCTGGTACCAGTTGGACAGACGGACGCTTCGTTGATACCTTCAACCTAAAACGCAAGAGACAGTTGAACAATAAATATTCTCACAAAATACTCGTTCAGTATTCGTATCGTACTGTATACTAATATCGAGTCGAAAGCGAATATCAAAGTGGTACCACAAAGGGTACCGCTAAGATAATGTTATTTAAGGATTAAATTTCAAAGGAAGTTGATTTTTTAATGATCAAATTTACTGAATTGTTAGTAGGCAATTAAGGTTTGGGTTCCGTACGGTGTACTGCTCTTTGGGGAAAATGGTTTTACTTGCAAAGAAATACCCTCAATTTATTTATTTATTAGTACGGTGTCCAGCGCGGTGCTGCGCGCCCCACCACGCCATAGGTTTTGTGCTATAACTTTTGACCCCTTAGGGCTAGGTCAAATTTTCGATTTTTTTGGCTTGCCTCCAGACCGAGGGCTATCCATAGAGGAGTCAACCATCATTGGAGCATAAGAAGTTCTCGAGAACTAAGGGGGACATTCCCCATTTCTATATAGTAATAAGCATGACAACCATTATCTGTGAATAGATAAAGACTGAATGCCCAGCTTAATGCTGTCGTAGCCATTAACGCCCATAAACTAAATACAAGGAGGCTATTGATTTTTTAAGCGGAGCGAAGTGACTGTAGTTTCACCAGGTGTGCAGCATTACTTTTTCCGTACAGTTACTCTCAAAAATGTGGGATAATAACAGACCCCACCTTGACAGAGGCCGTATAGATCACCAAAGTTGCTAGCGCCCCGGGGTTCTCCTTATGCGGACAATAAGCTCTCAGGCAGCCATTAAGAGCCCACCTTCTCCACCAAAACCTTAACGTCCAAACGGTCCTAACCAAACAACGGTTAACCTTTATGTAATCCTAAAATGTTTTGGCACAATGAATTTGGCATACTTTTTTTGGCATAATTATTATACTTGGTCCTAATTGATTTTTAGCAGCATATGTATGTACTGTGGAATAATTATATTAGGTCTAATATATTTATGCATAGTTATAATTTGCGCAATGTTTTTAGGTTAGGTTATTATAAATTTTATGCTTAAATATGAATATGCTAATTTTATTTATGACTAGTGGTCCCGGCGAACTTCGTACCGCCTGAAATTTTGCTTATAAACCTTCCTTGAACGAATATTTTAAGACCCAAATTATCCAAATCGGTCCAGCCGTTCACGCGTGATGTCGTGACCAAGGGAGATAGGGATTCATTTTTATATATAGAGATTAAGACAAATATGCTAAATTTGTTATGGATAAAAAAATTATGCATAAATATCAGTAGTCTAAATTACCATATTATTATGCCAAAATATTTTATGGTTATTTTTTTTATGCAAACCCCAACCAACATGCAACCAGACCACAGAGGTTAAAAAAAATCACAGCACCAGAGGTGTCTGCTGTACAAGACGCAGATTAGACCCTGCGTCTAGTACTGCTCTCACCTTTGGAACGGTTCCGCGAAGTACTTGCTAGATTTACTCGAAGCTATGCAGCGACGGGCTATTCGGATTATAGATTGTCCTGAACGCAGGAAGCCTTGAACCGCTTGCGCAGCGCCGAACAATATCCTCCTTGACCGCATTCTACCGCATTTACCACGGAGTATTCTGAAGAGCTCTTTAACCTAATCCGACCCTCTTCTTTTCGATCTCGTACAACACGTGCCGGGCAGAGATGCCACCTGTGTACTGTGGATCTTCGTCAGAACTGAGCGTTTCAAGACATCGTTCCTCTGTAGAACGATCGAGACCTGGTAAGCCTGCACACGTATTTCCTCCAACTTACAATCCAGAGTCCTTCAAGCGGAGCGTGAAGAGGCATATCACTAGGTCGCCAAGTTGAAGGCCAATCTGTACATACTAGTTATCACGACGAACTTTGTATCGCCTCAAAAAAAAAAAAGAATATTTTAATATTTCATGCAAATGTATGTAAATTGAAAAACGCGACGGACGGACAGACAGACAGACAGACAAATTGTCGAATTAAATATATAGATTAGTATTGTTAGAGTTGCCTACAATCGCTAAACGTCTAAACGGCTTTACACTAGGCGGGTGACGTCATTTTGGCGAACCTAGTATAAAAAAACAAAATCAAATTATAGTAGAATTAATGTGGTGTATGTAGTGGTAGAATGGTAGAATTCCGCAGTCTATTCACAGAAACTATTATATTAATCAAATATATTTCATAACAAAGCACTCTTACTTAACTGTACAGCTCAAACAATTGTCGTATACCTGTAGTAAGCCTGTAGTTATTTAGGCTGATACGTTAGGGTTGCCACTGACAAAATCAAAATAAATATTGAATAGAAATACATTTAAATTCGCAAATACAGAATGAGAGGTCACAAGATACTTAATTTAAGGAAAGTAAAAGTATGAACAGGAATATCGTTATGCCAGTCTGCCATATCTGACTGTATATTTCAAGACAAAAATTAACCAAGTTGGTACAGCTATTCCAGAGTTTTAGCGAGAGAAACGAACGATAAATATTTTTTCTTTATATAGACAGAAGATACATAGGTAGTACAAACTCTGCTATGTTTGCGACTAGAGATTTATATTTATTATTATTTTAAAAAGTAAACGGTTTTTTTTATAGTAAAATTAGCTGTCCCGGTGAACTTCGTACCGCCTGAAATTTTACTTGTACACTATTCTTGAACTTTAAGAAATATATCAAGATCAAAATTAACCAAATCAGTCCAACCGTTCTCGAGTTTTATCGAGACAAACGAACGTCAATTCATTTTTATTTATATAGATTTTGAAGGCCACCCAAGCATTTTGGATATATCCGATGACATAGTTAGATTGACTAAAATCGAAACAGTAAATCAAAAAAAGAATCAATTTGGCAATATCGAAATCTGTGCTTAGACCTGTCGGATTGTTAGGGCTTCCACTACCCGAAACGACTGTCGGAGACATTCGTATGGCCACCGGGGCCGACGGCTTAAGTGCTCTCCGAAGCACGGAGCGATCTGTGTCACCCAATCCAATACCGACGCGACGACGGTTACGTGACAAGTAATTGCTTAACCTTTGCAATGTACTAACCAACCAGTAACCACTTAGCCATGAGCCCCTCCAAGATACCATTATCTTAAAGAATATCATCACCCACCGAGCCTTTTCCCAACTCAGTTGGGGTCGGCTTTCCTGTCTAACTGCTCTCGGCTGAACTTCCATATTTTCCGTGAAGTGACTGCCATGTGACCTCCACAACCCATGGGCGATATCGAAGTTCTGTAGTAACGACCACTAGCTTAAAAAATATATGAAATTAAATTTTTGGCAGCCCTAGCAAGCTTTCGTATTCGTACAAAAGTTCCACAGCGTTCCGATACAAATATTCCGCTCTAGATAATTCTTGTTCAATATTAATATCGGCGCAGTACTATAATATAGTACTCTTATAGATCGTTCACCGACTAATATTTTATTTATAAACTTCATTTAACAATACTTATTACTTAATAATACTAAATATATATAAGTGGCAACTACTGGTTAGGTAATATACTACTCGTAACAATACTTCTAACTAGGTCGCCGCAGTCGCGAAACGTACCGTTACGCTGCAGCATATATTTGAGCGAAGCGAGTTTTGATTCAAAGCGATATAACCCTGTCAAAGTATTTTTTGTCATTACGCTATGGGAATTTTTACCATCAATTAAATTGTTTTTATTTGATCGAAATTCAAAATTCTGGCTTCGTAAGAACCTGGGTAATTCTGTAAGCTTTTGATGAGTGCAAGAAAATCCGAAATCGGCCGAGTATTCGCCGAGAAACAATTTAACATAAATCGTAATTTGAGTCACCCGTTGAGAGCTCCGCTCGCCTTCGGCTCGCTTCGCTCAATATTTACCTTATATTTTTCCTTATATTTTTTAGGATAATTAATAATTATTATAGGATTAGGCTGGAGTAATAACGTGTGTGTGATTATTTTTACAACCGAAACGTAATAAATTTAATAGATAATTGAAACCGAAAATAAATTGTCGGTGCATTTAAGATAACTGACAAAATATCTCAGCCTTGGGCCGCGGAATAAAAAAAAGAAAGAAGAAAAAGAGTGACTGTCTGTAAGTGAATCTAAGTGATTCCGGAGCACATTATCGAGATCGACAAGGATAAGGGTTTTAGGTGACAAAATAGCAATAACAATGAATTGCATAGATACTGATATAAATTAAACAAATAAATGTCCTCTTGCAACTATACCATGCCGACAGAGTCGCGAGCGTAAGTTAGTGTTACAGAAAACCCCCTTTATTGAATTATTTTTGACGGTCATTGACAAAATGGCCGCCTGCCAGAAATCAAAATGGCGTAGTTTGGCGCCAAAACTCGTTAAGTTATTACTTGGACTGGCTTGCACTGAATTATTGGCTTTACGCTGGTTCGTTGAATGGATTTCGGAATTTTATTATTCTTTCACTGGGCAGCCATTAAAACTGATTTCTATACCAGTTCTATCAATAAAATCCGTTTTTGCCTTGTTAAAAAATCTAGAAATCTATTATTTAGATAGCAATTATAATTCGTAAAACCAAATGTCATCGTCAGAACTCGAACCTGCGGCCATATTTGAGAAATAGTAGAAGCATATCAAGTTAAAAAATATATGGAATTGTTACGAGCCGGGGTTCTACGGAATGGAAAATGCCGATCAAACTACCACAAAACACTTTATTTATTACACCACTAATTTACACTTCACTATAAAGCTTCACTAAACACTTTTAATCGCACTTGAACTCGCAGGTATAACTCGTATTATCGCTCTGGAAATACTGATCCCCCGCCACCGAAGTGCTCCGCCTTTATAGTACGGTCATTACTCTAGATTACTCTAGAATCTTCACGGAAGAATTATCGCGAACATTCCACACCTTCGAGATGCTTCTAGATAACACGTTACATAGAAGTACCTTGACAGAACATTCCCGAAAGACGTTACGTAGTAGTACTGCGATTTGCTACTAGATGGCGCTGAGTTTGGTAGTCTTATTACTCGCTACGAGATGGCGTTACACTGCCCCCTCCTAAGACATGCTCGTCCCGAGCATTGTCAGGCCCATAATATCGCGCCAATCGATCCACATGAACTATCTTTGGCGCACTTCTTGGACTCTTCCGTATTCGGTAAGTGACATCGTTAATCTTGGTCACAACTCGGTATGGTCCATCCCATTTAGCTTGCAGCTTAGGAGACTTCCCTTTACTGCGGACTGGGTTATGTAACCACACTAACGAACCTTCATCGAAGCTCTTATTGTTTGTCTTTCGGTCGTAACGGGTCTTCATCTTTTCAGACATTTGTTGACCTGATTGTCTGACATGCTCATAAATGTCATTCATCCTGCTACGCAAGTCATTCGCATAATCGGTGATATTGCGTGGAGCGTCAGGTGGTATACCGGTTATTAAGTCGGCAGGCAACCGTAATTCTCTTCCAAAGTTCGCATAAGCTGGTGTCACTGACGTGCTTTCATGAACCGCACTTCGGTAAGACAAAAGAAACGGTTGGATGTGCTTGTCCCAATCTTTTTGCCTGCTTTCCACAACTTTTGCCAGATATCTCTCCAATGTCTGATTAAATCGCTCCACCATTCCATCTGACTGCGGGTGGTAAGAGGTCGTTCTGGTTTTGTGAGTACCCATGACCCGACACATTTCCTGGAACACCTGAGATTCAAAATTTCTTCCTTGATCGCTATGGATTTCTAGAGGCACCCCGAAACGACAGAAGACTTCGTGAACTAATTTATCTGCGACCGTAGTAGCTTCTTGATTAGGTATAGCGAAGACTTCTGGCCACTTCGTGAAATAATCCATCACAACCATGAAGTACTTGTTTCCGCTTTCACTTTCAGGAAACGGTCCCGCAACATCTAGGGCTATCCTTTCCCATGGTGCCCCAACGTTATACAGTTTCAGTGCACCTCTGCTCCGTGTATGAGGTCCTTTCACGGCAGCACAACTCGTACATTTGCGACACCAGTCCTCAACGTCGTCGCGACAGTGGATCCAGTAAAACCGCTCACGTATCTTCAACAGAGTCCTTTTTACTCCCATATGGCCCCCTGAACATCCATTATGGTAGAGCTGTAGCACATCTGGGACCTTAACTTTAGGGACGACCATTTGCAAATGACAGCTGTCTCCTCGAGCATTTTCCCATTTGCGGCACAAGACTCCATCCTGAATAACTAAACTGTCCCATTGCGCCCAATAACTTTTTGTGATTGAACTCATTGAAGCGACGTCACTCCACATGGGTTTAGGAGCACTTGCTTTAATCCACTCAAATATTGGCTTGATGTCTGCGTCGTCCTGTTGAGCATGTTGTAGGCTTCCTTTCCATTCGTCGCTCAGATCCGTTTTAAGCATCTTCACAGGTATGGCTTCCTTTATCTCCTGTTTGGCACAGTGCTTACAGTCTTCAGGGCAAGGTCTTCTTGACAATGCGTCTGCGTTGCCATGGGATCTCCCACTGCGATGTTCGATTACAAAGTCATATTCCTGTAATAGCTCAATCCATCTGGCGACTTGTCCTTCTGGATTCTTGAATTGTAATAGCCACTTCAATGCAGCATGGTCGGTACGTATAAGGAATTTTCGCCCTAGTAAATATTTGCTGAAATGCTGCAATGTCTTCACCACGGCGAGTAATTCTCTCCTCGTGACGCAATAATTCCTTTCAGGTTTCGATAAGGATTTGCTGAAGTAGGCTATAACGACCTCTCGATCTCCTTTCCGTTGAGATAACACACCTCCGAGTCCGATATCACTTGCGTCTGTGTCAACTATAAATTCATTTTCCGCATCAGGATAACCCAAAATAGGTGTATTGCACAGACGATTCTTTAGCTCCTGGAATGCGATGCCGCAGCTTCCGTCCCAGCAGAATTGTCGCTTTTCCTCCGTGAGCTTGTGTAAGGGCTTGGCAATATCCGCAAAGTTCTGGACAAATCGCCGGTAGTATGAGCACAAACCCAAAAATGCTCTGACCTGCGTCTTATCCTTTGGAACTGGCCAATCCTTGACGGCGATGATTTTCTCTGGATCCGTGCGGATACCATCTTCAGACACTACGTAGCCTAGGAAGCTTACTTGCCGTTTGAGGAATGAGCACTTCTTCGGGCTGAGCTTCAGGTTCACGCTTCGGATCTTTACAAGCACGCGTTCCAGGTTTTGAAGATGCTCTTCTAACGTACGGCCCACGATGATAATGTCATCTAGATAGACAAGACAGGCGTCCCCAGTCAATCCGGCGAGTACAATTTCCATTAATCTTTCAAAAGTAGCCGGGGCGTTGTAAACCAAATGGCATAACTTTAAACTGCCACAAACCCTTTCCTGTGGAAAATGCAGTCTTCTCTTTATCCTTCGGATCGATTTCAACTTGCCAGTAGCCACTTTTCAGGTCTAGCGTGCTAAACCACTTCACCCCTGTCAGCATGTCCAACGTGTCATCGATCCTTGGTAAAGGGTAGCTGTCCTTTTTCGTAACGTCGTTCAGACGACGATAGTCGACACAAAAGCGCATACTGCCATCTTTCTTCCTCACCAGCACTACAGGTGAGCACCATGGACTTGACGATGGTTCTATCACACCATCTTTTACCATTCCTTCAATCATGGTCTCAACTTCCTTTTCTCGTGCTACTGGCAGTCTCCTTGGTCGCTGACGGATGGGTGCCTCATTTCCTGTATTGATTTTATGCTGAACTAATCCAGTCTTCCCAATGTCAGCATCACTCGAAGAGAAAATATCGGCGTACTTGAGTAACATCTTCTTAGCCTTGTCCATTTCATTCTTCGTTAAGATGTTACGACAGTCTTCTAAAAGTGTCAACACGTTGTTTCTAGCGTCCTTGTTGACGATGTTCCCAGTACTCAACTCTTGGCATCGGCGCATCCAATCTACTTCTTCGCAAGTGCCAATCAATGTGCTCTTTTCTATCACGTGTTCCTTATCACTAAGGTTCAGCACACGTACCACTGAGGCTTCATTGGCTCTTACCAGAGTTCGGGCCATTTTCCATGGAAGTTCATTGTATATCCCTTCTATGAGTACACATCGATGTGTTCGCCCAGAATTCTGAGGGAGACTAACTGGTACAGTCGTTTCTGATCTGGCAGGAAGCACGACCTTCTTCAAGCTGTACACTTTTCCTGATAACGCTCCTTCCATGAAAAGTTCCTCTTGACCACATTTCATCGCTCCTTGCTTGACGTCGATCTCACAAGAGTTCTTCCTCATAAAGTCTAAGCCCAGTATGCAGTCGTCCATTATGTCAGCCACGATGACATTATGCAGGTAAATTCCATTGCCCAACTTTAACTGCATCTCTTTCTCTCCTCGGACGGGTATGCGCTGACCCGTGGCCGTTACCAAGTTGATGCGGTCACGGTTTGCAGAGTCCCCAAGGAACCGATTTGCAAGTCGGGAACTGACAACCGTGCGAGATGCTCCAGTATCTATTGTCAGCTTGCATGGTGTTCCATTTACCTCGCCCTTGATGATCAGGCTGTTCCCATCCTGGGTTTGTGAGATCGAAACCCTTGGGGCTCTTCCAACAATAGCCAGCACCCGCCCCGCAGTCCTGGCATTTATTCGTTTCCCTGCTGTTGCTGGGCGGTGACGTTAGCCACCTTATCCTCTTGGGAACGACTTTCTTCTCTTTCAGCAGTCCGCTTTGGGCAACTGGATCGAAGGTGGCCCCTCTCACCACATGTGTAGCACCTAGGGCTATACCTCGTGAAACGGTCGCGAGCCGGTGATGCTACAACTTCCCTGACGCGGTGAGATCGATGATCTTTCCGTACGGCTTCGACCTCCAAAGCATGAGCCAAGGCGTCTTTGAGAGTCTCATGGTGCCCGAGCCTCACAGCAGCCCTGACTTCCAGGTCGTGGATGCCGTCGATGAATGCTTGCACCAGATTCCCATTGATGAGCGCAGGTACCGACTGGTATGCTTTCCGTACCAGCTTCTCTACTTCCAGGGCCCACTGTTGCAAGTTTTCGCCAGTGCGCTGGACACGATCCTTCAGCTGCGCACGATACACGTGTTCCAGGTGAGCGTCACCGTATCTGGCTTCCAAGGCTTCTAGTAGCTGCTCGTAGGATACATCGTCTCCGAGGGCTTCTAGGATGGTTAACGCCTTGTCTCGCAGACCCAATGTAAGCGCAGTCATGGCCTGGGCTTTGCTCCACCCGTTTGCCTTCTTAACGGCCTCAAACTGCTTTTTATAGGCCGACCATGAAGATGTCCCATCGAATGGCGGTACTTTAAATCCACGCGCTGAAGGTACGGCAGGTAAGGAAGTCGCAATCCCATCTCCAGCTTTCAGATTTCCCAGCTCTTTCCTCACATCTGTAATCTGGTTTTTTACATCTTCAATCCGAGTTTCGGCTTCCGTGATGCGGTTCTCAACATGATGAACCTGATCCTTCATCACATTCATCTCCTTGCCAAAAGTCGCTCGAAGATCTTTCATGAGGAGCGTCTGTTCCTCCTGGTGGCGTGCCTGCTCCTCCTTGTCGCGCAGCAGCTGTTCTTCCAACCGGCGGGCCTGCTCCTCCTGGCGGCGTGCCTGCTCCTCCTGGCGGCGTGCCTGCTCATCCTTGTCACGCAGCAGCTGTTCTTCCAACCGGCGGGCCTGCTCCTCCTGGCGGCGTGCCTGCTCCTCCTGGCGGCGTGCCTGCTCCTCCTTGTCCCGCAGCAGCTGTTCTTCCAACCGGCGGGCTTGCTCCTCCTGGTGGCGGGCCTGCTCCTCCTGGCGACGGGCTTGCTCCTCCTGGCGACGGGCTTGCTCCTGTAGCATCGCCATCAGCGCAGCAAAGTCTGGAGGTGCTGGCGCTGGAGATACCGTGGGCGGGCAAGCTTCCACCGTTGGCTGCTGCTGACCACCCAACCTCTCCGGCGTATTACCTCCGAAGCGCCTGCTGTCCAACTCCTGCTGGCGCTGACCCCTGGTACGGACGCCCTCTGTGTCTTCTTTCGGTAACACCGGCATTGTCCAAATCCCCAATTCTGACACCAATTGTTACGAGCCGGGGTTCTACGGAATGGAAAATGCCGATCAAACTACCACAAAACACTTTATTTATTACACCACTAATTTACACTTCACTATAAAGCTTCACTAAACACTTTTAATCGCACTTGAACTCGCAGGTATAACTCGTATTATCGCTCTGGAAATACTGATCCCCCGCCACCGAAGTGCTCCGCCTTTATAGTACGGTCATTACTCTAGATTACTCTAGAATCTTCACGGAAGAATTATCGCGAACATTCCACACCTTCGAGATGCTTCTAGATAACACGTTACATAGAAGTACCTTGACAGAACATTCCCGAAAGACGTTACGTAGTAGTACTGCGATTTGCTACTAGATGGCGCTGAGTTTGGTAGTCTTATTACTCGCTACGAGATGGCGTTACAGAATATTAATGCTTAAAATTAAATATCAGTTTTAAATACATACATATATCACGCCTATATCCCCGAAGGGGCAGAGGTGCATTACACACCCACAGTAATTTGTACGTCCCGCGTAATAGGGGTTAAGTTAACTGCCGTAACAAGATATATTTCTACAGTATTTTTACGGGTTTTATTTAATGGTTTATGTCCAAAACGGCCGAATGAGTTTAAAAAAAAAGAAGCTGCTATGTTATAATTTTGATCAAAAATTTATTTGAAACCCGTTGCCTTGCGATGAAATGTTGATGAAAGGCAACAAAATCTTACGTGCCAGCCGCTGTGGCACAGACAATTAAAGTCCTGGGCGTGAGGACTGTTGATTTCTGGTCAGTTAGGATATTTACATTATTATTGATGCACTAGACTTCGTCCGCGTGGTAATTTGGATTTTTTCCCGTTTCCGTCGCGCCGCATATTTTGAACAATTCACACAATATCTTTATAAATTGTAGCCTATGTGTTATTCTGATGTATAAGCTATATTATTGTAATGTTTCATTAAAATCCATTCAGTAGTTTTTACGTGAAAGAGTAACTATCATCCATCCATCCATACATACTTACATACTCACAAACTTTCGCGTTTATAATATTAGTAGGATAAGTACAAATTAAGTCCCACAACCACAGCGGCTGGCACGTAACATTTTGTTGCCTTTCATCAACATTTCACAGCAAGGCAACGGGTTTCAAATTTAGTTTTCAAAATTATAATATAGCAGCTTATTTTATTTAATTAATTCGGCCATTATGGACATAACCCACTTTCTAGAGTTCACAGTGAAGGCAATAGGCTTGCCCCCTATTACGTGGGACCAAAAATACTGGCAAAGTGGGGGTGTGTAATGCGTCTCTGCCTACCCCTTCGGGGATATAGGCGTGATATGTTTGTGTAAGTACGAATTAAACGCAAAAACAAAAATTCAATAGTTTTTTTTTGATATTATAATTGCAGAGGGCAAAGATTGCAGAGAATGCAGAGATGGCAGAGATTGCTCGTATTATATCTGTCATTGTTGTTAGAATTTTATTATTATTCCAGTCAGTTAATTATAAGAAAATTAAAAAAAATATTATTAATACGTGAAGTGAAAAGATTGTACCCCTTTTTAGGGTTCCGTACCCTAAGGGTAAAACGGGACCCCATTAACTGAGACTCCGTTGTCCGTCCGTCCATCTGTCCGTCTGTCCGTCCGTCTTGCATTTTATTATAGCACTTAGTCGGCGTAGTAAATATACATTTCCATGCAAAGTTTCATGTTTCTAGCAATAACCGTTTGGGAGAAAATCCGAGGACAGACAGACATTTTATGATAGCTCTTTTACTGTTGAAGCCGCACGTTAGTGAAATGCACTGCCACTGCAGGTGAGACGCGCCCAGTCACTGTGGTTCTTCAAAACCTTGTTGAGAGACTATTACTTATCGCCTGTCGTATGATATTGGAACGAAGTTCCTTATCGCGCGTTTCGAAAGGGGGCTAGACGTAAAAAATTAAGGCCAAAAGTAGGAACGACACTTTTTGATTAAGACTAAAATTGGAACGACACTTTTTGCTATAGTTGTAAGCCGTGTGGCGTACGCGTGTTTCTCTGTCTGTCTATATATATTTTTTTATTAATCGAAAGGAAAGAAATAGAAACTTCGTTCCATCCGGGTGTCCCGTGACACCGTTCAACTTTTTTTTATATTATGTTAATATTATGTTCCTCATTATTGCACCTAGTGCTCTTAGTGCAATGGAGATTCACCTGTATCCTATCCTCGTAAGTCTACTATTTTATATTGTTTCTCCTTTTCCATCCTAAGGTTGCCTGAAAGAAATCACAGTCACCGATAAGGCCGCCTTTGTACATGAAGCTGTAATTCGTTTCAATGTTGTTTTGTAATGTGGTGTAGAATAAAGAATTTTTATGTTATGTTACAAGACGAAATTATAAGGTTTCCGAGAGTTTTACTACGGAACCCTAAAAAGTGGTCAAATTTCGATCACTCTCGGACCTCTTGTAAAAATAACCAATTCTCCCAGTTGAAAGTTCTAAGGTAACAAACATAAAAACAATACAGTCGTATTAAGAGCCTCCTCTTTGTATGAAGTCGGTGAAAAACCGTGTTGCAACTGTAATGAAAGCGACCAAAATTTTTTAATGGATGCTCTAAAAGCATACCGAAGCCATGTGTATTATGGAAACGTATGGCTCAAAGGTCTCCAAAACCAGATTGAATCGACTCAGAAGAAGTATTTACACCTGTTTTAAAACCAAAGCGTAGTTTTCTGTTATATGTACAACACACGAAGGGGTAGGCAGAGGTGCATTATACACCCACAATTTGCCAGTATTTTTAGTCCCACGTAATAGGGGGCAAGCCTATATCCATCACCGGGCGCATTTATAATGGGTTATGTCCAAATGGCCGAATGAATTTAATAAAAAGTAGCAGCTTTAATAAAAAGGCAACAAAATCTTACGTGCCAGCCGCCATGACACAGCCAATTAAAGTCATGGGCGTCTCGGACTATACATGTACAAATGAATATATTTATGGATTCCGGAAGTTCCACAAAATGCTCTTTAAATCTGAATATCTTGCAAACATTTTTAAACCAAACAATTGTTATAGCGACCTTTTAAAAAACCTCGAACCATCGAATGATACTACGGAATAGGCGCGAGAAAAAGACTTCACTTCAAGAAAAAAAAATCGTGATTCAAGATTTTAGCACTTTGTCGGCGAAATACACATATGCATGATAATTTTTGCATGATAACTTTCTTAGGCGACTCGTGTATTTCGTTTGGGATCGAGCTCCTCCTAAACGACTAGACCGATTTTTTTTAAATTTGGCACGGTCATAGTGACCATCACCGTGAGATATATCTGAATTCATAAAGATCGGTCCAGTCGTTTAGGAGTTCGACCCGGACCGACAAACTCAGCTCAATTATTGCAACAGGAGAATGTATTGCATACCTAGTTATCATGCATATGCATATCATTTTTCTAGCACTAAATGTTTGACGGGGGCAGTAGCCGCGCTCTCGCGACTGATGCCCAACTTAAAGGGACCCAACGCTTCCTGTGGCCGTGTACGGGGCTCCCGTATAAGCAGCGACACTGACAGCCAACAACGGTGTTATATTGCACAGATCGTTGAGAACCTAGGCCGTCAGGACAATAAGAGGGCACGATCTCCTTAGAGGCTGCACGTCTCTTAGCCACGAACCCTCCATGGGACCTGGAAGCGAGAGCCCTTGCGTCATTGTTCCAAAGGCACAAGGAGGCACTGGAGTGGGACCATTGAGAAATCAAGGCCCAGCGGTCCCAATTCCGCCAGGATCTCATGGAGACATAGAAGATGCGACTTGAGCAACCAAAGTGGGGAACGACCACCATCGCGGCGGTGAGACCGATCATGGAGGAGTGGCTGCAGAGGCAGCACGGTGGCCCCACGTATCATGCGACACAGATCATCACCGGGCACGGAAACTTCGGTGAGTATCTGTTTCGCATGCATCGTGAGGTCACACCCGCGTGTCAACACTGCGAGACGTGAGTTATATGCGTGAGTCGAAATATGCGGCGCGTCTGTCACAGACTTGACTAAGTACAGGACCATTGACCTGTATAATCGGGGCCTGAGGACAACGGGCTAGCAACCCACCGCAAGTCTTCACTCACCAACGCGGGATAAAACCCGACCCCAAAGATGCGGGGTAAAACCACCACGCAGCGGCCACATAGCTGGCCAAGGTCCGCCGGGTGCCACTGAAAATTCTTTCTCTTTCAAAATCACACAACAACTTACCTATTTATAATATTAGTAAAGCACAGATAAGTTAAAACGTTAAAGTTAAAAAAAATTTAGTTCATAACATATCGTATTGTACAGCAAAGACAAAGATTTTAGCGATAAGTCGTTCTATTGGACTTGTTATTTAATTAGATTTCAGATGAAACGGTGAACAAAGAGAAATGGGTTTTGAATAAATCATTTTCTGTCTCACTAAGCTTATTGGAATGGTACATGAGAGTAAAAGAGATAGAACTATACAGTTACAAGCTTAGAGATACAATCACGCTTATATTCCCGAAGGAGTAAGCAGAGGTAGTTGGTTAACCCTGCTTATTATCATACCAACATTTTGCACGGATTTAGGAATTAGAAATTTTATTGTTTTATCAAAATTGAAAGAGAAAAAAATAGGTTATATTCATATAAGCTTCTACAGTCTGCGAGGTTTAAGGTACGGGCAAACTCGTCCTTCACATGCGACGTACACCACGCGTTATGACATCTGAACAGGATCTGACCTATACAAATGGTATGGTAACGAACACACTGATCATTCACCACGCTGTCTCACGCGTCCCCTCGCCAGATTCGCGTGTTCTCATGCTATCCCACGCGTACGACGCTGTCACACACGTTTAAAGATTCATAGCGCTTAGATAACGTAAACGTCAGACGTCGTAACACGTAGGACCAGTGTGTCGCTGTTTTCTACGTCGCGTGCCATACGTCGTATGTGTTTCAAGCTTTAAGCTGAGATTTGCATTTGTGTGAGTGCAGTGTACGTAAACGTTTATGTGACCTCTTTTACACACACATGTGTTGTACACACAGTTACAAAAAGAGTTTTTACTCTACTTTTCGTGATCACTCACACAAATGCAAAGCTCAGCTTATCCCTCGCGAACTACTTAACTAACCAGCTTAGATAGCACATGAACACATTTTTTTCATTTCTTAGATTTCTATCGGTCTTAGCTTGATGTTACATAGCCTACAGCTTTATTTTTTTCATAAATAATATCTTCAGTCAAAACAAATTTTTCAATCAGAACCAGAAGTTCTTGTGATATGCGCGTTCAACCAACCAAATTAACTCTTCTTTATTTTAATACTAAGGGCTGAGTGTTGTAGGGCTTCACCTCACGCAAGCCTTCACTCACCAACGCGGGATTAAACTCGACCCCAAAGGCCCGACCACCACGCAGCGGCCACACAGGTGGCCAAGGTCCGCTGGGCGCCACTGGGAATTCTTTCAGTGCTTACCGCTCGGCAATAGACATAGGTGCGACCGAGGACATGGGACGCGGATTAAAAAAAAAGAGCACGGGTGAACCTGCGGTCGTTAGCTGGCTGTAAATATTAGCCCCATTAGTCCTATTATTAAATGTGGGTATTCAAAAAGTTTGTATGTCGGTTGCGTTCCAATAATGAATTCGAAAAAGTTTGAATAAAAGTTTTCTGAACGAAACTTCGTCTAACACATTTGAATAAACCAAACGGAGCGAGATTCAACTGAGTTGTTGAAGGCTCTTATGTTGTTATGTATTCCTGGTACATTTGAGGTTTGTGACTTTTATAATAGAAAATCATTTTCACATACTCGGTGCACCTGTTGATACATTTAAATAAACTATTAAACGGAACGAGATTCGAATGAGATTTCGAGAGTGCTTATATACTTCTGTAGTCCCAGTATTTTTACATTTCTAAGACATTGTGACTCCTACATGCCTCCCCCTTGGGAAGGCTGCAGTCTAGATTTTAGACTACATTAATTTAGTGTAATTAATGCTGCTACGAAACTCTACGAATGAGCTACACGTTCTTACTAACTGCTACGGGACTCTACGGATGTGCTACGTAATGTATAGCTGCTACGAGAGTCTACTACTAGTAGACTGCTACGTGACATAACAGATTATGCAACATTTAATTTCGTAAATTAGTAGGTGGTGCCTGTGACTTCGCTCTCGTTAATTTCAAACTGTGTGATGAGCACGATGGTTTGTTTTGTGTCATTGTGTGTATTTCTGTGTGTATTTAAAAGTATGTGAGTAAGTTTATCAGTTATCCTATAATACAAGTATTTATTAGCGTAAGCTAGCTTTGGGTTAGATGGTAATTGTAGTAATTTTATTTATTTTTTGCTTTGACAACTATGTATAAATGTAAGCTTGTTATGTATTTAATATTGTAATTTCATACTAACGGAAAAGAGTGGTTTTATTGCCAGGTTCTTTCTCTCAGGCTCTACGTATTGTTTTGTGAATCTGGCCTTGTAACCCACTTGACTAAATACGAGTACATTTTTCATGTCATTTTTACTGTGGTAATAATCTAATAATGTGTACTAATTATTATTATTATATTTTTTCGTGTCATTAAATTTTCCTGCAACATACCTTTATGCAACTGTGCCCGGAACCAGCAAAAAACCCCCTCGGAATGTTAGCGTGATTGTAATATGTGTGTGTGCGTGTATAGTAATCTCAGTCAATTACAACTGGGACTCGAACTTACCTACCTAATCAAATAACAATTCCATTATAACAAACGATTCCCAAATATAACATTTAATTCATAAAACAATATAAAATCTCTTTTGTATAATACAAAGTAGGTAATTAATTAATAATTTTAACATTTTCTTTGTAATCTCCGGGCTTTTAATGAAAAGATAATGGAAGGAGAAATTATCTTTTTTTTCTTATTATTTACTTTTGTTATTAAAAAATTTATGAATACTCATAAGAAGTCTTATTTTTATACAGATATTAGCGGACGCCCGCAGTTTCGCTCGCTTGACAAATTATATACACAAAAACCTTCTTTGACAATCACATATCTCTATCTATTGATAAAAACAACATAAACTCTTTTTTTACTGAATAATAAAAAAAAATTGTATACTGTGTTATGATTATACAAAATCTCGTATTTTTTGTCCTCGAAAGGCCAAAAAAGGAAATACCGCCCATATTTCACCAGTAATAGATTGGTCCCAAGTGATAGGGTTTTCCCCCTATTACGTAGAACCAATCTGTCACTCTCTTATTACGGTTCTCAGACACTTTAGGCTAATAGAAAAGTTGAGCATGAGTAAAATAAATAATTCATACGTACTCCTCCTTTTTGGGTTCCGTACACAAAGGGTCAAATGCAAACCCTATTACTGAGAATTCGCTGTCCGTCCGTTCCTCTGTCTTGCGCTGTATCTCGTGAACCGTGATAGTTAGAAAGTTGAAATGTTCACAGATGATGTATTTCTATTAGTGGTAGTGTATCCGCTTTCGACGCCGGAGTCTCGGGTTCGATTCCCGGTCGGGACAAACTTTGTGTGATGACACATACGTTTGTACCGAAGTCTGGATGTTTCCTATGTATAATACGTATGTATTTACAAAAAAAAGTATATAAGTATTTATATCAGTTTATCTAGTACTCATATCACAAGCTCTGCTTAGTTTGAGACTAGATGGCGTTGTGTGGATTGTCCTAACATATTTATTTATTTATTTACTTTATTTAATTTATTGCCTCTATAACAACAAATAATAAAAAACAGAATTTAATAAATATTTACCCTTCGTCCACGTTCATAACCAACATTTCATAACTGATTATGAATATGGATTTCTTTTCACTGTTTCATAAGGGGGCTTCCATACGACAAACGTGATTTTTTTCTTTTTGCTACGGAACCCTTTGTGCGAGTATGCCACCAAGTGTGCCGGCTAAGTGCGAGTCGGACGAGTCCAACCGGCCGGTTTCTTTATGAAATTGGTAAAAAATACAATTTAAGTACAGAAGCCTTTCTTACGCACACTCATATTAGGACAATTTCCCCTAGCGACTGTTATTTACATAAAATTGATTAATGATCTTTTGACATAACGTCTGTGTAATACATTGAGGTATAAATATTATGAATTTATTGTTCCATTAGTAATGTTACCGCTGGACCCAATGGTCGAGATAAGTATTTACTAATAGGCTCTGCACCATCAGCATTTCATCACAAGGCAACGGGTTTCAATTTTTTTTTCAAAATTACAATACAGCTGCTACTTTTTATTAAATTCATTCGGCCATTTTGGACATAACCCATTATAAATGTGCCCGGAGACAGCAATAGGCTAGCCCGCTATTACGTGGGACTAAAAATGCTGGCAAGTTGTGGGTGTGTAATTCACCTCTGCCTACCCCTTCGGGGATATATGCGTGTTATGTGTGTGTGCATGTCACCGCCGCCTTGTCATTGTCTTAGCCGCCACAAGCCACATGTGTTCACTCTGTTCTAACAAATACATATATCACGCCTATATCCTCGAAGTAGTAGGCACAGGTGCATTACACACCCACACATGTTATGATAGCATGTTCGCGAGAACCGAACGTTGTAAACGTTCGTTTCTCTGCCGAACGATATTGGCCTGGAACGCCCTGCCTGTGCACGTGTTTCCTCCCACATATAATCCTGGGTTCTTTAAGCGGAGCGTGAAAAGGCACATCAGTAGGTCGTCAAGTTGAGAGCCTCTCTCTATAGTATTGTGTGCTGTGAGAGTGGCCCACAAATACTTGACGTCGTCACGACTTACCACAAGGCGGGCGGCGTCAATTTGGCGAACCAAATATAAAAAAAACACTTTGATATTTCCCTCGGTACCACGCAAGGTAAGCCTATTGCCGTTACTAGGCACTATAGAATATTCAAAACCACTCTCTTATTTAAACACTAAAACTCCAATAGCCAGACAGATGTTTCATACCACTAAGTAACTAGGTATGCACTACATTCTACTGTTGCAATAATTGAGCTGAGTTTGTCGATCCGGGTCGAACTCCTAAACGACTGGACCGATCTTTATGAATTCAGATATAGGCACTCACGGTGATGGTCACTATGACTGTTCCAAATTTGTGTTCGATAACGAACGAAATACATGAGTCGTTTAAGAATGAGTTTCGTAAACTCCGCACAAAAATGTATGAAAATATCATGTTAACTGCTTGTGTACAAAATTCTTAAATAAAGGCCTGGTTAATAGTACCAGTAACCGGCGAGCATGTATGAAGAAATTAATGAAAGTTGAAGAAGCGAAAGAAGTATGTCAGGATCGTACAAGGTGGAATTCCGTAGTCTGTGCCTACCCCACTGGGAAAGAGGCGTGATTTTATGTATGTATGTACAAAATTCTCAAACCAAATTTTTAGGTATTTGAGATTGACGTGTAAATAAAATGTATAGGTTTCTTCGTATTCTAGGCAACCAAGACTTCGTAGCTACTACTACGAGACTCTACGAATGTTCTACGTAGGACGAAGTTCGTAGAGCTTTGTAACCGATTGGTGATTCAAATGGGTTTATTAACTTCTAAAATAGAGGAGTGTCCAAAACACACATGCAACCTTTCTTCGTTGACGGGTTAGGCAGAGGTGTTTTATTTTGCACTTTTTCGACAATACCTCAGTATGGTCCTATTATCACTTACCGGGAGCTTTGTATCTTCCTTCCTTCGTTTGTATCGACAGGTACACCACTTGAAGATGAGTTAGGAGAGACTTTTTTTTAAATTTCCGCCTTGGATATCCTTAATATTTCCAGGGAAAATAGACTAAAAGTATCAAAACGTCAAAAATGTACATAAAACAGTCTTCCAGTAACAGAATGGGACCAAATTTAAATTAGGCCACGAGAGGGAGAGGAGGAGGCATATTAGATAACAAACAAAAAAAATACAGTCGAATTAAAAAACATCCTCCTTTTTTAAAGTCGGTTAAAAGAGGCCCTATGAATCAACTCTAGGTACAAATATCACGCCTATATCCCCGAAGGGGTAGGTAGAGGTGCATTACACACCCACAATTTGCCAGTATTTTTGGTCTCACGTAATAGAGGCAAGCCTATTGCCGTCACCGGGCACACATATAATGGGTTATGTCCAAAATGGCCGATTGAATTTAATAAAAGTAGCAGCTCTATTGTAATTTTGAAAAAATATTAAAACCCGTGGCCTTGAGATGAAATGTTGATGAAAGGCAACAAAATCTTACGTGCCAGCCGCTTTGGCACAGACAATTAAAGTTCTGGGCGTCTCGGACTCATAATCAAATGCACACGGTGCACCTGCTGATAATCCGGACAAGTTTCTTACAATACTCAAATTACCTGACCCCCATTACATGGGACCAAAGAGGCGAAATGCTACTGCATTCTACGCCTTTGTCTACCGCTTACGAAATAAAGCCCTAAATGAAATTTCGTAGCTCCTTATACCCATTTCCCATGGGAACGTAACCGTTATAAAAAATATTTCACGTGTCACCATAAAATTCCATCCAAATATCTTCAGCATTTTATACGCTATTGATTAACATACATTCCTTCTGAATTATATTCCAATAAAAGATAATGTTATAAAAATAAGTAAGTAAAATAGCAATAATACATTAAATATCTATAATATTAATTATTATAATTAATAGCTAAAAGCAATAAGCCACAATAATAATAATAATAAAGAAAAAAAAACAATATAATACAACACTCAAATGCATTTGAAAAAACACAAGCAAATAAAATAAAAAAAAACTCAAAATTCAAACTTCGAATGTTCTGAAAAAAAAAACAAAGCGCAAAACCAAGATGGCGAATAGGAATTGATAGTACTTATTACCTTATTGCGCCCAGTGCATACAGAACAAAGGAATTGTCAAACCACCAATGTCCAAGCGGAATCCCGTAGTCCTCACATTAAAAATTATTTATTTATTACCACTAGCCTGTATTAACCTTATACCATTGCCTTTTTACACGCAATTAAAAAAAAAGCCACAATTCCTCCGCGCTCTTTTGTTACTTGCGGTAATTTAACATCAATATTTCTTGTTTAAACGTCAAAATTGTAAAGATTTAATATTTTTTTGTGAATATTTATACAATATTGGTTAGTAATTTGGTTAGATTTCTATTATAATTGGAATTTTTTGTTATTTTTTTTAGTTTGAAATGTCACACAGTACCGTCTGCTAAGACTGCTCGCGAAACACTGGCCTGCAGAGCGAAAGCCTATATGCATTGATTGGGCGTAGCTCACAACTGTATGGTTCTCTCTTTCCTACTCATATATCTTTTATTTCTATCGCACTTGAAGGCTGCTCATGTTAAAGCGAAATTTAGCTTCGTCAGACAATGTTTCTCAACATTTTTGACGTATTTTTTGTACACATAATTTTTTTTGTATTGCTATGTCAAACTATTTTGCTGTGTTTAATACAAGAAACGAAAACCATCAACTCAGTAAATAAATTATAGTAATGTGTTGTTTTTTAATTAACTACAATGTCTTAGACTTAAGATAGGTACAGGATCCCTTTTTAGGGTTCCGTAGTTCAAGTCTCGGTCTTATAGTTTTGTTATGTCTGTACGTCCTCGGCTATCCTCCAGAACGGTTGTTGCTAGAAACATGACATTTTGCATGGATATGTCTATTCACTACAGCAAGAAAGTGTTATTTAATTATTATAGGATTTTTATGGGGGTTTCTCCCCTACACGTAAAGTGGTGACAGTGTATTTTTCCTTGTGTCTACCTCATATTGTGACATATCATAAGATAGGTCTTTTAAAAACATTGAGAGGTTGCTAAGATAATTTTTTGAGACACATGTCAAGTACAAGTTTGTGAGATATTTAACTTAAAAGTGCATTTTTTGTTGAGGCGCTAATCTACCGAGAGGGAGAGGGAGCGTACCCTCCCTGCTGAGTTCCGCAGTCAGCGGCCAGGGCGCCGCAGGCTCATTACGCCCAGGACCGTCAACCTCCATGATCGGGGCCTGAGGACGGCGGGATAGCCACCCGCCGTCCTTACAGAAGCAGGCTAGAAGGGTTGCGTGCTCCAGGGCCCTTGTCCCACAGCACGCAACCAGATTTAACTCACCGACGCGGGATAAAACCCAACCCCTACGACGCGGGATAAAACCCAACCCCTACGACGCGGGATTTTCATTCCGACCAAACCCCCGAAGAGGCTACATGCGTGGCTAAAGTCCGCCGGGTGCCACTGGGAATACCTTAGTGTCACCAGAGACGCCCGCAGCAATGAGCATGGGAGTGGCCGCGGTCTCGCGGAGTTGAAAAAAAAAAAGGCGCTAAGCTACTGTATTGTTTGTTTGCATTGAATTACAACAAGGAATAAAAAAACAAACAGTCTAATCTTTCGTCTTATTATATTACTATAGATAATCAATGTAAATGAACTTAATTAGGTAGGTAATTGTTTAGTTAGTAAGATCATTGTTAAAATTAGTAAAACATGCAAGCGATTTAGTAGCCACTATAAGCTTGTATTGTGTCCTTTAATTAATAAATAAATAAAAAAAATAAAAAAAATAAAAAAAAAACTATATAAGACAAAAATTATAAACAGATCACAAAAAGTTCGGCAGAGTTACAGTAGAAGGAGCTAACGCTAACGCTACTGTTCGACCATAGAGCGACCACTAGTGTAATGACACTAGTCTAAAGTGTACCTTTTAGAAATAAATAAATTAGTTGGACTTGGGTGTTTGCGGAACGCGTGGCAGGTTGCCTTTTTGTTTACCTCTGGTGCTGGGCAAAAATCCAGGCCCAAACGCTCAATTGCAATACCGAACAACGTTTCCTTGACCCGCACCGCGAACTAGTTCAGAGTAACTAGTTCTTCTCTACGGAAAAAATCAAGCATTACCTTGACATTGGCGAAATCATCGATGAACAACAATGGAGCCACGTTTTTAAAAAAAGAAGTTTTTCAATACGCATTGCAATTCAACGTGGCATTGCTGCCAGCCTTCTCGGAACATTGCCAGTCAGCGACGAGGCGGAAGAGTTATTTGACGCATGTTAGAAATGTAATTTTAGTATAGGTAATGTATTTAGTTAGTTACAATTGTATTAGTTTATGTTTCATGAAAGATTTTTCAATTAATGAAACATTTTCGGCAGATTAAAAAAACAATTTGAGAACCAGTTGCGTTGCCTTTGCCGCGGAGAGCTCAACCGAAATGTAAGCATCAATGATATTAAATACATCCTAACCTAATACACTCATATTTGTCTTTCATTTGAGTAGATATGAGCGTGCATATGAACCTACACATGTGTTTTATATTATCACAAAATTATAATATAATGATTTTGCGGAGTAAGTTGCAGAGTAACTTTGACATATTTAACTAGGTATGCAATGCATGCTACTAATTGCAAATGTTGAGCGGAGCAAATTTTCTTAATTTTTTTTTATTTTTTATATTGGTTTCGCCAAATTGACGCCGCCCGCCTGGTGGTAAGTCGTGACGTAATTTTTTTTTATGCTCAATTTTCATGATTGCAGAGATATGCACTCCCGGGTATGATGTCGACCAGCGTGCTAAATTTGGTCAAAATCGGTAGAGCCGTTTCAGAGGAGTTGGCACACAAACGATTTACACTTGTCGTCTATCGCTCAATTATAATTATATTCCGTTGATTGACTCAAAACGCCTTTAAAGGTTTTAATCCTACTTTAGTGAGAGTGCAGAGGTGTGTGCCACACCCACACTTTGCTAATAGTTTATAGGTCCCATGTTTTAGGGGGTCAGCCAACCACTCTGTATTTAAAAAAAAAATCCAAAAGCCAAGCGTAAAATAAATATAAAATCTATCTACGAGTATCTATATGTAATATATAGAAATGGGAATGTCCCTCTTAGCTCTCGAGAACTGCTTATGCTCCAATGATGGTTGACCCCTCTATGGATAGCCCTCGATCTGGAGGCAAGCCAAAAAATTGAAAATTTGACCTAGCCCTATGGGGTCAAAAGTTATAGGCCAAAACCTATGGCGTGGTGCGGCGTGAAGCACAAGCAAGACACCGTAATAGTAAATAAATAAATTTGTAGTGTATGTTTGTAATTACAAATCATAGAAGCAGAATGTTGAAGTATGCAAGATCAATTACCAGAGCGCACGGAAACGGCACACCTCTGTCTACCTCTTCAGGCATAAAGATGGGATTTTGTATAAGTGTTTTAAATTTATAGCTATCAAATTAAATGAACTAGAGGTCTTCTTGTAGACCTCGCGAATATTAAATACATTATACTTGTATTGTATTTCAAAGAAATGAGTTTGCTTTAACTATTCTTAAATATCAAAATAAAAAAACATATACACACATATCACGCCTATATCCCCGAAGGAGTAGGCAGAGGCGCATTACACACCCAGAATTTGCCCGTATTTTTAGTCCCACGTAATAGGGGGCAAGCCTATTGCCGTCACCGGGCACACATATAATGGGTTATGTCCAAAATGGCCGAATGTATTTAATAAAAAGTAGCAGCTATATTGTATAATTTTGATAAAAAATTGAATAAATAGCATAACCTTGGTATAAATCAAAGTTGCCTGTTCCGTATGTATGCTTAGATCTTCAAAACTACGCAACGGATTTTGATGCGGTTTTTACCAATGGATAGAGTGGTTCTCGAGGAAGGAGGTCGTCCGCTAGTTATAAATAAATCACTAAAACTGAAATGTCACCTGCAGAATTCGAACCCACGGCCTTTCCCTTACTGCTCTGACCGACTGGTCATCGTAGCTCAGTTGGTTAGATAATAAATAATCATATTTAGGGTTCCGTACTCAAAGGGTAAAACGGGAGCCTTTTTTTATATTTAGGTCGACAAATTGACGCCACCCGCCTGATGGTAAGCTGTGGCGACGTCTGACGATTGCGGGCGACTCTCACAGTACACAGGAATACTATAGAGAGTGGCCCTCAACTTGACGACCCAGTAATGTGCCTCTTCACGCTTCGCTTAAGAACCCAGGGTTATATGTGGGAGGAAACACGTGCGCAGGCAGGGCGTTCCAAGCCACCATCGTTCGGCAGAGAAACGATCGTTTAAAACGGTCGGTTCTCGCGAAGACGGTTTCCACGGTATGAGAGTGACATCTCTGCCCGTCACGCGTTGTTCGGGATCGGAAGGGAGAGGGTGGGATCAGGTTGAAGTCCGTCCGTCCGTCTGTTTTGTGCTGTATCTCATGAACCGTGATAGTTAGAAAGTTGAAATTTTCACAGATGATGTATTTCTGTTGCCTCTATAACAACAAATACTAAAAAACTAAATAATATCAGGGGTTCCCGTACAACAATCCCGAATCGCACTTGCCCGGTATTTAAATGAAAGAAACACACAATTTAATCCTACCGTTTTATTATAATATTGGTTCGTCATTAGTAAACAAAATGGCTGCTGAAATTTAAATATATAATTTAATCAATTTACTTATCGTAAATGTACGAATTGGATAAGAATTTCAATTGGAACCCCGGTTCTGGTAGAATTCCAGCTTTTGCTTTTGGAAATAAACTACTATTATTGGATAGGATATTGTTGTTCATCACATTGTGTTAATATCGCGACTTACGGCGTCGGTACAGCGCCATCTACCGGTAGTTGAGGAACTAACTACTATGGTTGGTTCGAGTCCAGCCCAAGACTATAGTTTTTGTGATTCATATTATAAAGATATATATACTATTGTTACTATTTGGCACAAAGAATAAGCATTGCAATACAACGTGGCAATGCTGCCAGCTTTCTGGGAACATTTCCAGTCGGCAACGAGGCAGAGGAGTTCTTTGACGTATGTTAGAATTTAGATGTAATCTTAATACGTATGATTAGAATAGGTAATGTACATATTAAGTTAGTTTCAATTATATTGTTTTATAATTTATTTTAATTAATAAAATACAGTAAACCATTGAACATTGTATTGTCAGATTATGACAGACTAGCTGATCGCCGCAGCCCTGCCCGCGTGATTTAGTTTACTCGTTCCCGGTTCACACACATTACCGGGATAAAAAGTAGCCTATATTACTCAGGGTGAATGTAGATTTCCAATGGTGAAAGAATTTTTGAAATCGGCACAGTAGTTTTTGAGTTTATTCAAATCAAATCAAATCAAATCAAAATATCTTTATTCATGTAGGTCACAAAGTAACACTTATGAACGTCAAAAAAAAAAAAAGAAAATGCTTCTACATTTACATTTACCGCCAGATTCGCAAGACAATAGGTAGAGCCTGTGAGGAAAGAACCTGGCAAGAAAAACTCACGGCCACTCTTTTTATTCGTCAGTAAATACAATGATTCTGTTACAACAATAAAAAGAGGGCAAGGGCAGTACGTGACCATGTGTGGACCAAGTGAACTTAAAAATTATGAATCTCTGTTATTCACAAAAAAAGTTAAATACTAGTTAAAGGTGCCACATAATCTCAAAGTACCTATACCTTACAATATCATAATAATAATAATTTAACAATAATAAGTGAGTTTCAGCAACAAAACAACATTTCAAACAGAAGTAGCCCCTATGTAGCTCGAGTGATGAGCAAGCAACTCATTGCCATTTCTCTGTATCGTTTAGATAATCTTTAATAGTATAATATGCCTTTTTTAGGAGGTGTGTCTTAACAGCCACTTTGAATTTATTCAAAGGAAGGTTCATAATGTTTAGAGGAATTTTGTTATAAAAACGCACACCAAATCCTGCAAAGGAGTCATGAACCTTCTGTAAACGATAATACGTCCCAACCAATTTATGCTTATTTCTAGTATTTATTGCATGTAAGTCACTGTTCACACTGTATAAATGTATATTCTGTACGAACATAATATTCGCATATATATATTGTGATGCAACTGTTAAAATGCCTATTTCTTTAAATCTTTCTCTAAGGGAAACTCGTGCATTCAGTTTATAAATCGCACGTATAGCTCGCTTTTGGAGTATAAAAATGATCTCTATATCAGCTGCCTTGCCCCACAGTAAAATTCCATACGACATGATACTGTGAAAATAGCTAAAATAAACCAGCCTGGCAGTTTCTACATCCGTGAGCTGTCTGACTTTACTACTAGCAAAAGCCGCAGAACTAAGTTTCCCTGCAAGACTCGATATTTGGGCGTTCCACTGAAATTTACTGTCTAGAGTAATACCCAAAAATACGGTTGATTCTACAAGATTAAGGGTATCACCGTTCAAAATAATATTAGTAGGTAGGTACCGTAGTTCTGAACATTAGGCATACTAAATCTAACACTGTAATGTTGTATTTTATGTTCATACAGTCATAGGCTGTTTTCAACGTTTGCTGCGTAAAACGAGGCGCCGTCTGGTTCGTCGGGCAGTGTTGCCCGATGGAGCCGCATTGGATATGGTGTGGCGACTTTTTCACCAGTTCTACTACTCAACTGTTTATAGGTTTTATCTATAAATAGTATAAATTCGTGTGGGACCGGTTTGGAATAGTTTTACTTTTAAGGACATTTCGTTTCCCGTCTAATAAAAATAAACAGGCCACTGACTGGTGTTGTCGATATTCCATTTCAACTGTTTAAATTCCAGTTGAAATTGGGATAATCTATTGGCAATATTAAATCTTGTGAGGTGAGCTGTGATTGGACGCCGGGCGGCGCGTCGGCGATTGGACTTTGAGACAGCCATCTTTACATTCTCACAAGCGAACTGATCCGCACGGGTTATTTCTATTACCATTAATATTAACATTTCAACGTTTGGTGAGTTTTAACCGAAATCTTCCTGTCGCTGGCGTTGTTAGCGTGTCTGCTGTATAATTTTACAGAGGGATTTCTCGTTGATTTCAGGGTACGAGTGCACGTTGTGTGACACACGTGTCACGTCTGATTTTGTCCTACCAAATCTAAACAGGAGTCTGCCTGATTTTGACCAGGATTGGCTAGAGACCGACCTGCACGATACGCATGTGCATGTGTCAGCCGGATTTAATCGGTTGAAGCTTGGATATTCGCCTCCGAAAGGTATGTACACATAATATGTACGGCGTACTTAGATAATAACTGTGGCCATGATGCATGGAATAAGTCTTTGACTCCTGTTCTAGGAGGCTTACGGTACTACCATACTACCTGGGTGAGAACCCAGCTTCCTTCTGCCTGGAGTGGGCAGAGACCGGAACAGAGACGGTGTCTGCCGGCTTGCAGGAGTGGCGTATTATGGCCGGGAAAGTATCTTATAAAATCCCTTAACCTATTACCCTTAATTACCACGGTATCTTCATAAAGATACACTATCGTTACTGACCAAGCGCACCAACCATATACCCTGTATTACTGAATAACATAGCACCTAGAATAGACCTAAGTTGTATCCTAGGCTAAAAGTACATTAAATCCTTGCAGAGGGGAACCCTCAGTTCCCCTATATTATCTTAGAAGGTTCTTACAATAAAAATATAGTGGCTTAAATGAATACTTTATTTCTATCCTTTGACATCCTAACATCAAAAATAATAAACATTACATGGCGCTCGAACTGGTTTGTTGGTATGTGCGAATATTTTCCCTGTCAGTAATCATTGCTTACTGAAAGGTTGGTCGGTGACGATACAAATACATAGTATTTATTAGTGTTAATTTGTTTTTCAAATAGATGTACTACACAAATACACACTCCTTGGTGAGTTGTTACTAAACAATGCTAGACATAAGCTTATACCTAACTAACCTACAAGCTAAAAAAAAAAAAAAAAACAACTTTGGTGACATTCATACTTTTTTTTGTTGTTTTACATAATATTATTATTGGTACCTACTTATTATTGGTTGTTAGTATTGGTACCCTGTTTGTATTTTTTTTTGTTGTTGAACAGGAGATTGGGTAACTACCTATATGAATACAAATTTCTTTGTATTGTTTTCACTACATATCCAAATTAAGACTTGACTTTTTGTCAATAGTAATTTAACAATTAAATCTAAGTTTTCATTGAAAACGTACCTATACAATTACACAACCATAGATGTGTGTCACCATGACCAAACGTTGAACCTATTTTTATTTTCTAAATACTACTACTATGTACTATCTTTATTTTTTGTTTGTTCTATTGAAAGGTGTACCATATACAGGTCTCATTTGACAATTTACAAATGTTCTATATACAAGACATTAATTGTACCCTACTTATCTTTTTATCATTGTAACAATGTGTTTTTTTTGTTGTGTATTTCGATAACTGTGTATTATCATAACTTTTAACATGAATGTACTACTTATGCGCATTTATTAACTTGTGTACAACTAGAAGAGGTCTTAGAGATACCCATGGTGAATTGTGTGTTGGTCGGTCACGCTAGGTATTTGAACCTATAATTTACTTTACTTACTTTACTTTACCTACGTTAGTTTTGTCCTACTGAAGGATGGAGGATATAAATAAAGGTGATCACACACCTTCAACTATAAATAAAGGTGATCACACACCTTCAACCATAAATAAGGGTAATCACACACCTTCAACCATAAATAAGGGTGAGCTCACACTTACAGGTGCCGAGACAACTATACACCCAGTGATTACTTGCGATGGATATTCAAATGTACATTCGTTAGGGTTGAAGTTTAATGGCAAGGGTTGTGTCATCGAATTTATTGAGCGTGTACAGGAGCTTTGTTTGTCGCGGGGTATATCAGACCAAAAGTTGTTGGCATCTGCTGCTGAATTATTTACAGAGGAGGCATTGTTCTGGTACCGAGGCATCAAGACGGAAGTCGCGTCCTGGGCTCAGCTAAAGAGTTTTATGCTCGACGAATACCTACCCTTCGACTTCGACCATCTATTTTTACAGGAAATCCGTTCTCGAACTCAAGGACCCGATGAAAACATTGTTACTTATTTAAGCATAATGCAGAATTATTTTTCGAGACTACGGTCTCCTATTACCGAAGCTGAGAAGTTAACTATAGTTACTTATAATATTAGGCCTTTCTATTCCACAAAGCTGGCACTACAGCAAGTCAGTACTTGGTCTGAGCTAAAGAAATATTGTCGTCTACTTGAACATGCAAAGTATAGGGCCGGTATGTTTATCGAACCACCGCGGCCACACGACAAAATGCTCGCACGCGACTTGGCTTACAAACCTAATAAGTCTGTACCATGTGCGGCAGTAAATAATACATTAATTAAGTTTTGCGTCCGTTGTCGTATTAACGGACATTCGCTTGGGGAATGTAAAGCGCCCAAGATATTAATTTGTTATAGGTGTGGGGAACGAGACTTCACTGCCTTAACTTGCCCTAAGTGTTCAACGAACACGAACACTTACAAACCTAATAAGTCTGCAACATGTGCGGCGGTAAGAAATACATTAATTAAGTTTTGCGTTCGTTGTCGTATTAACGGACATTCGCTAGAGGAATGTACGGCCCCCAAGATAGTGATTTGTTATAGATGTGGTAAACCAGACGTCACTGCCTCAACGTGCCCCAAGTGTTCAACGAAGCAACAACTACCGAGGAATACTAATTCAAAAAAACGTGTAGGCGTGAACCGGGGAAATCGTTCCACAGTTTCCAGTAGAACGTTTACCAATCGTACAAAATTTTTTTTTAATAATAATAATAAGTGTATTGCCCACAAAAGGCATAACACATCTCGCGGGCTCCCTATTAAGGACAAGCCCTTGGTTCACGTGATTGGCGGTTCTGATACTCGTCCCTTTTTACCCGTAACCATTAATAAAGCTAATTACGAAGGTCTGTTAGATTCAGGCTCTGAAATCTCAATTATTAATAATGTTATTTTAAGTGAACTCGCTAACATTGGGGTTCATGTATCTTATGATTTGGATACAATTACTGCTGCTAATGGTTCGTCTTCCCCCGTCACCGGTTATGTACTTTTACCGGTCACGGTGGGAGACAACACCAAGGTTGTAAAGTTTTACGTTATCCCTGGAGTTACTACGGCCCTACTACTGGGTATTAACTTCTGGAGAGCTTTCAATATTGCCCCTGAAATTGTATCAATGTGCAATGGGACCACTTTGGACACCAAAGTTTGATCATGTTTCGGAGGTGCGAGAGCTGCGCGATTTTGATTCTCTCTCCGAGCATCAAAGAAGGCAGGCGGAGCACATCGTGAGACAGTTAACTTCGGTGCTTCCTTATATTCATTTTTTTTTGTTCTCTCTCTTGCCATTTACTATTTGAACTAGTGTTGGCATCTGCCACTACGGCTATCTAGCCGTAGTTGAGTAATCGTGTAGATTAGTCCGTAGGCCCCGATGCGTGGTCTCTTGACTGACCATGATGCCAAGGACGACCCACACCTTGTTAAACAGTGTGTACCTTACGTTAGGCTCCACCTAAAATTTCTACGTATTGTTGTTTGCATGTTAGGATTAGTGCTGTGTGTATTCACACTTAGTATTCCCGATTACAACCTTGACAAGTTTTTTTTTTCTCTTCAGATGTTTTTTTTTTGTTTGTGTATTAGGTTAAGTTAACATGTTAGGTTAGTTCGTGTGAATTAGTTCGTAGGCCTCGATGCGTGGCTCCTTATAGGGACCATGATGCCAAGGACAAGTCACCCTAGTTATTTCCTTCATCTTTACTTATCTGCTTAGGATTTTCCTATTCCTAATTTTTGTTTTACAGTGTTTAGTGCTGTATTGTTGTTGTTTTCTCCTTGTTTTAGGTCCTTAATTTAAGTACCGACGTGGGCGTCGGATCGAATTCCCTACGTGAATTCTTGCGTGGTTGGGGGGGTGTTGTAATGTTGTATTTTATGTTCATAAAGTCATAGGCTGTTTTCAACGTTTGCTGCGTAAAACGAGGCGCCGTCTGGTTCGTCGGGCAGTGTTGCCCGATGGAGCCGCATTGGATATGGTGTGGTGACTTTTTCACCAGTTCTACTACTCAACTGTTTATAGGTTTTATCTATAAATAGTATAAATTCGTGTGGGACCGGTTTGGAATAGTTTTACTTTTAAGGACATTTCGTTTCCCGTCTAATAAAAATAAACAGGCCACTGACTGGTGTTGTCGATATTCCATTTCAACTGTTTAAATTCCAGTTGAAATTGGGATAATCTATTGGCAATATTAAATCTTGTGAGGTGAGCTGTGATTGGACGCCGGGCGGCGCGTCGGCGATTGGACTTTGAGACAGCCATCTTTACATTCTCACAAGCGAACTGATCCGCACGGGTTATTTCTATTACCATTAATATTAACATTTCAACGTTTGGTGAGTTTTAACCGAAATCTTCCTGTCGCTGGCGTTGTTAGCGTGTCTGCTGTATAATTTTACAGAGGGATTTCTCGTTGATTTCAGGGTACGAGTGCACGTTGTGTGACACACGTGTCACGTCTGATTTTGTCCTACCAAATCTAAACAGGAGTCTGCCTGATTTTGACCAGGATTGGCTAGAGACCGACCTGCACGATACGCATGTGCATGTGTCAGCCGGATTTAATCGGTTGAAGCTTGGATATTCGCCTCCGAAAGGTATGTACACATAATATGTACGGCGTACTTAGATAATAACTGTGGCCATGATGCATGGAATAAGTCTTTGACTCCTGTTCTAGGAGGCTTACGGTACTACCATACTACCTGGGTGAGAACCCAGCTTCCTTCTGCCTGGAGTGGGCAGAGACCGGAACAGAGACGGTGTCTGCCGGCTTGCAGGAGTGGCGTATTATGGCCGGGAAAGTATCTTATAAAATCCCTTAACCTATTACCCTTAATTACCACGGTATCTTCATAAAGATACACTATCGTTACTGACCAAGCGCACCAACCATATACCCTGTATTACTGAATAACATAGCACCTAGAATAGACCTAAATTGTATCCTAGGCTAAAAGTACATTAAATCCTTGCAGAGGGGAACCCTCAGTTCCCCTATATTATCTTAGAAGGTTCTTACAATAAAAATATAGTGGCTTAAATGAATACTTTATTTCTATCCTTTGACATCCTAACATCAAAAATAATAAACATTACAACACACTTCGTCTTTTTTGCGTTCAGAAGTAAATTGTTGGTTGTAAACCAATCCAGAACTAGTGCAAGTGAACTATTTACTTCGTCAAAATTCCTCAGCTTGCGATCAACTTTAAAAATAAGTGATGTATCATCGGCGAATAGAACAATGTCGCACAAATTCTGTACATAGAACGGTAGATCATTAATGTAAACTAAAAATAGAAACGGACCTAGAATTGATCCTTGTGGCACGCCCATAGCTACAGAAGCCCCTAAAGACCGACTACCATTGATATCAACATGTTGTATTCTATCACTGAGGTATGAGGCAACTAGGTCCAGTGCCGAATATCTGATACCATAATAATTGAGTTTTCGTAATAGGGTATTATGTTCAACGCAATCAAAAGCTTTGGAGAGATCGCAAAATATACCAATGGCATCTTGCTTATTCTCCCAGGCATTGAAAATATGCTTCTGAAGTGTTACCCCTCCGTGAATGGTAGAACGACCTCTTGTGAATCCATACTGCTCATTATGTAGTAGCATATTTGAATTAAAATGTGATTGTAATTGCTGCAATATAATTTTTTCAAAAATTTTACTAATGGCAGGTAGTATTGAAATTGGTCTAAAATTACCAGGTTCGCTTTTTGATCCAGTTTTAAATAAAGGTATCACTTTACTGTATTTCATGAGATCAGGAAACACTCCACTATTGACACATTTATTAAATATTGCAGCTAGATGTGGAGATATATTCACAATAATGGACTGAAGCAATTTTACAGAAATACCCTACAAGTCAGCTGTCTTTTTTGAGTTAAGCGACTTGAATACTTTTATAATATCATTGGGGTTTACATATTCAAAGCTAAATGAGACATGACACTGATTCACGCCGCTTTCCAGCATACGTTGAGCTTTAACTGAGCAAGAATTCTAGGAGCTAGTTATATTCGCGGGTATGTCTATAAAAAAATTATTAAAGGTTTGTGCTACATCTGGTTCTTTCTTAATGACTTTTTTATCAATAATTAATTCAAAGTCATTGTCACGGGGCTTTAGGCGACCAGTTTCAGCATTAATTATATTCCAAGTCGTTTTGACTTTATTGTTGGACAGTTTAATCTTATTACTCAAATATAATGACTTGGCAGCAACACACGCTTTTCTGAAAATTTTGGAATAATCTTTAACATACTGAATAAAATCAGGATTAAAATTATATTGCTTCATACCATATAATTCATACAACTTAGCTCTACTTTTGTAGATGCCAGTGGTTGCCCAGTCACAGAACTGGAGGTTTCCATTTTTATTAAAAGTTCTTGATTTAAATATATTGTCGACTCAGATTTAATTGTATTAAACAAGGACTCATATAAGTTATTTGGATCAACCTGGTTAAAGTCAATACTAGCAACTTTTGCAGAAACGTTTTCATTAAATCGTTCTAGGCGATATGTACTCATTGGCCTACATGAATTTTTTTTTCCTTTAGCCGTGATATTGATGGGAAATACGACCTTCTGCCCCAGATGGTCAGGTTTGAAGTTACTTAATACCTCCTTTGTCAGGAGTTCACACTTGCAAAATATATTATCTAGACATGTTGCAGAATGTGATGTGATTCTAGTTGGCTCTGAAAATAAGTGTCGTAAGCCGACGGAACTGAATAAATTGATAAATTTAATGCATTTAGGTGACTGCACAAGTACATCAACATTAAAATCACCACATACCACAACATGCTTTTTATTAAGACACAATTGTTTCAATACATTTTCCATTACTATCTCAAATGAATCGTAATCACAATCCGGTGGGCTATAGACACAGAGGACAATGAGTCGCTCAAGCTCAACACAGGAAAATTCCACAGTGCGCTCTATAGAAAAAGCAACAATATCTTTACGTTCTTTACATTTTATATTATTAGACACGAATATTAGGGAGCCACCACGAATAGCCTTCTTTCTTGCGAACGCACTAATAAGTGAGTAAAATTCACTGTTGAACAATAATTCGTGGTCTTTTAACCAATGCTCTGTTATACAAAAAATATGAACATTGTGGTCCCTAATGTAAAGGTTAATTTCTAAAAGTTTATCAGATAAGCCTTGAATATTTTGGTGTGCTATGCTTAAACTACTAGACATAATGTTATGCTCAACAGAATTATGTTCACCCCCATACATACTACTACTAGGGGTCGGCTCAATTTCCTCAAAGGCCACAGGTCCCTTACCTTCGGGCATATATTTAAAATAAAGATTGCTAGATTTATTATCTGTTGTCTTACAAACTAGTTTTTTTGGATTGTCTCCAAACTGTCTATGTCAATATTATTCTGCTCAATCGGCTTGACTCAATACGAAATTAGCTAGCAAAGTAGCTACCTGTCGTCGCAAGAAAATTGATAGTAAATAACTATCACATGTCAAGATATAATTATTATTCAATACAATATTACAGTCAAATAATTCTACATTCCTACAATGTGTAGTCAAAGTATGTAGCTTCATATTAATTTTATATCTAATATAGTTTTCGTTTTGCGTATGAGATTTACTATAGGGTAATGCGGACAGTATTACCTGTTTAACATTTAACTTTGACAATTGTTCAAAAAACCTTGTGACAGTACTCATGTTAGCGGTACTCCGTCTACCAATAAGAATGATTATTGTTGATAGTGGGAAATGTGTACTAGCTAGTACTCTATTAAGTATTTGAGAGTAGGAGGCCCCAGGAAATGAATGAGTTACAACTGAATTCCCTAAATGTTGTACTAAGTGATGTCCCAACTTCTTACCAATCTCATCACAATATACAAAGGTCTTCCCCTTATTAAAATTTTGTTTTAGATTGTTTCTTGTGTGATTCATTACAAACATACACACAAAAATACAAATCTTTCCTCTTTATAATAGTAATAGTATAGATATAGACCACCATTTTGATTATCCATCATGGCCGACTTTGTAGATGCGAAGTAACTCTAAAGTCTCAGTCAGAGGGTTCCGTACCCAAAGCGTAAAACGGGAACCCTATTACTGAGACCTCGCTGTCCGTCCGTCTGTTTTGGGCTGTGTCTCATGAACCGTGATAGTTAGAAAGTTGATTTTCACAGATGGTGTATTTCTGTTGCCTCTATAACAACAAATACTAAAAAACAGAATACAATAAATATTTAAGGAGACTCCCATGCAACAAACGTGATTGGTTGCCATTTTGGTACGGAACCCTTTGTGCGCAAGTCCGACTCGCACTTGGCTGTTTTTGTATTTGTTACAAAGTAAATATCAGATCAAAAGGTAACCGTAGACACAGCTGGAGGGTATTTTACTTTTTTCATAAACAATTTTTTTCACAATTAAATTTTTTGGCTTTGATCTCAAAATGTCAGTTGCACGAAATTTATTATATTAAATAACACATGCTATTATATATCATGTCTAAATCTCCAAAGGGGGTAGACAGAGGTGTCTATTACGTCCACATTTCGTCAGTCAATGTGTTCATTATCATCATTTCAACTACTTTTTTCCCACTGCTGTACGTAAGCTTCCCCGAATGTCACACCATACGGACGTGCGCTTTTCGCATCCAGTGGCTTCCCGCAACCTTGACGAGGTAATAATAATAAATATAAATTTAACAGTTGTATATGGTATAACAATATGTAATAGTTTAGAGTGTGGATAGCTGGTGACTGTGGTAGGTAACGAAACCTGAATTACAGGTCACCAGTGCCCCACTGACAGATGTAGAAAACTGACCACAACCAGCCCATGTAGCAACAATATCGTACATTACACAAAATAATGATACGAGTAGTTACACGGATTTTTGTAGCAAGTGTGAATGTGCGCACTTGAATATATGATAGTGTGAGAGTCGACAGTCCACCCATGTGTCCTGCCCACTGCCACATAAACTTGGCCACTCTTTTAGCTATGTCAGTGACCCTGGACCTCCTTCGTATGTAGTCGTTACGTTGTCAATATGAAACTCAATGTGTTGGTCCCACGTAACAGGGGGTGAAAATATTGCCTATGGTTTTCGTCCAGCTTTCTCGGCTTATAAACAAAAACTTACAGGTAAAAACCGGTCAAACGCCTACGCAAAGAATAGGGTTTCGTAGTCAACCATATAAGCATCTATAACTCCTGAACAAACAAAGTTATCTAATTCGTTATAGTTTTGCTTGAAAGTTCATTACCTGAAGTACCATCATAAATATTTTCAGATTTTTCGAGTCAGCCGTTTAGATTTTAGATGGTGGGACGCTCTGTTTTACCAAAAAATTTGCTATAAAGTTGAATATCTCGCCAACGAATACCTAAATCAAAAAATCTTGTAAGCAACCTCTCAATGTTTTTAAAAGACCTATCTAATAATACCATAGATGTAGGGTACACGCAAGAAAAAAAAACAAATTCCGGTTACGTGTAGGCGAGGTTCCCCAAGAACAAAGTTTTTCATAATTTTCTTTTAGCACTTTGTCAACGTAGTAAATACACATATACATTCAAAGTTTCATGATTCTAGCACTCACCGTTTAGGAGCAAAGCCGAGGAAGGATGGACAGAAATGACGAAACTGTAACGGTTCCGTAATTTTTACTACAGAACCCTAAAAAGCCCAAGTTAAGCTAATGTACTTATGTACTGTCTGTAATAAAACTCCCTGTGTACGGCTTTACTTTATATTTATCCGTAATCCGCCCGTTCGATTACCACATATCCCGAGAAGAAGGGCAAGAAACTCGGTAGGGTCGTATTATAATATCTTACAAGCATTTAAACAGTTTCAATACACTTACATAGTATAGAAGCAATCCTCACGGATCGACAACAGTCGATACGTAACATCAAGTAGCCAAACTGTCTTATATACCCATTACATACTAATGGTAATAATTTGTGAATAAGATAAAGCTATATACTTGTTTACAAAAACTCGTTGTCTAAACTGAACAGGAACTCCCCGGATCATACTACAACACTTCCTTGGATATTGGATAGAAACAGGCGTTACCTGGCGAAAATCCATGACAAAGTAATGGTAAGTAAGATGTTAAAACTTTTCAAAATATAATAGCATTATTTTCGCAAAAACAAAAGACAATAAAACGTCGACAATTGTTTCACCTCTAAACGAGGCATTCTCAAGACTGTCACAGAGAGAACAGCTGGCTGTGAGGTGAAACAATTGTCGGTTCCGTCGAGGGTTAATGATAGTAATCAGTAAAACCTAACATATGGATCACAAATATTTGATTCGAACCAGGGACAACAGTCGCATACCGCTACCGACACCGTCCTATTAATTTATTTGTTAATATTGGGTTCGCCAAATTGACGTCTCCCGCCTGATGGTAAGTCATGACAACGTCTAGCGATTGTGAGCGACTCTCACAGTACACAATACTATAGAGCGTGGCCCTCAACTTGACGACCTAGTAATGTGCCTCTTCACGCCCCCCTTACAGCATCCAGAGTTCAATACAAACGAACCATCAAATATTTCCTCTATATAATTGACTGAGGGAGCCAAGCGACCCAAGGCTCCGTTTCAACTTGCAGACTGGGGAGAATTTCTTTCGTCTGAACCTCTACATCTACGGGTTCTGTCAGATCATGTTTGAGGCCGTATTTATCAACCGATTTGCATGAAACTTTACACACACACTCCTTGCTTACAATGAATAACATTTGAATGATATTTTTTGGATTGCATGACAAATGAAAGAGTAATAAAGAAAATTGAAGAAGAATTTTTCTAAATAAAGCCGCTCCCGAAGTCTACGGTTCACAGAACCACTAGTATTAGTATAGAGTTGTTATATTGTTGGTCTCAGGTAATATTTGACTATCTAAGCCCAGCCCAAGCTCAGAAACTAAGCACAGTTATTCGAACATTCATGAATTTTATAATACTACAGTCCCTGTTTGAGTTTAATGTGTGGTCTACATTACAAGAGGTAGCGGGATGTTCTCAAATTGGTGTGTGGTCCAAGTAGATTTCTATTTTTTTTAATGTTTCAGACATTTTCATACAACGTCATCTAACCCAAACTAAGCTATGACCTTGTGCTATGGGATCAAGACACTGATAAACATACTTATATATTTCTAAATACATACATAATATACATAGAAAACATCCCAAACTCTGAAACAAACATTTGTGGATCACACAAACACTAGTCCGAAGTAAAGATTTAATATTATTATAGATGTTTTATTAAAATTTATTACAACCCTCACGCCCAGGACTTTAATTGTCTGTGCCACAGTGGCTGGCACGTAAGATGTAGTTGCCTTTCATCATTTTTTCAAATCAATCAACGGTTTAAATTTTTTTTTTCAAAATTAAAACATAGCTGCTACATTTTATTAAATTCATTCGGCCATTTTGGACATAACCCATTATAGGCTTACTCTCCATGACGTTGGACTAAAAATACTAGCAAATTGTGGGTGTATAATGCACTTCTGCCTACCCCTTCGGGGATATAGGCGTTATACATGTGTGTCTACAGTCTTATAAACAACTGGTTGATTACCGCGACTCCACCCGCGTGATATAGTTTTCTCCATGGAACCTCCAGGGAACATATTACTGGAACATAAAGTAGCCTATAGCACTCAGGAATAATGTAGCTACAAATTAGTGAAAGAATTTTCAAAATCGGTTCAGTAGTTTTGATGTAACCCCCGCGATTTCTCCTGTTTAACTAATAGTAAACACAAAAACCTTCCTCGACAACCACTGTATTCATTGGTGGAAACGCATCAAAGTCCGTTGTGTAGTTTTATAGATCTAAACACACATAGGATACAAAAGCGAATTTATTCTATACTATGCTATGATTAGTATAGAAACTTGTTAAATGTTTTATAATTATATGTATAATTCATTTATTTCAAGCAATATTGACTCATATACATTTATACTCGTATATTATTATCACACAATCACATTAAATTATCTATATATAGAAATGGGGAATGTCCCCCCTTAGCTCTCGAGAACTGCTTATGCTCCAATGATGAGTGACCCCTCTATGGATAGCCCTCGATCTGGAGGCAAGCTAAAAAATCGAAAATTTGACCTAGCCCTAAGGGGTCAAAAGTTATAGGCCAAAACCTATGACGTGGTGCGGCGCGAAGCACCGCGCAAGACACCGTACAAGTTAATTATAAAATGTCAATTTAGTTACATAATAAAAATGTCAAAAATTTATTTCAAAATAACAAATAGTCTAAAAGTCACATACCAATGTGTGCCGGCGATACAAGGCCCCACGCGTAGACCACCTAGACTGAGTCTAAGCTAGGAATTAAGACGCATGTTATTTTTGGTTATGTTATGATTGAATCTTATGACTTGCACCACACTTATAAATGAGAACTTAGACCGGTGTGTGTACACTCTGATTTCCCAAATGAACCGCCCGCGGCGATACACTTATACAGAACGGAACTAAGAATATAATATATGCTTTCGAAATATTTGCCACTAGTACACTAACAAGTGGCAAAGAATAAGTATCGCCATCCAACGTGGCAACACAGCCAGCATTATGGGAATCTTCCCAGTCGAGGATTTTATAAACGACAAGCTGTCCCGGCGAACTTCGTACCGCATCGATTTTTCTAATGTTCCGCACAACTATTTTTTTCTTCCATAAGATCCTTCTCCTGGTATTTACAAACACGACGCGTTCACGCGTGATGTCGTGACCAAGGGAAATGGGGATTAATTTTTATATATAGAGATATTTTGTAATGTAAATATTTTAGTATATAATTATGTATATTGTAATTCTTATTAATATAGTCCGAGATTCCCAGGACTTTAATTGGCTGTGCCATAGTGGTTGGCACGTAAAATTTGGTTGCCTTTCATAGAAACATTTCATCGCTAGGCAACGGGTTTTAATTTTTTTTTCAAAATTACAATATAGCTGCTACTTTTTATTAAATTTATTCGGCCATTTTGGACATAACCCATTATAAATATGGCAATAGGCTTGCCCTCTATTTCTTGGGATTGAGAAAAATACTGGCAAATTGTGGGTGTATTATGCACCTTTGCCTACCCCTTCGGGGATATAGGCCTGATATGTGAGTGTGTGTGTGTAATTCTTATTGTAAATAAACGTGTAAGTACAAATGAGTTTTTTTTTTCAAATATGGAGCCAAGAATGTATTGATATATAAATTCTACATTTATATAACTATTTATTGATTATTTACTATATATAGGTGTCCGAAGATATTTCCTGATTTTTGGTTTTTATGAAAAAAAAAAGCCTAAATGTAGCCTTTTTGGTTCCCTTCAACAATATCTCGATCATACAAATTATCCAGAAATGTTACGCGGTTACTATGACCGTAACATGTAACGTAATAACATGTAATATAATATATCACCTTATTATACGTACGTAAGTATACACCGTAACATTAAATATAATCAATACATATAATAAAATTGTAACTGTACGCTGTCTGTACAAGGAAGATATATATGAGAAATTGATGCAGGGGGGCTTTATGAACGCAATAGAACCCCAAAATAAGGTTATTAGAATTTTTGTCTGTTTGTCTGAATGTTTGAACGAGCTAATCTCGGAAACGGCTTAACTGATTTGAATGCGGTTTTCACTAAAGCGTTGCGGTACATTCAACTTAACATTCAGTGTTGGTTTCATTTCAAAAGGTTGATAAATAAAAAAGTTATGTCGATCTAAAGAATCATGCATAAGCCCAAGTTAAGCAACCCCAGTCGCGGTTCTAACTAGGATGGGTGACCAATGGGCACAAAATATATCAAGCGACAGACATGACAGGCAGACATACATTACGCCTATATTCCCGAAGGGGTAGGCAGAGGTGCTTTACACATCAACACTGTGCCAGTACTTTTGTTGGTCCCACGTAATAGAGGGCAAGCGGATTGCTTATAGGGCACTTTAGAAGATCCATAACTACTATATAATTTAAATCAAAATTACCGCAGTCAGGACAGGTGTTACATACCACTAATATATCTTGAGTCTGAGTAGCTCAGTAATAAATAACTCTGTTTGCAGATTTGATTTCCACTATTTGCTGTTTTATAACACGTGTGTATACATAATACATGTACATACTTATAAAAATATTAAAAAAAGGGGAAATGCGTGTCAGAAAGCACAAAAGGTTCCGTGCCAAAGGGGCAAAATAATCTAATTTATAGTATTTGTCACCTTTAAAGTCAGTCTCCGTAATATTATTTACTATACTAAATTAAATAAAGAGAGAGTTGAAATAATAGTGGTATGTAGGGTTGCTGCCTATAACTGTATAAGATAATAAGTGAGAATGCCTCGAAGAAAATCGAACCTCAGCCAATGCAGCAGAAATGATAAAAGGTTAAGATTATTTCGATCTCAGGAATCTGAAGAGGATCATGAACCAAGACTTACTGCATCCGGAACGACAGGTTTAGGTTACGTGCTTCAGAAACGTCACTTCAGCGAGAATCACGACAGAGTTCACAGCGTTCTCAATTGATGGCCTATCGAAATCGAGAGAGCAGTGAACAGCGTGAGGAACGTTTATCCGCCGACCGTGAGGCTCACACCCTGTCACGTGAATCTGAGACCTTCACCGACAGGGAATCTCGCTTGAGTTCTCAAAGAGTGCTGTCGGCACGAAGTCGGTCTCAGGAAACCAATGAACAACGCGAAGCGCATGTCGCGTGAATCTGAGACCTTCACCGACAGGGAGTCTCGCTTGAGTTCAAAAAGAGTACTGTCAACGCATTCAAATCAGTTAAGCCGTTGCTTAGATTAGCGAGTTCAAACATTCAGACAAAATAAAAATCCTTTGGAATAAATTCTAAATGGAACAGCAAATTACAATGATTGTTAAATATGATTACTATTATTACACACTATTAGGTACCCCAATGTATGTACTGATACAGACGCTGGCTGTGTCCAAACACCGTTTATTAATACATGATATACATACAATAAAATTGTAAGTGGTCGACGTCTGTACATCGAAGATATAATAGAGAAACTGTTGTAAGGGGGTTTTATATACGCAACAGAACCCAAAACAATGGTTTTTAGAATTTTTGTCTGTTTATCTGTTGGTCTGAATGTTTGAACACGCTAATCTCAGAAACGGCTTAACCGATTTGAATGCGGTTTTCAGTAATTCGTTGTGGTTTACTCAATTTAACATTTTGTTTTATTTCAATCGGTTCATAAATAAAAAAGGTTATGTCGATCTAAAGTAACACGCAGGTGGACCTGCGGGCAAAAGCTATACATAATAAATCAGTAACTGGTGATCAAGAAAACTATAACACGCAGGCGGAGCTGCAGGCAACAGCTAGTGTATAATACATGTAAATAAATAGTTTAATCATGCCATATACCTGCTTGCGCTAAAGGCTGTATTAGAAGTTTGAAATAAAAATAAGAAACCCCTTTATAATAGTAGGTACCTGGGTACCTAGGTATACATACTAGAGGTATTTTAGAGTATTATTTAGAGTATTAGGTATTTTATTTAAGACTAGTGGTCGCCCACGGTAATTTGGATTTTTTCCCGTTTTCGTCGCGCGGCGTCATATTTTGAACAATTCACACAATACCTTTATAAATTGTAGCCTATGTGTTATTCTGATGTGTAAGCTATATTATTGTAAAGTTTCATTAAAATCCATTCAGTAGCTTTTACGTGAAAGAGTAACAAACATCCATCCATCCATACATACTCACAAACTTTCGCGTTTATAATATTAGTAGGATTTTGATACTCAAAATTACCGTTCCTACGTTACCTAATGTTATTGAATAATTGAGCGGAGTCTACGAAGCTCTTTCTTAGACGACTCGTGTATTTCGTTCGTTATCGAACTCCTCCTAAACGACTGGACCGATCTTTTTGAAATTTGGCATGGTCATAGTGACCATCACCGTGAGTGCATATAATTATCTAAATTCATAAAGATCGGTCCAGTCGTTTAGGAGTTCGACCCGGATCGACAAACTCAGCTCAATTATTGCAACAGCAGAATGTATTGCATACCTAGTTATTTAGCACTAACTACACTTATATTGTGTACTTAGCTACTTATCTAGTGACGACGGACAGATGAATGTTTTTAATACTGTGACGAAAGAAAGAAAGAAAGATTTATTTATTACTTCACACAACAAAAACAAACACTTAGATAGGTTACAAAAAAATACAAAAATAAATAATACAAAAAATTATGTACCTACCATAAATAAATACATATAAATACTTAGTGTGGAATAAACGGCCGTTTCTCAGCGTAATGCTGTCTGCGTGGTGGTGCAAAACATACAGCGCTGGTTTTCAGGGACGGCCGGATAGTTACTTACATAATATATTGAAATGAAAACGTCACGTGAACACAAGCAAACAAAAAGAAAAAAAAACATATCACAATCACAACAGTAACATTCAAAACTTATAAATATTATGGCACATCCATGCCAACACAAGAAAAATACGTTTTACCACCTTCCGAACTTGACGAATGTCTTGGTTGATAATAAAGATCTTTAAACCCATGTATCACCTTATTTCTTACTAGCCCACGAGTTCGCCCGTTACAAATTATATACTAGTATAGCTAATCGCAGCAGCTCCACCCGCGTGATTTAGTTTACTCGTTCCCGGTTCCCCTGGGAACACATACCGGGATAAAAAGTAGCCTATGTTACTGAGGGTGAATGTAGCTTTCCAATGGTGAGAGAATTTTTGAAATCGGCACAGTAGTTTTTGAGTTTATTTATTACAAACATACAAACAAAAATACATCTTTCCTAGATAATCATAGTATAGAAAACCTTCCTAGATAATCACTCTATCCATTAGTGAAATATTGTTGGACATTCTTACACAACGTCACCTACCCCAAACTAAGCTATAAGCTTGTGCTGTGGGATCTAGACAACTGATAAACATACTTATATATTTCTAAATACATAGAAACCATCCAAACTCTGAAACTAACATTTTGTGGATCACACAAATATTGGATTCGACCCGGGGATCGAACCCGAAACTCGAAAGTCGGAGACGAAAGCCACCGAAGCAGTCAATGCAAAAGCAACATGAAAATCGGTGCAGTGGTTTTAAAGATATTAGATCTTTCAAACTACTACGAGGCAACAGAAATACATCAGCTGTGAAAATTTCAACTATTTAACAACCTCGATTCATGAGATACAGCCCGATGACAGTACGGAACCCAAAAAAGCAAGTAAGTATAGACACAAACCTTTCACCATCGTCGAGGGTACAGAAGTGGGTCCATTTGGTACCATCACTGTAGCCATTGATGACTTCTAAAACAAAAAATAGTTATATTTAAGTATTTGATTCCATATTATTATTTTATTATAATATTAATGGTCAAACAAAAATCATTATTTCGCAACATTGGTGGAACAAAGTCACAACTAGCCAAATTCACTGGCAATGGCACTGTCTCAGTGGCGCAGTGGTATGAGTATGCGAGTGCCGTCCCTGAGGACCCAGGTTCGATTCCGGGTCGAGTCAAATATATGTGTGATCCACAAATATTTGTTTCTGAGTTTGGGTGTCTTCTATGTATAATATGTATGTATTTAGAAACATATAAGTATGTTTATCAGTTGTCTACTCACGAGGCATTATCAAGACTGTTTCAAAGAGAACAGCCTGTTCACTGTTCTCTTTGAGACAGTCTTGATAATGCCTCGTGAGTAGGTGAAACATATATGTCGACGTTTATAGTGTCTTCTATTTAGTGAAATCATTGCAATTATCTAAAAAATCAACATCATATTTTCCATTGTTTCATCATGGACTTTCGCCAGCTAACGCCTGACTCCATTCAGTATTTATTTGTTAGTTATTTATTTTATTTCCAAAAATTGGGCGTCACTGAAAATACCTCCAGGTGGGTACCTGAGACACCCGGCAATGGACGTAGGAGCGGCCGCGGCTTTGGGCGCCCAAAGCCGCGTAATTCACGGTTCAATTTTAAGATTTTTATATAAAAAAGTGTGTTTGTTTTTCATAGTCGGTTTTGTTATTGAATCGAAAATGAGGGCAAAATTTAATTTTTTAAACGATGGTACTTTTACGGTGTTTAGTAAAAGCTTATAATTATAGAACTTGTTTTCTGGTCATCCAATTTTTGATAACACAAAGGGGTTAATTTCAACATTTGCCATTTATTTTATCAATATCGGTGAACTTTCAGTTCAACTCTTTCAGGTTTTATGTAATCTTTAGGATACTAAATATTCCCAAATTTAATATCATCAACGTAACATATAAGACTAAGGAGAAAATTCAGTTTGAATTCAGGTTTCCACCGACGATATGACAAACCGACACCGATTATTTTTTCTGTTCACCGATATGATAAGTCTATCAACCGAAATGATATACATATCCAGCTATATGATAATCTTTCCACCTTTGAACATCAAAAAGGAAATAGTTAGAAGGTACCTATATATTTATACAAGGGTGACTTAGACCTGTAGATCTGAACTGAGGGTTTTTTGTAAGTAGATTGTGATCTACTTACAAAAGACCCTCAGTTCCTCCAACGAGAACTGAGTTCTTAGAAATCCAATTAAAATATATTTTTTGAATATACCTATTTTATTATATTTACTTTCTTCTTTCCTTCTTTTATTATATTTACTATAGGTACTGAGAATAAAAAAAAAGAATGTTTATTTTATTATCATTCTTTGCATTAAAATAATATACTTATTAAAAATATCAAAAATCTCTTATAGGTTAAAATTGCACAATACACAGTTATTACTGTGGACGATTCAGCTAATTGTTTTGCCGTGTGTACACTTAAAACATTGTAGCCTTCTAGGTTTCACAATAATAAGAATACTTAACAAAATGATACGGGATCTACCGATTTGATAAAACGACTCACCGAGATGATAAAATGATCAACCGAAATGATAAAGCAATCCACCGATGTGACAAAACTGTGCGTATCGAATCAGAACACCGATATTAGATATAAGACACCGATTGATTTTTTCTTATCATTTCGTTATAAATTATCAGATCGGTGGTAATAAAGACCACCGATTACAGCGATATGAGAACAGCGACGTGAGAAATAACACACTTTTTAGAAAATTTGAAAAAATGCTTAATATCTAGGATAAATTAAATAACAGTCAATTTGGCTAATTCACTTACTACCTCTGTTAGAACCAAATAACAATAATAAAACTACTCATTACACTAGAAATATGCAATCACCGATATTATTGAGCGAAGAGAGCCGAAGGCGAGCGGAGCTCTCAACGGGTGACGCAAATTATTTTTCAAACGATTTATGTTAAATTGTTTCTCGGCGAATACTCGGCCGATTTCGGATTTTCACTCATCAATAGCTTACAGAATTACCCAGGTTATTACGATGTCAGAATTTTGAATTTAAACTCGCTTCGCTCAAATATATGCTGCAGCGTAACGGTACGTTTCGCGACTGCGGCGACCTAGTAAAATAATTGTCCGGGAGCAACTGAAATGGCGTACTTACGTTATTGGCGGGAAAATGCAGCGATTTGACAAAAGTCTGTCCTGACTGCCCACTAGGACACATTAACGAGGGGAATAATATTGTGGTGGCGACGCTGTCGTACTCGTCGATGTAAAGTTAGGTTTAAATTACTTTTGTCCAGCGATATGAGAACATTTTGCAGGACAAGTACGTTTGTGCCTCTCAGTAATAATAATCGTTAGTTATGTAATAAAATATGCTATATATTAATAATTAAACTAATATTCTTTGAAATAGAATAGGTTATATACTTAACTTACTTATTTTTATTATGGTACAAGCTTTTTTGTTTGCAAAAAAGTTGAGGGACAAAAAATCAAAATCAAAATATCTTTATTCATGTAGGTCACAAAGTAACACTTATGAACATCAAAAATAGAAAATGCTTCTACATTTACATTTACCGCCAGATTCGCAAGGCAATAGGTAGAGTCTGTGAGGAAAGAACCTGGCAAGAAAAACTCACGGCCACTCTTTTTATTCGCCAGTAAATACAATGATTCTGTTACAACAATAAAAAGAGGGAAAGGGTAGTACGTGACCATGTGTGGACCAAGTGAACTTAAAAATTATGAATCTCTGTTATTCACAAAAAAAGTCAAATACTAGTTAAAGGTGCCACATAATCTCAAAGTACCCATACCTTACAATATCATAATAATAATAATTATAAATATAATAATAAATATGTTAGGACAATCCACACAACGCCATCTAGTCTCAAACTAAGCAGAGCTTGTTATATAAGTACTAGATAAACTGATATAAATACTTAAATATATAATAAATATTTCTAAATAAATAAATAAAAATAAAAATAAATAAATAAATACATATTTTTTTTGTAAATACATACATATTATACATAGGAAACATCCAGACTTCGGTACAAACGTATGTGTCATCACACAAAGTTTGTCCCGACCGGGAATCGAACCCGAGACTCCGGCGTCGAAAGCGGATACACTACCGACCACGCCACCGAAGCAGTCAAATTTTTCAACAATAATAAGTGAGTTTCAGCAATAAAACAAAATTTCAAACAGAAGTAGCCCCTATGTAGCTCGAGTGATGAGCAAGCAACTCATTGCCATTTCTCTGTATCGTTTAGATAATCTTTAATAGTATAATATGCCTTTTTTCGGAGGTGTGTCTTAACAGCCACTTTAAATTTATTCAAAGGAAGGTTCATAATGTTTAGAGGATTTTGTTATAAAAACGCACACCAAATCCTGCAAAGGAGTCATGAACCTTCTGTAAACGATAATACGTCCCAACCAATTTATGTTTATTTCTAGTATTTATTGCATGTATGTCACTGTTCATACTGTATAAATGTATATTCTGTTTAACGAACATATTATTCGCATATATATATTGTGATACAACTGTTAAAATGCCTATTTCTTTAAATCTTTCTCTAAGAGAAACTCGTGCATTCAGTTTATAAATCGCACGTATAGCTCGCTTTTGGGGTGTAAAAATGATCTCTATATCAGCTGCCTTGCCCCACAGTAAAATTTCATACGACATGACACTGTGAAAATAGCTAAAATAAACCAGCCTGGCAGTTTCTACATCCGTGAGCTGTCTGACTTTACTAATAGCAAAAGGCGCAGAGCTAAGTTTCCCTGCAAGACCCGATATTTGGGCGTTCCACTGTAATTTACTGTCTAGAGTAATACCCAAAATACGGTTGATTCTACACGATTAAGGGTATCACCGTTCAAAATAATATTAGTACCGTAGTTCTGAACATTAGGAATACTAAATCTAACACACTTCGTCTTTTTTGCGTTCAGTCGTAAATTGTTGGTTGTAAACCAATCCAGAACTAGTGCAAGTGAACTATTTACTTCGTCAAAATTCCTCAACTTGCGATCAACTTTAAAAATAAGTGATGTGTCATCGACGAATAGAACAATGTCGCACAAGTTCTGTACATAGACCGGTAGATCATTAATGTAAACTAAAAATAGAAACGGACCTAGAATTGATACTTGTGGCACGCCCATAGCTACAGAAGCCCCTAAAGACCGACTACCATTGATATCAACATGTTGTATTCTATCACTGAGGTATGAGGCAACTAGGTCCAGTGCCGAATCTCTGATACCATAATAATTGAGTTTCCGTAATAGGGTATTATGTTCAACGCAATCAAAAGCTTTGGAGAGATCGCAAAATATACCAATGGCATCTTGCTTATTCTCCCAGGCATTGAAAATATGCTTCAGAAGCGTTACCTTTTGTGAATCCATATTGCTCATTATGTAGTAGCATATTTGAATTAAAATGTGATTGTAATTGCTGCAATATAAATTTTTTTTAAATTTTACTAATGGCAGGTAGTATTGAAATTGGTCTAAAATTACCAGAGTCGCTTTTTGATCCAGTTTTAAATAAAGCTATCACTTTACTGTATTTCATGAGATCAGGAAACACTCCACTATTGACACATTTATTAAATATTGCAGCTAGATTTGGAGATATATTCACAATAATGGACTGAAGTAATTTTACAGAAATACCCCACAAGTCAGCTGTCTTTTTTGAGTTAAGCGACTTGAATACTTTTATAATATCATTGGTGTTTACATATTCAAAGCTAAATGAGACATGACACTGATTCACGCCGCTTTCCAGCATACGTTGAGCTTTAACATTAACAGGGCAAGAATTCAAGGAGGTAGTTATATTCGCGGGTATGTCTATAAAAAAATTATTAAAGGTTTGTGCTACATCTGGTTCTTTGTTAATGACTTTATTATCAATAATTAATTCAAAGTCATTGTCACGGGGCTTTAGGCGACCGGTTTCAGCATTAATTATATTCCAAGTCGTTTTGACTTTATTGTTGGACTGTTTAATCTTATTACTGAAATATAATGACTTGGCAGCAACACACGCTTTTCTGAAAGTTTTGGAATAATCTTTAACATGCTGAATAAAATCAGGATTAAAATTATATTGCTTCATACCATATAATTCATACAACTTAGCTCTACTTTTGTAAATGCCAGTGGTTGCCCAGTCACAGAACTGGAGGTTTCCATTTTTATAAAAAGTTCTTGATTTAAATATATTGTCTAACTCAGATTTAATTGTATTAAACAAGGACTCATATAAGTTATTTGGATCAACCTGGTTAAAGTCAATACTAGCAACTTTTGCAGAAACGCTTTCATTAAATCGTTCTAGGCGATATGTACTCATTGGCCTACATGGAATTTTTTTTCCTTTAGCCGTGATATTGATGGGAAATACGACCTTCTGCCCCAGATGGTCAGATTTGAAGTTACTTAATACCGCCTTTGTCAGGAGTTCATAGTTGCAAAATATATTATCTAGACATGTTGCAGAATGTGATGTGATTCTAGTTGGCTCTGTAATTAAGTGTTGTAAGCCGAAGGAACTGAATAATTACAAATTTAATGCATTTAGGTGACTGCACAAGTACATCAACATTAAATTCACCACACACCACAACATGCTTTTAACTAAGACACAATTGTTTCACAGCACCGATATAAAAAAAATATAGGTTTAAGTATTTATTTCTACCTTTATATATAGTCCTAGGCAAATTATATTTTTGCCACAACCTAATAACTACCTATTTAGTACTAAAAAAATAATTCAGAACAATATTCCTTTTTTCAAATACTAATTTCACCGAAGACAAAAATCAAAGTCATTCAATCAAACCTTAAGCTGGGCACTGACGATGAAACCATTTGGTTTTCGCAGCCGCCATTTGTCATAAATGATGGTTGCACCCCAGATACATCCAAACATGGTACTATTGGCGGTCCTACTGTTTAGAACACGTGGCCATAGATAATACACATTGTGCATAGCCTCACCATAGAATAAATAAGTTAAAAATATGGCAAAAATTTGCCATATATTTTAGAGTTTTCGAAAGTTTTTTCATAAAATCTAAAAAAAAACAAAAAGTTCAACATCACTATGCTGAGTTGACTGCAGCTGGTCTTGAGTCTCTAACTATTACCGTTCTTGATTTGATCTCGTTTTGACCTTGACCTTGAGATTAGAGGTCAAAGGTCAAGTTCATTTTAGAGGTCTTTGACCATGCTGAGTCGATTGGCGTTTACACTCTTACCGTTCTCGATTTGAAAGTAGTTCACGGACGGACGGACGGACGGACGGACATTACTGTTGTATAAGAGAAATTCTTTTCGAAAACTCTAAAAAGATAGTTCCCCGAAAATTCTACCGTAATTCGTACTACTTCCATGGCGTAGGTACTGCATGTTTTTTCACATTAACCGTCGACAAATAGACGCATGGATCTCCACTACAAAGTTATCTGTGGATGTCAACATATATTATATCTCATCAACTTACTATCTACGTTTGCGATATATCTCAACTACATAGTTTATAGTTAAGATAGAGCTTGCTTCATCTTCACAACGATGGGCTCAATCAAGAATGTATGCGACACGATAGCGGGCGCGTCTCTTAACCTATCAACTTGATATTTGGCATAAAGATATAACATAAGCCTGTGGTTTGCTGTATAGTTTTTGGTGTATGTGACTCTTATAGTTTTTGAGTTATTAAGCATTAAAGAAACATGCCTTCGACAGTGCTGCTTTTAAATGCAGCATTTGAAAGTTAATTGTTGGCTTGCGCCATTGTTGAAAAGTGATTTTGAGCTGAAGCCAGTCCACCCGTGACCACAGCTCATGTAACAGGGCCGAAACGTCGGGTAATAAAGAGGTATATATATATCTCAATAATCGCGTAAAAGACCCGTTAGTCTTATGTTTATAAAGTGAAAGAACTGTCATAGAATTTTGTGGATTTGAGCATAATCTATGGAAAGAAACCAAAGTTATGATTTTAGCCCAGAGATGGCAACAGGGCACTTTAGCACGCTCTTAAAACTAAAATAATATTATAATCAGTAAGAGAGGTAAGGTAGAGGGAATGCCGCGGGCGTACCAAACCTAATTAGAGGAAAACCGGGTAGCGTCAGGAGTTAGGCTTGAGTCCATTGTCGTACGATAACTTTGTGCTCATTCGGTACTCACACAATTTTATTGCCATGTTCTTTCTCTCGGTTCTACCTATTGTTTTGCGAATCTGGCAGTACATGTAAATATAGAAGCAATAATAATTTTTATTTCAAGTACTTAATGACCCAGGGACGCCCGGATCCAGGGACGCCCGGCAACGGACGTTAGAGCGGCCGCGGCCTTGGGCCGCGGAATTAAAAAAAAAAAAAAAAAAAAAAAAAAAAAAAAAAAAAGTACTTAATGACGTTTGTAAGAGCCATTTAATGATCTATAATAAACTATGTTCTGTGAACCGTAGACTTCGGGAGCGGCTTTGTTTAGAAAATTTCTTCTACAATTTTTTAAAAAACTCTTTCTATTGCAATCCAATCCAAAAAATATCATTCAAATGTTATTCATTGTAAGCAAGGAGTGTGTGTGTAAAGTTTCATGCAAATCGGTTGATAAATACGGCCTCAAACATGATCTGACAGAACCCGTAGATGGGTACAGACGAGAGAAATTCTCCCCAGTTAGCAAGTTGAAACGGAGCCTTCGGTCGCTTCGCTCCCTCAGCCAATAAATCACTTCATTTCACTGCTTCACTCCAATACTGCTTCGGTGGCGTAGTCAGTAGTAAAAAAATTGAATAAATGAAGTAAAAAATAATATACCTAAGTATGTTTAGAGAAAGAACTTGACAGAAAACCCTATACCAACTCGTCTGGCCAGCATAGCATATGTAGGTGAATCCCCCCTCCTTGCGGGAGGTCTCTGCCCAGCAGTGGGTGCCAAATGGGCTGAGATGTACGACGTTCTACAACTTTTTTTTATGTTATAAAAGAAACTATATACTATATTACTTAAATATATACAAGGAACAGGAAAATTAAATTAAAAACAACCTAAACAAACTACAAACTATACTATATATATATAACTATACTATATGGCGATGGCCAGGCTTCTCGCTTTTTGCAAGTGAATGTGTGCCGCAGGGGTCCGTGCTGTCACCAACTCTCTTCCTTCTGCATATCAATGATATGCTATCCCTCGGGAACATACATTGGTATGCAGATGACAGCACATTGCACGGGAGCTACTGGGCTCGTCCGGCGGTGGGGCGGTCGGAGA